>OY754307.1:60751129-61172829 GCA_963573325.1 Astragalus glycyphyllos
TTAATTTTTTTTTGAATATAAGAAAATATTAATTTTAATGTTTTAAATTGAGATGCTTTAATATTATTAAATTAAATTAAATAATTATAAAAACCTACTTTATTACGATGACAAATATTAATTTAATAATGATAAATTAATTTTCATTTAACAAAAATGAAAAATAAGATAAAAGTTTGAATTAAATAAAAAATTTAAATTATCTTACAACATACATGTGATATTCTTTTTATTTACTTGTCCCTAAATCTTTTAAGAAATTTACATATGTATATGAACTAATTTTTTAAAATTGGATTACTGAAATGTAACTAGATTCATACTTTTAAATAATTTGTAATTGGTAATTAAGTTCGTGTGATATGGTGTGTGGTTTGTAATTTGTACTTGTCAATAAAAATGCATCTATCGGCTTATTAGGTGTTCAACATCAAACAGATGATGTATGATGGTTTTATTCTGTCTCTATCATATCTTAGAGCATCTCCAATGGTGAACCAATATTTGGTTCTTAAGTGTGGTTCACTCCACATCACTTCTAACAACTACATCAAATATTTGCTCCAATGATAAAGCTCTTAAGAACCCACTTTGGATCCCACAACTTCATTCAATACTTACCTCTCTCTCTCTCTCTCTCTCTCTCTCTCTCTCTCTCTCTCTCTCTCTCTCTCTCTCACACACACACACACACAATAGGAATAGCAATAGTTACTAAGTAAATGCCTTGTGGTAAAATGTAGTTTACCTAGCTATCACTTGTAACCACACACGGCTCTCACTGTTAACCACAGTTAGTCTTCAGGTATACTTAACTATAGTCAACTCTCAAGTATTCAGTCAATGACTATTCAAGCCATCTTCTAGATCTAGCTAAGTAGATTTCTGTTGCAACTGTAACGCAACTGAATTTGTTAATTTGTTATTCAGTTGCTGATCCCAGATTGTATATATACAGCTTGTAACTACTTTGCAAATCAATGAAATCGTTTTCTCGATCATTGAACTATCTCATTATGGTATCATTCGCTCAGCTCTAGTTCTGAGCCCCAAATCGCGTCTTCCGCCGCATCAACCACCGTATCTTCGCTGCAATGGCAACCGCAGAACAATCACCTCGTAGTGATGGTTCCCCGTCCGACGCAGTCTGTTTCAAACCACTACTAATTCATCGTCATCCACACATTTCACCAATGGCCCGAAGCTCTCAATCAAGCTTGACGATCGCAACTTCTTTCTATGGAATCAACAAGTGGAAGACGTCGTCAAGATGCACAAGCTTCATCGCCTCTTGGTGAACCCTAAAATCCCTACGAAGTACGCATCCGAAGCAGATCGACTGGCAGATATCGTCTCCGATGAATTCGAGAAGTGGTTGGTTCAAGATCAAACTCTCTTTACCTGGTTTCTCTCCATGCTATCTGAGAGTGTTCTTCCTCGCGTGCTCAGCTTCTACCATTCATGGCAGGTGTGGGAAAACTTCAACAACATTATTTCTCACATCTCAAGGCCAAGGTTCGTCAGCTTCGCAACGAATTGAAGAACACGAACAAAGGATCCAACTAGATCTCCAAATTTCTCACAAAGATTCACTCTCTCGCCGATTCTCTCACGTCGGTGGAGGAAACGATCACTGACACCTACCTTACCGACGTCATTCTTGACAGTCTACCAGAGGAATTCAATCCTTTCGTAATGATGATCTTCGGTAAGTCATATCCTCCCTCGCTTAATGAAACATAGTCGTTGTTACTTTTTCAAGAATCACAATTGGATAAATATCGCCAAGAATTGGCTGTCACCACCGTAGTTGCAAATCTTGCTAAAGCAACTTCCAACTCTGCACCAACCTACTGGCTCGCACCAAGGACACAACTCCGGTAGTCAATTTGGTAGTGGACGCCAAGGGCGCAATCGTGGCCGTGGAAGAGCTCGCACAACAAGTCCTCACCTTACTTGTCAACTATGTGGTCGTTATGACCATTCCGTTCTTGACTGCTGGTTTCGTTTCGATGAACCTTCGTTCCACCATCATCTGTCACTCAAGTAGCAACAACATCAACACCTCAACCGTCAAGTGCCACTATTGAGGAAGCTGCCACCTGTACCACTCCTCAAGTTAGCCTAGCTGAGGCAATGTCCTTGGACGCGACAGGTATACCTTCTAATTTCCCTTCTATTGATAATGAAGAAGAAGACTGGTATGGTGCCATTGGTTCCACACTCCATGTCACAGCCAACTCTGCACATTTGCACAATAGTAAACTGTATACTGGCAAAACACAAGTAAGAATGGGCAATGCCAAGGTGCCTCTATCTTCCATAGGAACCTTTAAATTTACTTCACTATACATCCTCATATAAATCTTGTGTTAAATAACTTATTACATGTGCCTCATATCACCAAAAACCTACTGTCAGTATCTAAATTTGCCAAAGATAATCATGTATCCTTTCAATTTAATGAATCTAACTGTCTTGTTGTGTCACAGGCCTCTAAACAAGTGGTTTTAGTTGGCACTCTTGATAAGGATGGACTCTATGTCTTCAAGGGTTTGCCAATTGCTAACCATCAACAGTCTCAGTCTTTACTTTCTAAGTTTTCTATTAGTTCTATGCACTGCAATGTTAATTCTGCTAGAGTGTCAAATTCACATGACGTTCATACACTATGGCATGCAAGACTTGGGTATGCCAACTCTCAAGTTGTTTCACATGTTCTAAAGCAATGTAATGTGCTGCTACATCAAATAAAACTGATTCTCATTTCTGCAATTTATGTAGCATTGGCAAATCACATAGGTTATATGCACCACCATCTTAAACACAATACACTGCACCATTTGAATTAATTTACACAGATCTCTGGGGTCCTTCACCCATATCCACCACTGGAGGACACTATTATTACATAACCTTTGTAGATGCTTTCACACGCTTCACTTGGATATATTTCCTTAAACACAAATCTGAAGCTCTCAAGGCTTTCACTCTATTTCACACACTGATTCAAAAACAGTTCTCCTTGCATATTAAATCTTGTTCAATCTGATGGTGGGGGTGAGTACCTGCCCTTCACAAAACTCTTGACAAGCATGGGTATCACACGCAGGTTCAAATGTTCATACACTTTTCACCAAAATGGTTCTGTGGAAAGAAAACATAGACACATCACAGAAATGGGCCTCACATGCCTCACTACCCCTTAGATACTAGGACCATACCTTCATAAATGCCATCCAACTCATTAATAGACTTTCCACAATTGATCTCCCTACATTCATTTCCCTTTACCAAGCCCTGTATCACAAAGAACCCTCTTACACCCAGTTCAAAACCTTTGGATGTGCTTGCTTCCCACACCTTAGACGTTTCAATAAACACAGGTTTGAATTCAGAAGTTCCATGTGTGTCAACCTAGATCTGTCAGCTACTCACAAGGGCTACAAATGTCTAACTTTAGAAGGCTAAGTCATAATCTCCAAAGATGTTCTCTTCAATCATATACAGTTCCCATTTCCAACCATGTTTCCCACCATAGCTCCACAAAATACCATTCCATCCTCCAACACCTCTCTATCAATACCTACTTTCACCAATCCAACATTACAACTCACACTGTAGTTAACCCTACCCCTCTCAATCCACAATGCCCTACAACTACCACACTAGATAACACCATGCAAACAACCTCAGATACACCTTCTAACAACTCACATACACCTAGTCCAGACACCAATCCACCCTCTATCCTCACACCAACCCCTCCACCAGCCAAAACTCATCCAATGGTAACCAGAAAAGACATTGGCTCCTTGAAACCCAAAGTCTTCCTCACTCACTGTGAATCAACATCTGTTCAACAAGCCCTTGTTGTCCCTCAGTGGAAAACAACAATGGAAACAGAATATAAGGCTCTTGTCACCAACCATACTTGGAGCCTCACTTCTCTTCTATTGGGAAAAACACAAGTCCCACATTGACTAGAGATATGGTCTCAAAAGAGTTTATAAGTATGAGGCAACCCTCACCTTACAAGCCAGTTTTGTGGGGTTGAGTTAGGCCCAAACTACATTCTAAGATGGTATCATAGCCTATCCTAGATCCTTTGGACCACCCACCATTATTTCCACGCACCAAGCCCAATAGTGCTGGGCGTGAGGGGGTGTATTGGGAAAAACCCAAGTCCCACATTGACTAGAGATATGGTCTCAAAAGAGTTTATAAGTGTGAGGCAACCCTCACCTTACAAGCCGGTTTTGTGAGGTTGAGTTAGGCCCAAACTACATTCTAAGATCTTCCACCCAACAGGAAAGCCATAGGCTGTAAATGGGTGTTTCGGGTCAAAGAAAACCCGGATGGTACAATTAACAAATACAAGGCAAGATTGGCGGCCAAAGGCTATACCAACTGCCAGGTCAAGATTTCAGTGAAACTTACTCACTTGTCATCAAGCCAGCAACCATAAGAGTGCTCTTATCCCTTGCTATTCAGAACAACTGGGATATTCAACAAATAAATATAAATAATGTCTTCATCAATGGGCATCTCCAAGAGGAAATCTACATGTCTCAACCTCCCGGATTCATCAACAAAGACAAAACTCTAGTCTGCAAACTCCATAAGTCACTGTATGGCTTAAAACAAGCCCCCAAGGCCTGGCATGACAGATCGAAGCAAGTGCTACACCAGTTTGGTTTCATTCCCAATAGGTGCGATCCATCACTCTTTGTGCATTCATCTCCCGGAGTCCAACTATTTGCTCTGGTATATGTTGATGATATACTCATCACAGGCTCTGCCTCATCACTGATTCATGATCTCATCAAGAAACTTCATGCAACTTTTGCTCTCAAGCATCTAGGAAAAACAGATTACTTCCTAGGGCTTGAGGTCAAGTATTAGAAAAATGGCTCAGTCATCCTCACTCAAACTAAGCACATTAGAGATTTTCTTCACAAAGCTTCCATGGATGGTTGTCATGGGATACCTACTCCAATGGCACCAACCACCAAACTCAGTAGATATGGCTCTGATAAGCTCACATATCCACACATGTACATATCTCTAGTGGGTGCTTTGCAATATGTTACTCTCACACGACCTAATATTGCATACTTTGTGAATAAAGTCTTCCAGTTTCTTGCTGAACCACTAGAATCACATTTCAGAACTGTCAAAATAATTCTGAGATATCTGGGCAACACTGCAACTCATGGTCTGTATTTCCAAGCTTTATTAGCAACTGGTCCCCTATCTCTACGAGGTTACAGTGACAGTGACCGGGCCAGTGACCCAGATGACAAAAGATCAACAACAGGGTCTTGTATTTTTCTTGGCCCAAACCTTATATCATAAAACTCAAAGAAACAAACCCTGGTGGCTTGCTCCAGTGCAGAAGCAGAATACAGGGGGCTTGCCAATGCCACTGCAGAGTTAATGTGGATCTATGACTGAGATACTTCAGTAAAATTTTTAATTAAAAGTAAAATATATAAAATCATAATACACAAATAGGCTTAAAGGTATGTTTCGTCCCTGCAAATATCACAATAATCCAGTTTCGTCCCTGCAAAAAATGAATTTGGGGATTATCTTAACAAAAAACGAATTGGAAAACGAAAAACGAATTGGGGAAAACGAAATCAACACCAATCATCTTCTGGTGTTGTTTGTGTTAATCATGAAGATGAACTTGTCCAAAAAAATGAATTGGGGAAAACGAAAAACGAATTGGGGAAAACGAAATCAACACCAATCATCTTCCATTTTCGTTGGTGTTTCAGTTTGCATTTTTTGGGTTTCTAAGGTTGAAGATGAACTTGTCAAAAAAAGAAAAAAGGTTGATGAAGATCAATATTTTTCCAGATTTTTTTTAAAAAAATTAATTGCCAATTATGTTTTATATATTTGTAAGTGGATTACTATACATAAATGTTCATATGGTTTAGTGGTAAAGGTGAGTGTGTTTTCAATCTAGGGTCGTGGGTTCAACCCCTGTAAACCACAAAACCTTTTTTTTAGTAATCACATGTGCCCCCACATTGCCATACAAGACAACTATACTAAGATAAAAGAAACTGTTTATCAAATGAGAGCCTACGGGGAAAATATTCTCGACAAAAGAATAGTTGAGAAAATTCTAATTTCTATTCCCCGTAAGTATGATCCAATCGTGACGATGATTGAACAAACAAAAAATCTTTCCAATATCTATCAGTGACAGAACTAAGGGGCTCTCTTGAAGCTTATGAGCAAAGATTGAGTAGGCATGACGAAGACTCGGTAGAAAATGCCTTTCAATCAAAGCTCAAACTACGGTCTCAAAATAAAGGGTATGGAGGAAATAAGAATAGTGGAGAAAATTCTAGAAACAAAGAGAATTCTAGAAATTTCTCAAAGAAAAATCAAGACGAGTATCCTCCATGTGGCATCTGCAAAAGAACAAATCATGTCGAGAAAGACTGTCGATGGCGTGGAAAGCCACAATGTCGGTACTGTAAGAAATTTGGGCACGTGGAGAAGAACTGTTACAATAAAAATAAGCATCAAGCGAATTTCGTCGAAGAACATGAGAGTGATAAAGAATAAGCATGACGGTGAAGAACATCTCTTCTATGCTACCCAAGATTCCAACGATGACAAGGAAGAAACCTGGTACTTAGATAGTGGTTGTAGTAATCACATGGCTAAAGATGAGAGCATCTTCAAGGAAATTGATGACTCTGTCAAATTGAAGGTTCAACTAGGGAATGGTACTACCGTGGAATCGAAAGGCAAAGGCACTGTCATGGTGGAGACAAAGAAAGGTACGCGACTCATTAAAGATGTCTTACTAGTTCCCAATCTTAAAGAAAATCTCTTGAGCATCAGTCAAATGATAGAGAAAGGCTATGTCCTTCACTTTGAAGGAGATAAATGCACAATCTATGATAACACTAATAAAAGGGTCGAGATAGCTCAAGTGAAGATGGAGACGAGGAACAGAAGCTTCCCGATAAATTTTAAATATACTACTAACATTGCCATGAAGGTGCAAGCTGATGATTCATGGCTATGGCATCGAAGATTTGGCCACCTCAACCCTAAGTCCTTAAAGTTGTTATATCAGAAGAATATGATGAGAGATCTACCATGCCTGAAAGAAGATGATGGAGCATGTGAAGGATGTCTTCTCGGAAAGCAGCATAGATTATTACCATTTTCAACAAGAAATTCATGGAGAGCTAAATATGTGCTAGAGCTCATCCACACTGATGTTTGTGGACCGATGAGGACACCATCACTCACCAACAACAAGTATTTCATCCTCTTCATTGATGATTTTTCTAGAATGACTCGGGTCTATTTCATCAAAGCAAAATCATAAGTCTTTGGAATATTCAAGAAGTTCAAGGCCCTTGTCGAAAAGCAAAGTGGTAAACACATAAAGAGGCGTAGGAGTGATCGCGGAAAAGAGTACAACTCCCATGAGCTTGATAAATTCTGTGAGGATGAAGGCATTGAAAGACAACTTACAGTCGCATATTCTCCTCAACAAAATGGAGTATCTGAAAGAAGAAATCGCACGGTCATGGAGATGGCTAGATCGATGCTAAAGGAGAAAGGACTACCAAACACTTTTTGGGCTGAAGCAGTTTATACGGCTGTTTACATTATCAATAGATGTCCAACTCAAGCAATCCAAGACAAGACTCCTATTGAAGCTTGGAGTGGACAGAAACCATCCGCTAAACATCTAAGGGTCTTTGGATCAATCTGCTACATTCATGTCCCAGAACAAAAGAGGCACAAGTTAGAAGACAAGACGGTTCGAGGCATCTTCTTGGGATACAGTACACAATCAAAAGGCTATCGAGTTTACAACTTACAAACAAAGAAATATTTGCATGTTTGCACACAAAAAAATAGTAAAAGCATTTGTTTCACGATAATCTATTCCTTATATGAGTGGATCTATTTTTCAGCCATTTGAACACTATTCATCAAATATTTGCACTAAATTTCCTGTTCATTACACTATTCATCAAAATGGCATGTCTGTAAATAATGCAAAGCTCAGGTTCAATTTTGTATCAAACCCCTATATGAGTGGGTCTACTTCAAAAGTGGCCCACCATAAAGTAAACTTTCTCTTTCTTCACAAAAGCAACTCACACTTCTCTCTCACTTCAAAAAAATTTGAATCGACCTCATTCTCCCTCCTTCAAAAACTTTTCTTCTCTTCTTCTTCCTTTCAAACCCAGACCACCGGCCACACACTTCTGGCCATGGTTCACCACCGTTTGAACTCCACCGTCTATGAAACTATCACCTATCTCTTCCCCTATTTGCGATCTACCCTCCTATCCGAATGGTTTTTTGAAACTCACAAGTCTTCGCCAAATCTCTGGTGACTGAAACAGCGCTCGCGACAGCGGTCATGGCGACGGTGATCGGGAACACAGTGATGAAACGCGGAAGGCATGCGATGGAACACAGGAGCAATGGAAGAGCATCGGTGTATGACTGTCGTCAATGGCAGCCGTAACTCGCACCGGCACGGCAGCGACAATAGAGGTTTTTCTCTTTCTTGAATTTTTCGATTTCCAATTTTTCCAAATCCCATTCTATCCCCCCTTTTGGATCTGTTAGGGTTTCTTTTGTTTTGATTCGTTTCCCAATTTTTTCTTTTCGCCGTTTGTCCACGTTGAAAATTCGTGAACAACAGAAAGTTGATAGCTTTTTGTGCTACCTAACCCCCATCCCCGCCACGCCGTCGTGGTTAGCCTATTTCTCTAATTCACCTTCGCTTCTTAAATTGTGTCGGTGCTTGCGAATTCATCGCCTGTATTAAAGGATCTGTGTGTAATCTCTGAAGCTTTATATTTCTTGCTTTTCTTTTAATATATTATTTTCAGAAAAGGTTTGTATTTGCTTTTCATATTCTGTAAATCGTCATCTTGAAGAAAAAAGATGTCCTGGTTTTTCTTTCTAATTGTTTTGCTATTAACTTTAAATTGTAGGAACACATAATATATAGTAGAATTTGGCATTATTCACTATAGAAATATTATAGAATTTTTTTAGTTTCTATTTTTTGTCCTGAAATTTTGTGTCTTTGAATATCTGAATATCCAGGATTTGAGCTATGGGAAAGAGAAAGGCAAAAACTAAGCCACCTCCAAAGAAACGAATGGATAAGCTTGACTCTATTTTTAGCTGTCCTTTCTTCAATCATGGTTCCAATGTTGAATGTCGCATGTACGCAATTTCTTAACTATGACTTATTTTTCTCTGAATCACTCGAAAACCCTTCATATTTCATCTTAGAGATAAATACTACTCTGTTTGATGCTATTTCTGGGGTTTCATTTGTCAGTGATATGAAGAACTTGATAGGGGAAGCTTCTTGCAGGATATGTCAAGAGAGCTTTAGTACTACCATCACATGTTTGTTTTTTTGGGCAGTGCTTATTTTATTTTTAAGAACCAATAATTCATAGGGTATGTAGTTCTGCCTCAGATTAGGAAATTGGAAAGAGCTAAGATGATGACATGAAATAATCTTTGTAATATTTTAGGTTTATATAAAGCTTGATACTCGGGAGCACAGGGACGAAACGCGGAACGCACGCGATGGAACTCGGGAGCAAACGGATGAGCATCGGCGTATGATTGCCGTCAATGGCGGTCGGAACTCGCACTGGCACGACAGCGTAGAGGTTTTTCTCTTTCTTGAATTTTTCAATTTCAAATTTTTCCAAATTCCATTCTTTCCAGTGATTTCCTATTTTCCCTTTTGGTTTTTCTGCATCTCCTGCTCTTACTTGAGACTTCAAGGTCATTGTTTGATATAGGAGAAACAGTGATTGAGAACCAGTGGTTTAGGAGATAGCAAATGTATATAAAACAAAGGGGATGTGGAAAGAGAAATTTATCAGTTAGTGCTTAAGTTATCCATAATGGGTAACATAAATGATTACCTATAATGGCTCAACTATGAATCTTGCATAAGAAGGGTTATGAAGGTGCACTTTGATGCGAGGGGGAGTTCTTTTTATAGTGTGGCGATAACGCAAGAGGGCGAGATTACTATCTAAGTGTTTTTTTTTTCTCTTTTTCTCTCTATACTTTCTGTTGTTTGAGTTTCTCTTTTTTAGGTTGTTAGTGTTTGATTTTTTTTGTTCAAAAAGCTTTCTGGGTTGTAACCTTTTTTGAATTGTGTTCCAAATCCTAAATCTGGAAAAAACAAATAAATTAGATATGAATGAAGAAGCAAAGTCAAGGAGGGACAAATGCAATGAGAAGGTGAAAGAAGCTAACAAGAAAAATGTAGACGAAATGAATTTTCTTAATTGTTAATCGTGGATTGCCATGCTGCTCATCTATTGATGTTTATGAAGGACTTGGATAAAAGTGATTTGGAGGTATAGAAGTTGAAGCATTTTGGACCCTCTCATGATAGTCAATTCATTTAAATGTACTTAGTATTTACTTTTTTTGCCTAGTTTTTAGTCTTTCTCCCCTTTTATAGAATGTGCATACAATGCCATTAACTTTTTTTCTACTTTTAAGAACATTCAGTTGGAGTAATTTTTAAGCCTTCATGTCTTGGTTATGGTCCTATTAGAAAAACATCAAATAGGAGAAAGTGTGATTTTTGTTTAATAACGGGCCACACCTATTTCTTCTTTTCAAACTTCCTCTTACCATTTTTAGCAGCATCTCCCTCCACTTCATTCCAATTTATTTTGTTTCAGTTAATGCTACCAACCATTTTTACTCTTTCTCTTGCAGTTGGAGTTGTTTTTTCTAGAAAGCAAACACAAAAAGCAGCACCAACCTCATAAAAGGTATTCTAATATGTTTTAAACTTTCATTATTTGTTCTTCTTTTGTGCTTTCGTGCTATTTCCAGCTGATCAGTAAAACTTGTGTTTTGAGCTATTTTCCCTGCTTTTTCAATTGTATCTTCCCACTTGATTCAGATTAAGTAATGTTAAGCAGCAGAACATTTAGATGAATCATGACTTATAAGTGATAAACATATATAATAGGATGAGTGTATATAGGTTTGTCTTAATATGTCTCAAACTAAAGAAGCTACACTAGATGCTTGGATCTTTAGATGTATCTTACTGTTTTTGCACATATCTGCTGCATACTTCATATATCTTGCTCTTTTGACAAAGAACATGTATGACTATAAAAAGAATGTTTAGCATGTATATTGTTGTTTGCTTCGATGGATAATTGGAGAAAAAATCAACTTGAAAGTGTGTTATATGCATAATACCTATTACAGATTACAACTTGAAAGTGCATAATGTCAGCTAATTGGTAAACAATCCCTTTTTCTCATATGCATAATCCCTTTTTCTAATGGTGTTGTCTACTGTTATAAAATTTAAACCTCATTTACTCTTTTTTAGTGATCTCCAATTAAAAAACAATCTAATACTGCTTTTGTGTACCCCATAAACAACTTTTTAAGTTTTCCTCTTGACAAATCAAGTCACATTATTAGCTTCCTTAGTAGTATATTCCAAGATTTTTTTACGCTTTCTTCGATTATCATCGTTTAATCACCGCCCTGTGCGTAGCATAGGTGTTTGCCCTAGTTAATAATAATAGTGGCTATTCAGTCTTGTCTTGGATGTCAGGATAGGATGCAAGAGTGCAAAGTGGGTACTTAGTACAGTGTGTTCTTCCGTACATTTTACTCCCTCCGTTCCTGATCTTTGGTACTTTTGACTTGTTACACACAAATTAAGGTATCATTAATTTTCATTAATTTGTGTTAGCTAAGTACTAAAATACCCTCTTTAGACAATTAATTGAGACAATTAATTCATTCTTTGGGACTCTAAAAGACTCAATAAATGTAAAGGGTACATTGGGAAAAATTGGGTGAATTATACATTGGACTTTTAAAATGACTATTGTTTTAGAACAAAAATAATAGGCTAAAAGTACCCAAGATTAGGAACGAAGGGAGTACTAGTCAGCCATTCAATGAGCCAGCCGTATCTCGCAAACGTATCTGATGAAGCAACCGTATCCATTGAGTGTCCCCCGCGTATCCCTCAAGTATCTGATCTTTTTTTAATTAAAAAATAAATATAAATTTCAGGATACTCCCTGGATACGTATCCCACCGTATCCTACACGCATCGGTATCGGATAGGTGTCTGATATGGGTACTTAGCCTATTTTGGAGTATCAGGGCTTCATAGATGTGGATCGAATCCTTGCTCAAGGAACTCAACATCAAACATCACTCACCAGTGCTCCTGTGTGACAATCAAAGTGCAGTCCAGGTAGCTCACAATCCAGTCTTGCATTCAAGGACTAAACACTTGGAGCTGGACATAGAAAAAGTCCTTGCCAAAGCCCTCGACATCATTCATGTACCAGCAACAGGACAACTTGCCGATGCCTTGACAAAACCTCTCCCAGCAGCAGCATTCTTGGCTCTCAGAAGCAAACTTAAGGTGGTTTCTCAACCCACTTCAAGTTTGAAGGGGGAGTAATAGGAATAGTTACTAAGTAAATACCTTGTGGTAAAATGTAATTTACCTAGCTATCACTTGTAACCACACACGGCTCTCACTGTTAACCACAGTTAGTCTTCAGGTATACTTAACTATAGTCAACTCTCAAGTATTCAGATCAATGACTATTCAAGTCATCTTCTAGATATAGCTAAGTAGATTTCTGTTGCAACTGTAATGCAACTGAATTTGTTATTCAGTTGCTAATCCCAGATTGTATATATTCATCTTGTAACTACTTTGCTAATAAATGAAATCATTTTCTCAGACATCGAACTATCCCATTATCTCTCTCCCCAAAAGCAAATAAAAAAAATATTTGTTAATGGTAAGAATATGTTCTTTAGGAAGAACCCAAATTCACCTCTCTCTCTCTCTCTCTTCAAACTTGGTCAACTCCAATGGTGAATCCTAAAAAAAGTGAGTTCTTACATCTATGAACCCAATAAGAACCACCATTGGAGATGCTTTTATCTCTATCTTGCTTCATATCATATTAAGTCTCTGTCCTATCTTGACTATCAAACAAACTCTTTACGTTAATCACATAATAAGACCATCACAATAAAATTGACATATTTCCAATTGTGTGAAAAATCAATGTCTAACTTGAAGCTGTTTTAATTAGAGGCGTTCAGTGGTTCGTGCAAATCCAAACCAACCCACAATCCAATCCAAACCAATATGTTTGGTTTAGACGATTTTCATGCTCAGGCCAAACTCGAATCAACCCAAACCAACATATAGTTGTTTGGTTTGGAAAACTGATTTTAAAAAACAAACCCGCGACCAAATCAACCTATTCTAGATCATAGTAGTTTTGTAATTTTAGAAGCACAAAATGTAATTTTCTTAGACTTTTTATCTTAAAAGTTTATGATTAAGTTGTAAAGTTTTAATACTATGGATTATATGACCGTTAATGTATTTGATTTTTTTGCTATAAACTGGGTAGCCGATGTGCACAACTGCAGAGACGAATCCCTCGAGCCAGGTAGGACCACAATGGGAGGCAAAACTCTCTCTCAAGAGATTTAACACTGCTACATTCCCAAGACTGGATTCGAACCCATGATTTTGGTGATTAAACTGGAAGAGACTCAAACCATCTTATCCAAGTGCTCTTGATTTTGACTTGGTGTAACTTTTTTTTTGACCAAGATTTGGTGTAACTTTTAAATTATAGAATTTTTTTGGCTATTTAGAAATGTTGGAATGTTAAAAAAATGTAGTCATTTATATTTAAGAAAATTAATATTTTAGTGCATCACCCGTAAGTCCAATCCAACCCGCCCAATATTTGACTAGTTTGATTCAGATTTTGAAGGAAAAAAATGTAAAATTTGAACAACTCAAACCGAGTAATTGTAATTGATTTGGACAACATATTTTAATAAATTCGATCCAAACCAACTCGTAAACACATATATGTATAATATAAGATAAAATAAGATAAGATAAGAAATAAGAAATATTTTTGGTGTAAATTTTGTTTCTAGAGAATATGAAGTGTATGCATTAAAATACGTAGCAAACTGTTTTCAAGACACGTCGAGAAAGAGGCTGACACGTAATTGCAGAAGAACCATACCCGCAACCCTTGACCCGACCCCGACCCCGACCCCGACCCCGACCCTTATTCTTCTCCTTTGTTGCTTTTGTTTCCAGAGAGATTCATATTCATTCCTATCAAAACAAAGGAAAATGCAAACAAAACGCAAACCCTAAAATCCGAAACCCAATTTCTTTCTAATTTCTTCCACGGAGTTCTCCACAAAGTGTTTCTTCAATCGTGTAGAAATTCGAACGCGGAATCGAATGGGGAAGAGAAAAGAACGTCGTCTTGCCGCTCTCAGCAACGCTGGTCGAAGAGTCAAACTCGATCTTTTTGCGGAACCCTCTGGTATTTGCTCCTTCCTTTACCACTTTAATTGCTAAATTTCTCATATATTTTTCTGCCAATTATTTTATTTTTTGTTGATTTTTCATATTGCTTTGAATTCAGAAGCCTTAATTTGAGCGATCTTTATAGTGATTAATTTTTACTAAGCTAAACGACTAAAAACATATTCATGATGGTAGTTTAAGATATGATTGATAGTAAAATTGTTAAATCAAATTAAATGCACTTTCCTGTGACGTTTATCTCATTGTATTTTTTTGTTTGCTTTCTAGTATTATTTTGCACTTATGTGTTTTTCTGTTTGGTTTTGTGTTGTGTGCTTCTATATATTTTTGTTGTTGGAACTGACTGTGTATCAAGTTGCTTTCCTTTCTTTTGAATGCTTTTATGTTGGACTATAGGAAAACTTAGAAAAAATAAGCTGCCTTAGTCAATCCAACACAAATTTTTGCTGCGTTGCAGACACTTGTAGTTGTAGCTGTACTTTACAATTGTCTTCTTTCATGAATTTTGATTTTTATACTAATTCAGATGAGAACGCCATCTATATTACATAAAATTACATAAAATAAAAGAATTATGTTTTATATTTTATAATAATAATAGCATTTTCTATTTTATAGTTTTTAAAATTTGCCATATCGGTAAGTCCACTATGTACTGTATGTGTCCCAAGATCCAAGTGGCATTTGTGCTTTCTAGTTGTGGACAAATAAGAATTGTAGTGTAATTACATTGAGCAGAGTTGTGTCTGCACTCTGCATTCTATTGAGGTAGTTTATGTGTATCATGTATGTGCCAGAGAAATAACTGGTGCAATACTCTGGATTACGCAGATGACTATGTAGTAGTATAAGTCTTAGATCTATAAATCTGTTGTATGTCGTGTTCTAAATTTTATACATTCCAGGAGAGTTGGGTGGCTCCAATGTACATGGTGATGCTGGAGGAGATACTGACTCACAACAGCGTGATGGGTTACCCAATTCACCCTCTTCTTCAGGTGGGTTCTGTCAGTTTTTCTCAAAAAGGACTATATTTAGGGGACATGAGTGCTCAACATTAAATTGGTGGAAATATGGAACTATTTATACAAGACATATTTTGTTGTTTGCCCCAAGAAACTGTTCTCAACTGTAGGGCTGCCGAGGTCTTGGGAACATTCATTTCAGATGAGGTCAGCCCTGCCACATTGAAATATGAATGACTCCCAATCGTTTCCCCCCTTTTTGGCAGCACCAAGGGATTTCAAAGGTTCAGACAGTAGAAACATGTATCGGTTCGTATATTTCTGTCTTTATTTGCTTATTGGCTTACTGACATTTCCCATCTGTAACAGGTGACTCAGATGATACAAGCTAAAATGCTTGTGAATCTATTTGCATCATTCAGTTGTTTTGCCCTTGCCATTTGAAGCAATCACTTATTTAGTTATTGAATTTTTTTAGCATTCTTTTCAAACATTTTTTCTTTTATATGGTTAATGTTCTGGCCTTATAAAGTTCTGACATGCTAGCGTTTTGTCTTCAGGTCCAAAATCACAAAATCCTCTTTTGTTACTCGGGCAATACAGCAATGACGAGGTGGACGAGGGATCAAGCGAAGGGCCTAATGATCCAAAGGTTCATAGCCATGAAGAGGTATTCTACGATCTATATATCTCTTCTAAACCAAAAGCTCAATTTTTTCATACCTGATATGTATCCGATTCTTATTGTTGTGTCTGGATTTGATGGGGTTATTTCTAAACTATACACTTTCCGGTTTTATCTTTTAGTGTCCTTTGCTTAATGTCCCCTTTTCTGATGTTGTTGTATCACATTTTTACTAATGGTTTTTTAATTGGAGGTTTATGATTTCCGAGGTTTGATGATATTCATATTTCCTACTATAATATTATATTCATATCCGTCTATCACGATCAGAATTATAACTGCATAAACATTTTTACAAATATTTCCACGATTTGCTATATGTGGATTCCGTTCCTCTGTCTGATAATTAGAGGAAACACTGTCCATGTACAGTGCTTTATATAAAAAGAATAAATTTATATGTACTACATATATTGAGGTGTTTTATTTTTGTCAGGCCAAGGGTGAAGTATCTAAAGACCTAGACACTGGTGTCTCTGCAGATCCTGTTGCTGAGGAAAATGGACAACAGAATACAATGCAAGATTCAACTCCACTAGATGTCGAATACAGTGAAAAAAATGAAAATGATGTTGCTCCCGGTGATTTGCAAAATGAAATGGCTTCCCAAGATCAAATGTATTCTTCTGAAGGTTTTGATGAGCGAGTTGGAACTGATATTAGTTCAGGATGGAAGATGGTGATGCATGAAGAAAGCCAACGTTATTACTACTGGAATATTGAAACTGGGGAAACGTCATGGGAAGTGCCTCAGGTTTTGGCTCAAGAAGATCAGTTGACTAATGATCTGTTACCTCCGGCTTCGGCCAGTGATAAAATAGACAGTGCTGCTGTTGGTATTGATAGTTCCAACATGATTTCAGCTGCAATGCTAGATACTTCTGCTACTTTGGTAATTGATGGTTCTGTGGAAACCTCAGCGACTTCTTATAAAGAATTGCATGATCATGGATTCCAGATGAATGAATGTAATGGTGAATGTTCACATGAAAATCCGGGTTCCAGTGTTAATGGAAATGAATTGATAAGAGATGATGGTCGCATGAGTTTATCTTATGGTGGAGATCATTCAATTGTTTCCAAAGTTAGTGTTGAAGAACAACAAGTGGATATTGATTTTCCTTCCCGTCTTGTCGAACAGAGTGAGAGTTTGTTAGAGAAGCTGAAATCATTGAAAAAGTAAGCAACTTGAGCGGTTCTGCATAATTTGTTTGTGATTTTTGTTTGATTATTTATTTGATCAAGAATTTGTTCTTCCATACTGAAATAATTAATGGAATACTTTACAGGTCAGAGGGAGATCTTCAAGTCCTGGATTGTTGGTCAAAGTATATGTTAGAGCTTGAGATTAGGCTGTCTGATTTAAGGTCTCTTGCATCCTATGGACCATCTTTGCTTCCGTTCTGGTTGCATTCTGAGGGGAAGATAAAACTACTTGAAAGTTCAATCAATGATGATTTGTTGCAAATTTATAAATCAGCACTTGATGAAGTTGAGGATAAACAGGTACCTGTCTTTGAAGGATTGGGTGATAAACAGGTACCCGTCTTTGAAGGATTGGGTGATAAACAGGTACCCATCTTTGAAGGATTGGGTGAGCAACAGAATGATGTGGTCCATGAGTCTGAAGTTGATCAAAAGGAGAACAAAGGGAACTTCCTTACTTCTGAGGATTCCAATAGATGTCAGGCTGATGCTTTAGTTGTTTTAAATAACGTCAATGATAAAATTTCCTCCAATGCTCAGCATAATCCATTGGCTATTTCTACCGGTAGTCATATGGAAACAGGTCTAGAAGTCAATACACGAACTGAAGCAACTACAAATCCCAAGGAATCCACCCATAAACAGGAGTATGACACTAGGGAAGATGATGATATGGACGTGGACATGGAAATTGAAGATATGAATTCCTCAAGAGATACAACTCTAGTGGATATATCAGTTGCAAAAGATTTTGTGCAAACAGACCAATCTGTTCAATCGAATCCACTTAATGAATACCATTCTTTGTTGCCCGAGGATGAGTTTGTCGTGCCTCCTCCTCCAGATGATGAATGGATCCCTCCACCACCCCCGGATAACGAGCAGGTGCCTCCACCACCACTGCCTGAAGATGATCAAATGCCTCCTCCACCACCTGGGGATCCACTAGCACCTTCTTATCACGTTCTCCAATCTTATGCAGAGACAGGCCAACCCATTTCTTATGCTCAATATAATATATCGTATCCTGGCGCTAGCTCTGAGTATTATGAGCATACTGCTGCTGAAGTCCCTAGTAGTAACATATATGGACAGATTGCTATGCCACCTGCACAGCTCTACTATAGTGCAATTCCTCACATATATAATGAAAATTCTCAAGTCATGATCAATCCAACTGATCCTGTTGCTTATTATGAGGTTCAAGATGGTGAGTTAGTGTTGGTACTAGCATATTAGTTGTGTAGTTTATTACTGTGAATAATGTTGTAGTTATTTTATTTGTTCTTTTAACAATTTTTCTGGGTATTTTTCAGGAGCTAGTTCAAATCCAACACCCGATATCAATACTATTGATTCTGGTGTTGTTGGTGGCCCTGACAGGGCATCTACTGATGTTCCATCCACCTCAACTAGCATTCATGCCCCTGCAACTGTTTCAGTTGATGGCAGTATTTCATTGCCAGTGGCTACTACTGAAGCTGCTGCAGACCGGACTACCTCATCAGTAGCTGCTAAAGGACAAACCAAAGGTAAAGAAAGGTTCTGGGCTAGTTTGGTATCACCAGTTAGATTATCCTGCTTCAATTTTAGCTGCAAAAGTTGAGGGGGCCTGATTAATGGCCTCCTTGGCAATCTTGGGATTTTATAACATACATTTAGTCCGAGGTTGTTGGGTATTATGTTTCCCACTGCTAAGAATAATCAGTTACAATTAATTGGAGGCATCTGTTGAATCTTAGTGATGAGCTGGTTTGGTAATATTAGTGGTCTCATTTATGAACATGCCTTTTCTGGGTGCTTAGGTCAATTCTTTATGGAATTTTAAATTAGTCTTTCTATGTGAAGATGGTGATGATGCATTTCTTGTGTTGGTATTTATGAATCATAATTAGAATGTTTTCTCTCAAGCATCTGCATGCTCTTTCTTTCTGCCTCTTTCTATATGTTCATCCGTTTAAATTTTAAATATAATTGTTAAACACTCTTCATACCCTTTAAGGTCACATAAGCGACGCTGCAATGCACGAATACTTACTTTCCTCACCTATATTTCAGTTGTCCGTAGTAAAAAACGAGCTGTTGCAGTTGGATCCTCATTGAAGTCTAATAAGAAGGTTTCAAGTATGGTGGACAAGGTAGGTTTGTTTACAGAAAAATGTTTTCATACCTGTTTAGTGTACTACCCTGGATTGTTCCCCTGTTTGGCTTAAAATTTTGTTAGCTATAATGTTTAACGTTTGAACACTATTTTCTGTTTACTGTTATTACCAGTGGAAGGCAGCTAAAGAGGAATTACTTGAAGAAGATGAAGAACCCGAGAGTGTGTATGAGGTCTTAGAAAGGAAGCGCCAAAGGGAAATAGAGGTTTGCATGAGGACTTACCTTTGTAGAATATTGCAGTCATCCAAATTTTTGTTTCTGAAGTTTATTTGATTGTAGGAGTGGAAAGCAAAGCAAATTGCTAGTGGAGAGGCCAAAGATAATGCTAATTTTCAGCCTTTGGGTGGTGATTGGTATGGGACTCCGAATGCCTTTAAGATCCAATAATATTCTGACTTACACAAACAATTGAGAATTCAGATTCTTTGTTTTATGCAGGCGGGAGAGGGTTAGACGCAAGAGAGCACGAGCAGCACGTGAAACTGCTGGTGCAGCGCAAGATACAGTTGAACATAACCAGAAGCAGCCTGATTTGGTTGAACTCTGCAAGGGTCTCCCATCTAATTGGCAGGTGTGTTTTAAAGGTCCTATTGTATTGTATTGCTTTGTTTGAATGGGGAAATATACTTTAAGTGCTACAACCTCTGTTGTCACTTTTAAGCAAGCTTTTTGGCGGCAAATATGATCTGAGGAGGCTGGGTTAAAGCATTTTTGAATACATCACTCATAAATTAATTACAGAACTAACCTGGTTTACCTCCTTTTTTTATTGATTATTGATTGGTCCTTCGAAAAACTTGCAATTTGAGCCTGTACCCTAGGGACTTTCGTTTATTTTCTTATAATATAATACTAGTAAAAGAAAAATAGAAAAAAAAGGTGGTAAAATGCTGTAGGAGTAAGAAGTTAGTTAGTTCAGTTTTAAAATGACTTTTATTTCCATGGAAATGTCATATTTCAACCTTTTAAGATAGGAAGTGAGAAAAACACGACTAATAACATTCCTTAGAATCAATAACAGCGAGTGATATGTTTTCGAAACTAGAAACAAACATGAGAAAGCTACATTCTCCACCTCATTTTTTCAGGAATAATTTTGCATTCCTTGAAACAAACACATCCATAGGGGATTCAAACGGGTGAATGAAATGGAGGAAAGCTACTTTGGTTATTACTTATTATATCTGATAGAAAACTACTCCTTCCGGGAAAGTTTTATGATAAACAAGACTTATTACTCTTTTATCTGTATAGCAGACTCCACTTAATGGCACAATTTGTCTGATGTTGCCACCGTGTTTTATGAGACGCGGCAGGTGCAATCGGAGAGTATTGATATTTGATTTGATTTGATGTGCACTCCTCCCGTGTTTTTGAGCCGAATATTATTAATGTACAATGATATTGTATGGGGAGTTTTGATCTTCACTCATTTCAATTTTTGCTTGTCAAGCAGGCTTATTGGGATGAAGCCTCAAAGCAGGTTTATTATGGCAACCTTATCACTTCGGAGACGACATGGACTCGGCCAACAAGATGAACAGTGGTATAATATTTACGGATAGGCCAACATAGAGTTTAACGTTTAGAAAATTGTTTCTCATCTTCTGAGTATGTATTATGTCGTGGTTTTGATTAGTTCGGGGGGCTCACTAGAAATCCAGGGTGCATGATTTGTTTCTCCAGTTTTGGTTTATTCCTGTGCTTTTTTTGGTATCGCCGGGTGAATACTGAGTAGTTTATGCTGTAAGCCAAAGGAAACAAATAAAAATGTAGGCTCGTTTTGGTTTTCATTTGTTCCTTTCCTTCTGTTTTTCATTCAGTTTTCCACAAAAACTCAAACATCTTACTGAAGAAATCTAACATTGTCAGAAATCTTAAAAACGGTAAAAATATGGTTTTTCATTTGCACCAATCTTCTAACTCTTTAGTTTAATAAATAGTTTAAAAAAAAAATAAAAGAGACCAATCTCAAGTCAAAACACTGATGATGAGGAAGAGTGTAGAGAGGATCACAGCTCTTGATGTTAGTGGCCTTGGTAAAAACCTGCATGTTAAACAGATATATTAGGGTAAAATTATTCTATTATATATTTATTATCTTCAAAACACAATCCACTTAGTTTCAAAAAGAGCACAACCTAAGGTTTTGAGGGATAGGTAGTCGGGGACGGTGGTGAGGCCATGCTTGTGGTTGGTTGAAGAGACTTGACCACAGACTTTGGAAGAGGAATTGGTGAGAGTTCCTTGAAATAGTAGATAATTGTTTTATAGATGTTCTACGAACTATTGAAAAGATGGTAATTGGTTCTTGAAGGATATTTGTTAGTGGCTTATATACGACGTCAGTTTCTTTTTTCTGGAAGAGGAAGAACGAAGAAGTCTCGAAAAAGGAATAGAAAGTCTAATAAAAAAAACGGGGGAGAGAAAATGGAATGAAAAATTCTTGGTGGATGGTAATTGTGTAATAATAGAATTATGTTGAGTGGTTCTATCCCATTCCTCCCAAATTGGGGGAGAAGAAAAATGGGGGAATGTAATGGAATAGGGTGGAATAATTTCATTGAGTTCCATTCCATCCCACCTAATTTTTAAAAACTCAAACAATGGAACTTGATATCATTCCATTCCATCTCATGTCACCAATCTAAACATACCCGTGGTTGAGCACTTGGATTGGCCGCTTGTTGTACAAGGCCACTAAAGAGCACAGAAAATTTAGCAAGGAATCTTAACTAAGGGATGGAGAAGCAAGTTGAAACCTTTCTACGGGCCTTGCCAAGCTAAAGAAGCAACCAGAGAAGTTAAAGAAGCTATCAGAGGACACGCCTACAGGCGGAGGATTGTCACATAGAAGAAACACAAAACACATGCAACAATAAAAACTCAAGGAACTCAGCATTTATCTAAGGAGCTAGTTTGTACTACTCAGTTACAGAAGCAAAAATTGGTCAACAGAAGTTGATGTATCTGGTCCAAATTTTGAATCAGATACAACAACTTAAGTTTACCAATTTTTGCTTACATTCTGTAACGGAATGAGTAAGTTTTGCATTAATTATATTGTTGACCCTAAATCTAATTATGTACTGTATAGGTGAAGACTCTCATACCTTGAGTGTTGCGGAGTATGATACCAAATATCCAATCACTCAATGATAACTCATTTTTTCTATTTAAATATATATTTTTTAAAAATTTAAACATTGAGCTCATTTTGCCTAAAATGTGTCATACCCACTAAACTCTCGATGGGTATCGTAGAATTTTCCTTATATTTATTATGTTTAACAAGGAGAGAAGAACAAAAAACTGTACTTACATGAATATGCCATAGTATCTTTCTTTTGGTTACGTTTTTGTCTGCTTTAGAACTGAACTGAACTAACCTATAGTATTAACTATGTTATAATATATGAACTTGAGTGTGAAACATAGCTTGATTTTTTATTTATAAAGTAAATAACACGCTTCTTATAGTTTATAACATTAAGGATCTTGTCTCTCGAGATTGGACGGTTTGATTTGTTTACAATTTAAGGGAAGAAATGCTTGCGCTGATTTCTTGGCCAAGCTTGCAGTTACTTCTTCTTTGACCTGGACCTCCTTGGACTCTGCTCCTCCTGGGCTTGCTAATGCCCTTATGGCTGTCCGAGACTGATTCGTCGCAGCGGCAGAAATGCTGTTTATGGACACTCGGTTGTTGGGTTCGATCCCCACCGGGTGTCGAACCTTGGTTTTCCCATTTGTGTGTGTGTGTTAGGTCCTGGCACTTGCCAGTCCGACCATTAGACAAAAAAAAAATGCCCTTATGGATGGTTTGCATGTTAATTAGTTGAAGCCGTTGGTGGATTAGATCACACTCAACATTGATGATAGTGCATTGACTTAACACAGGCCAAGCGGGATTCAATGGTTTGATCCGGAATCATGAGGGAAATTTTATCTTCGGTTTTAATGGTTCAGTGGGTATTTCTAACATTATGCATGCAGAGCTCATGGCATTACTTTGTGGTCGTTCTCTTTGTTGGAGTAAATGTTTTCGTAAAGTTAATTGTTACACATATTTTTGGAAGCTATTCGCTTAATAGAGGAGGCAAACATTTCTTATCACAAGTTTGGAGACGAGATTGCGTTAGTGAGGGACTATTTGAAGAGAGAGCGGGAGGTGCAGATTCATCACTCGTATCGACAGATTAATTTTTGTGCTGATTGGTTCGCCAAATTTAACGCTCAGTATTATAGGAACACTTTTTGTGAGGGCTTAGATTTTAGGAACACTTTTTGTGAGGGCTATAAGCTCCTTTTTGTTGTGGCTATAAGCTCCTGTGTAGCTTAGTTCTTTATTGCTAATATTATAGGAACACTTTTGTGAGGGCTTAGATTTCTTTTTTCATCTCTTTTGTAAGAAATGAAAAACTATATTCAAATTTCCTTTCCTCCATTCTTGCTCGTTAGTTCATTTTCCAAGTCACTACCAAAAAAAGTTCATTTCCAAGTTATGTACGTAGTTTTTATTTTTATTTTTTTATTTATTTTTTCTCTTTCGTTCCTTTCTCTCTGCCAAACTATAGCTAATATATATTTATATTTTATCCATATTTTATTTTCTTTTTGACAAACAATGTTATATTTAAAATAATAGTATCTTCTTTGCTCCTTTATTCTCATAGAAGGGATAAATATAAAAACCATTTCTGAAATAAATAAATTATCTAAAAGTTTAGATTAAATATCTAGGATTATATTTTTATATAAAAGTTTCTTGAACTTAGAATATTCATGTCTTTTGTACACCTAGACTTTGATTCACAAATTTTAACCATTAGGCTATTATATGATCTCAATTAACCTAAATAAAATTTATGAATAACAAGTATGTTTTAAAACAAAAGTTTCTTTGCATTTGAACCATGATGACATTTCTTTTAAAATTTAGTAAATATTCAAATACATTTAGTTATTGTTAGTATTTTTAGAAAGAAAGTAGTGAAAATAGTTTTGAAAAATAGGAATTAGTGTGTAGATAGAAAGATAGCCGTGGGATGTTTAAAACAAACTCTTGAATTCTATTGATATTGTGTAGTTAGTACAATGAGAAGTGACTTCTTCTTTGCTTGATGATTTCACAAAATTTGCATCAAGGAGGAGTGTTGAAGCATGATGCCAATTTCAATAGAATTCACTTCTCTTTGTGAAATCATCAAGCAAAGAAGAAGTCACTTCTCATTGTACTAACTACACAATATCAATAGAATTCAAGAGTTTGTTTTAAACATCCCACGGCTATCTTTCTATCTACACACTAATTCCTATTTTTCAAAACTATTTTCACTACTTTCTTTCTAAAAATACTAACAGTGGTATCAGAGCTACGTTCGGTCATCTACTGGGCATAGATAAACTATCCAACTACCTACTAAAAATCACTACCGTTATTCTACACTACATAATTTTCTTAGCCAATGGCTAACAACACTCAATCATCATCTAATATTCAAGTCCCTACTTTTTCCGGTGAAAACTATGATTTTTGGAGCATTAAAATGAAGACATTTTTTTTCTCTCAAGATCTATGGGAAGTCGTAGAAGAAGATTTACCGTTCCCGCCGATACTTCAACTCTTACTGCAGCTCAAAAGAAAGAGTTGAAGGAAAATAGGCAAAAAGATTCAAAAGCATTATATTTCTTGCAACAAGCTGTGGGTGGCTCTATTTTCCCGAGGATAATGGGAGCTTCTAGTGCCAAGGAAGCATGGCATACACTACAGGAGGAGTTTCAAGGAACTGCCAAGGTACGTGCCGTCAAACTCCAAAGTCTAAGGCGTAAGTTTGAATTATTAAATATGAAGGAGTCTGAGACCGTACAAGACTACTATACTAAGATAAAAGAAATTGTTTATCAAATGAGAGCCTACGGGGAAAATATTCTCGACAAAAGAATAGTTGAGAAAATTCTAATTTCTATTCCCCGTAAGTATGATCCAATCGTGATGATGATTGAACAAACAAAAAATCTTTCCAATATCTATCAGTGACAGAACTAATGGGCTCTCTTGAAGCTTATGAGCAAAGATTGAGTAGGCATGACGAAGACTCGGTAGAAAATGCCTTTCAATCAAAGCTCAAACTACGGTCTCAAAATAAAGGGTATGGAGGAAATAAGAATAGTGGAGAAAATTCTAGAAACAAAGAGAATTCTAGAAATTCCTCAAAGAAAAATCAAGACGAGTATCCTCCATGTGGCATCTGCAAAAGAACAAATCATGTCGAGAAAGACTATCGATGGCGTGGAAAGCCACAATGTCGGTACTGTAAGAAATTTGGGCACGTGGAGAAGAACTGTTACAGTAAAAATAAGCATCAAGCGAATTTCTTCGAAGAACATGAGAGTGACCAGAATAAGCATGACGGTGAAGAACATCTCTTCTATGCTACCCAAGGTTCCAACGATGACAAGGAAGGAACCTGGTACTTAGATAGTGGTTGTAGTAATCACATGGCTAAAGATGAGAGCATCTTCAAGGAAATTGATGACTCTGTCAAATTGAAGGTTCAACTAGGGAATGGTACTACCGTGGAATCGAAAGGCAAAGGCACTGTCATGGTGGAGACAAAGAAAGGTACGCGACTCATTAAAGATGTCTTACTAGTTCCCAATCTTAAAGAAAATCTCTTGAGCATCAGTCAAATGATAGAGAAAGGCTATGTCCTTCACTTTGAAGGAGATAAATGCACAATCTATGATAACACTAATAAAAGGGTCGAGATAGCTCAAGTGAAGATGGAGACGAGGAACAGAAGCTTCCCGATAAATTTTAAATATACTACTAACATTGCCATGAAGGTGCAAGCTGATGATTCATGGCTATGGCATCGAAGATTTGGCCACCTCAACCCTAAGTCCTTAAAGTTGTTATATCAGAAGAATATGATGAGAGATCTACCATGCCTGAAAGAAGATGATGGAGCATGTGAAGGATGTCTTCTCGGAAAGCAGCATAGATTACCATCTTCAACAAGAAATTCATGGAGAGCTAAAGATGTGCTAGAGCTCATCCACACTGATGTTTGTGGACCGATGAGGACACCATCACTCACCAACAACAAGTATTTCATCCTCTTCATTGATGATTTTTCTAGAATGACTTGGGTCTATTTCATCAAAGCAAAATCATAAGTCTTTGGAATATTCAAGAAGTTCAAGGCCCTTGTCGAAAAGCAAAGTGGTAAACACATAAAGAGGCTTAGGAGTGATCGCGGAAAAGAGTACAACTCCCATGAGCTTGATATATTCTGTGAGGATGAAGGCATTGAAAGACAACTTACAGTCACATATTCTCCTCAACAAAATGGAGTATCTGAAAGAAGAAATCGCATGGTCATGGAGATGGCTAGATCGATGCTAAAGGAGAAAGGACTACCAAACACTTTTTGGGCTGAAGCAGTTTATACGGCTGTTTACATTATCAATAGATGTCCAACTCAAGCAATCCAAGACAAGACTCCTATTGAAGCTTGGAGTGGACAGAAACCATCCGCTAAACATCTAAGGGTCTTTGGATCAATCTGCTACATTCATGTCCCAGAACAAAAGAGGCACAATTAAGTTAGAAGACAAGACGGTTCGAGGCATCTTCTTGGGATACAGTACACAATCAAAAGGCTATCAAGTCTACAACTTACAAACAAAGAAACTCATTATTAGCCGAGATGTTGAAGTTGATGAAGCTGCCGCTTGGAATTGGGATAAAGAAAAAATTGAGAGAAGCAACATTTCCTTTCCAGCACAACAACTCCAAGAAGAAGTTGAAGAAGTAACAGAAGGTTCAGGTATTCCTCCTTCTCCTTCTCAACAAGATTCCTCACCAGAATCTACTCCAAGACGAGTTAGATCTCTAGCGGATATATATGAAACTTGCAATTTGGCCATACTTGAGCCGGAAAACTATGAAGTAGCATCGAAGCAAGAAGTATGGGTCAAAGCAATGGAGAACGAAATTAAATCAATTGAGAAGAATAACACATGGGAGCCAGTAGACTGTCCAAAAGATAAAGATAGGAGTCAAATGGGTTTATAAGACAAAGCTTAACCTTGATGGCTCAATACAAAAACACAAGGCTAGGCTTGTAGCAAAAGGCTACTCGCAGCAACCTGGAGCTGACTATAATGAGACATTTACCCCAGTTGCTCATCTAGACACAATAAGAGCTCTAATAGCTCTTGCAGCACAAAAACAATGGAGCATTTATCAACTAGATGTCAAGTCTGCATTTCTAAATGGAGTACTAGAAGAAGAGGTTTATGTTGAGCAACCACAAGGCTTCGTCAGCAAAGGAAATGAAGATAAAGTGTTGAGACTAAGAAAAGCTCTCTATGGTCTCAAGCAAGTTCCTCGAGCATGGTATAGCCGAATTGATCAATACTTCATCAATCAAGGATTCAGGAGGAGCAAAAGTGAGCCAACACTATATGTCAAGACCCAAGGTCAGCCTGATACTCTCATTGTCTCCTTGTATGTAGATGATCTAATCTACACAGGAAACAATGCTAAAATGGTGGCGAAATTCAAAGAAGATATGATGAAGACATTCGAGATGACAGATCTTGGCTTGATGAACTACTTCCTCGGCATAGAAGTAAAACAACAAAAAGAAGGGATATTCATCTGCCAGAAGAAATATACAGAAGAACTATTAAAGAAGTTCAACATGAATGAGTGCAAGCCAGTAGCTACTCCGCTCGTGACAAATGAGAAGTTACAAAAGGAAGACGGAGCGCCAGAAGCTGATGCATTGTGCTATAGAAGTTTGATTGGAAGCCTACTATATCTTACTGCTACACGACCAAACATCATGTATGCTACTAGTCTACTATCAAGATTCATGCAGAAGCCAAGTCAAGTTCACTATGGAGCAGGAAAAAGAGTTCTAAGATACCTACAAGGCACAAAGGAGTTTAGTATATGGTACAGAACCACGACCAACTCAAGATTGCTTGGCTACACTGACAGTGATTGGGCAGGTTCTATTGATGACATGAAAAGTACATCAGGCTATGCTTTCTCACTAGGATCCGGATTTTTCTCTTGGGCGTCTAAGAAGCAAGCAACAGTTGCACAATCAACGACAGAGGCTGAGTATGTTGCAGCAGCTGAAACAACAAGTCAAGCTATATGGCTTCGGAGAATACTTGAAGACATGGGAGATCAACAAGATCTCCCTACCACAATCTATTGCGACAATAAGTCAACTATAGCAATGGCGAAGAATCCGGTTCATCATCACCGAACAAAGCATATCGCAATCAAATATCACTTCATTAGAGAAGCAGAGACAACTAATCAGATTCAGCTCGAGTATTGCACAACCGAAGACCAAATCGCAGACATATTCACGAAGGCGCTACCAAGATCAAGATTTGAGCAGCTACGAATGATGCTTGGAGTTTCCAAAATTTGTATCAAGGAGGAGTGTTGAAGATGCTACAAATTTCTAGAAACTTCAAGAAACTAACACATAGGATTATAGTGATTATAGTATAAGACTAGATTGTTCTAACATATTCTTGTTTTTACTAGAGTATATTGTACTAAAGCTAGAATCTAGAATTCTCTAAATTATAGAAAATTAAGAACCGCCATAGTGAGGCGGTGATGTGTGGCCTATAAATATAGGCAGCCCCATTTTGTGTAATCATCAAGCTAGAAAGCAAGAAAGAAGCCATTCCCATTGTACTACTATCATCAAGTCTCAATAAATTTAGAGCATTTGTTATAATTCTCCCACGGCAACATTCTCTCTAACTAATACCAAACTATCATCCGCTACTAAAATACTAACAGTTATGAAATTATATAGTTATGATTGTAGTGAGTTAAGATATATATAGTAGTTTTCATGAGAAAATAGGTGTGTTAGAAATTGAATAAAGTGGTGATCAAGCTAATTTGGAAAAGCTTTAAGGTAAGAGAAAATACTAATAATAAGTTGATGGGCACAAATAATTTGTTGCTTATATATATATGGCATTGATGTTTTGCCTTTTATCAGTAGTTTATAGTTTCATGGTCTGAATATTTCAACTACAATTCCTATTAGAAGTGTTGAGTAGCAGGGCGTGTCATGTTCTTTAGCTTTTGGTGATGGTGTGTTAGAAGCTTGTTGGGTCAATTTCTATTTGCTTCCATTTAGCATTCCCTTTATCACACTTTGATTCTCTTAGTTGGATGGGCTTCGTTTCTCTTAAGGGATTGGTGGTGTTGATATTTAGAGTATTTTGCTTGCTGTCAAGTGTATGGAATGCTAAAAGTATTTGAATGCTAGCTTCTTAGTTCATGTTGGCTCGACTACTGCCTATTGGGAAGCTGCATAGTTGGAGGGTATGGTTTCGGTGATTTTATGATATCATCAGCGCAGATGACTCATAATGGAGCTTGATTGAAGGGGCTTGCTATCATCATGCAACAAATCAGATCAGTTATCTACTCATAGGAGTGTCTCAGTTCTTGTGAATGCTGAATGCTCAGCGGTGTTGTACTGTTGTGCATCTATTTTTTTTTTCTTCTTATTTTTGTTTTTAGATCTTGATAGCATAGTTTTTATGTAAATTAGCTTAAGTTTTTGGTGTTCATTGGGGGTTGCATTGGCCTTTAGATTCCTACATTTAAAAATGCTCAGAGTACTCTCTCACTTTTTTTCCCTTTAGCGTTAGCACATGATTGGACACACTCTCAAACTCTTCATAGAAAGTGGGGGGAGTGTGTGTCAATGATGCTGAGCTAAATAGTTATTAATGACAATATATTCAATTTTTGAAAAAAAAAACCCACACCATTGACGGTTCTGAAGCCGTTGAAGATGAGCGAAGTCGAAAATGAGGATATATTGATAGGTCTCAAAGATAGAGAGTGAGCGATGGAATAAGGGGTTTGTTTCGGGAGCAGGACACTTAAAATTTGAGGGAAATGATGTGTGTGATTAGTGGGGGGTTTTTAACCCCTTTAAACTAATGTTGATTTTTGATTAGAAGAGTGCAAAGTGTCCTCTTAAGATTATTTTGAGGGATTTTTTAAAACCTCTGCAATAAAACTTCCATAATTCGACCATTTTATCGTATTGCAAGTTATTTTATTGGTTATGGGGACTGATTTGTCAAATTGATTATGAAAATAGATGAGTAAGACTGGTCATTTTTATAAGGGCTAATACACTATGTTCTTATAGCACAGTCAAGTATATAAGATTGAGGATTGGTATGGTTGGGTCGACTATAAACCTTTTGGAGGCACTTGTGTTTTGTACTCCTACCAATAATCAGTGATAGCACCTTTAGCTGGAGGAAATCGTATTACCCGACACGGTGAGTCTGAGTGACTATCGATAATATGGTGCAACGCTTATGCCAAAATGATTGGAGTATAGATTGGATATCTCTTCATTGCAAACAATCGTGTTATTGCGGTTTAAACGGCCTTACGCTGAAGATGTTATAGAGATCTCCATGAAGTGGATTAAGCATATTTGTCCTTAGTTAGCGGACAAACCTTGTTAATGAATTATAGGAGGGTGCGCTAACTGGTTTCTTTGAATTAAAATCGATGATTTGATTATACGTTTGGCAGAACTAAATGATTACGTGTGGTTGATTTAATTTATTAGCTTTGATTTAATATGAATCACCTGAACAAACTATGGTTCTATATTATTTAGTAAAATATTATCTGTGATTGTATTGTAACTTGTTTCACCATCACGTTGAAAACTTTTGTATGACTCATACAGTATGATGATGTTGGGAGGATCGTTGAACCATGATGGACACCGCAAAATTTAACCCCTCGAAGCTGAATGTGGCACAATTTGGGAGCTTGATGGAACTGCCCAAACTCTAACCTATACAAGATTGGTGAAGCTATATGTGCAGGGTTATTAGTAACATTACTTTGGTGTTATCATTGCCACTATACATGATGATGGGTGCAATACAAGCTGAAGTTGGATGGGGTTCGAACCCAGCTAGCCCTTAAGTGTCCATCGTTATGATGTTTAGGATTTTATGTGTGATTAGGGAAATAGAGGAGTGAATGGGAATGTCGTGATGGGGACACGGGTCTTAAGAGACACGTTGAACCTGAAGAGAACCCATTTTGAGAGTTCTGGTGGTGGTGGTGGGGCCAATGGGGATCTCCCTGTTTTAGTGACTATTAAGTGTGCGAAGAGATATTAAGTGAAGTAACTCTTACATATAGTAACTTTTGTATGTATTATGTTTTAATGTTTTTGTTTAATCAGAATTTAGAAAATCGTTTATTTTACTGAAGTAGAGAACTAAAGCTCGTATCAAATAAAATGCAAGTAATCTAATAAATCCATATCAAAAGTAATCAAATTTGTTTTCAACAATTTACAAATTTTTTATTTTTAAGATGCCATGCCACTTTGCATCCTAGTACTACAATTGAATCCTAGTACATGGATGTTGTCAATGTTTTATCTAAAAGATGCACATTTAATGTTTTCTATAATCAAAGAGCCAAGAAGGAGATTTAGGGTGGACTTTGAAACTGAAGATTCGGTAGAATGAAGGCTCGCTGGATTAATTGCTGGGATAAGTGATATTGATCCTGTCAGATATCCAGGATGAAAATGGAGATGTTTATCAGAAAGGTGAGATGACATAGAAGAAGCATGAAGGCATTATAGGTTTTTGAAGTTGAGCCATCCGATGGTGGACCTTTATAAAATACTTTTGAACCTTGGAATTTTAAATTTGCACTAGCACCCGTAAGTTAGCACCAATTTGCACCGAAGATACAATTTTGAACCCTTATCCCATGTCTTGGATCCGCCACTACATTTGGTTCTGCCTCCACTTCTAATAAAATGACGACCAATTTGAAGAGGGTTGCTTCAGCAAAACTAGAATTTCTGATTCCCAGTAGGATTGGTCAGACTTTGGGGAATCACTGAGGTTTCGAAAGGTTTTGCAAGCTAAAGAAATTATGGGTGTTAATACTATTTTTAAAAGTATTAATGCTCGGTATTAATACTAAATGCTATTTAATGCTCGGTATTAATACTCATTTTGACATTATTAATATTAAACGCCATTTATAAAAAAAATACTAAATGCTACCAGGAGAACCTTGGTAAATTTCGTTACCGAGTTTCACACATATCTCAAGTAAAAAGTGGACTATTTGCAGCACCTTATCTCTAGACAAGCTCAGGAATGTGCAAATAAAGAGGCTGATGTCTCTACCATCCATTGCCAATTGAATTCTTGACATTCTATTACTAGAAATGTTGAACATGAGCAGCTCCACCTGTTTGCTGGTGTTTTTAGCAAACAATCACTAGTTTTATTAGAAGGTTTGTGAGATCAAACTAGAAAAATCTCAAAGCAATTGCCTCTGAATTGCGAGTGGTTTGTGTTTCAGAAAATGTAGAAAAGGGGACGATTTGCAATGATTAACAGAATCGAAAAGAAAAGAAGCAGTAAATGGTGCATGAATTGTAAAGAAAATACAAATAAATTGCATTGAATCGTAAAAGTGGTACACGATCACGTACAGCGATTCTTCCACTCGTTTTTCGCTCTGGCTTGGAAGTTAGAGTTTCAGGAATCGGGTTGTGTATTGTGATTTGCGACCCCTGTTTCTTCTCAGAAACAGTTATTTATACAAAGGAAAAAAGGGGGAAAAACTGAACTAAGTAACTGCCTAGAAATTTGAAAATTAATAACTGCTACTCCTACTTTCGACCAGAACCGCTCTATCACGCTTCGACCAACTGCTAGTCTTCAGCGCATAACTGCTCTGTTTTCTGTCCGTCGAAAGCTTGTGTCCATTTTCCTCTCTCTTGCTTTTGCTTCCCCGGAAGCTTGTCGAGTTTACCTTGCGCATGACCATTTTCTCTGTCGAAATAATTTGGTCTTCGTCGAAATATTAGTCAGGCCTTGTTGACCATTTTCAATGAAGCCTGTCGAAATTACAGGCTAACAAATTGCCCCCCAAAAATGTCTTTTCGACTGAACTTGAGGAGGAAGAAGAGAAAGACATTTTTGAATTCACCATCGAAATAACTTTGCACTTGAGTAAAATAGCTGTATACCTGATGTCACCACTGTTAAGTGTTGTTGACGTTACTCCTATATTGGTGTATTACGTGGCCTTCAACGTTTTACTTCTCAGTAAATGCCTTATCTCACCATTTCCTATAAGGCTTCTCCAATTCTTCCACTTCTTTTACCTCATAAGTTGCCATCAATAATCCATATTCAAACCTTGAACTTGAACAGCCTGTAATTTCGGCCTTTGACTATGTTTACTGATTCTCTGTTTTAACTTTGAATGGTTCCACCATCTTCCGTTACGTTACTAACGCCGTAATTAAAGTGATGCCTCACTTCTCGGAACGCCAAACTCGTAACCAACTGACGCTCTTTCATACTTCTCCTTATAAATAGAAGAGTTTTGTTTCTCATCTTCACCACTCCATGATTTTTCCTCTTTTCCTTTCCCGTTCCAGGATCATTCCCTTTGCTTTGAGTCTTCCGCGTAACCTCATCTCTCATAATTGCAGTGAGGTTGCCTGGAGGTTCAAAGTGATGGTTTTTGATCTCTGCGAATTATGGCTTTGCTCCTTTTTTCTTCATGTCACTTGATCTTGCAACTTTCTGAGTTTATGCGGGAGACTCAAAGTGGGAGCAGGAAGATTCATCAATATCTCCTCTCTGAAGGGCTTCCTGAGGTTTACCAAGCAAGGAAACGCCCAGTTGAAAGGCTTACAAGCCTAACGCGCAGACGAAAGAATGACCCCCCGAACGACGGGAAGCGTCAACGTGGTCGAAGAGGACCACCCAAAAGAGAAGTTACTTGGTCGTAAAAGACCAACTGCAATTCAGCGTTTTATTTATGCCTAGTTTATTTACCCTTTCGGCACTATGTAATTCACAAATGCCTCCTTTGGCACATGTAACTTGGCAACATTATAATGAAATTTCTTCCATTTTATTCTTGAGCAATTTTTATTCTGTGCTTTCGACAATGTTTTGGCAACTTAAATGCCATGTTTTTACGCTTTCTTTATATTTATTCCAGCGTTATTTTAACTTCTTGCAACGTTGGCTTATACTTTTTCAAGTATTTGCCATTTATACGCAAAATTCTTTCATCAGCGCCAATCTCTTTGACCTCATATGCGCCGTTTGAATAAACTTGTAAAATTTTAAATGGTCCTTCCCAACTTGGGGACCATTTACCAAAGACTCTATCTTTTTTATCCACAGGCAATAGGACCTTCCACACTAGATCACCTGAATCAAAGGTTTTAGACTTAACCTTTTTGTTATAAGTTTTAGCTACCCTCTCTTTCTGTCGAATAAGCATATCTAAAGCTAATAACCTTTCTTCGTCTAAATCAACCAATTCATCAAGCATCATATTCCAATAATAATCAGAGGGAATCTCCCACTGTCTTTGAATTCTTGTTGATTGTAGACAAATTTCAACAGGCAACACTGCATCGTGTCCAAATGTTAGCCTATAAGGAGTAGTGTTGATAGATTCTTTGGGTGAATTTCGACAAGCCCATAATGCTTGATCAAGGGTATTATGCCAATTTTTTGGTTTCTGCCCAACATGCTTTTTAATCAAATTAATAATAACTTTATTGGCAGCTTCTACTTGTCCATTGGCTTGCGCATAATATGGTGTCGAAGTTAATAACTTAAAACCATTTTCAGAAGCAAACTCTATCATTTTTCTACCAGTGAAAACTGATCCTTGATCTGTAGTAATGGTTTCTAGAATTCCAAACCTATAAATGATATGATTTTGAATAAACCTTATCACTGTTTCTTGATCAACATTGGCTAAAGGTATAGCTTCAACCCATTTGGTGAAGTAATCAATTCCCTCAAGGATATATCTATGGCCCTTCCACGAAGTTGGCTTTATCTCTCCAATCACATCTAGAGCCCAACCTCTAAATGGCCAAGGTTTGACTATGGCATGCAATTCATTTGCAGGTACATGTTGTATCCCAGCATGCTTTGACACTCTTGGCATCCCTTAGCAAATTCTATGCAATCTTTCAGCATAGTTGGCCAATACATTCCTTGTCGAAATAATAACCACTTCATTTTGTGGCCTACTTGGTGTGAACCACATGCTCCACTATGTGTATCAGAAACTGCTAAATATGCCTCATTTTCACTAAGACATTTTAATAGTACTCCTTCAGGAGTCTTTTTAAACAATTCGTTTCCAATTATCACATAGCTCAAAGCTCTGTATTTTACCTTTTTATTGGTATTTCTTGTGGGATTTTGCAAATATTCCACAATAGGCCTTCGCCAATCATTATTGGTAATATTGTCAAGAGCAAAAATTTCTGCTAAGTCAAAGTCACCAAAAAATTGACGTTTTTCGACAACGACTAGTTCCTCGTTTGCGTTTGTTGCCCCCCCCCCCCCCCCCCCAGTTTTTGGTGTTGACAATAGTGACGAAGAATAGTCATTAGAAATGATTTTATCCTTTATTTCAATTAACTCTTCCAGGCTTTTTTTTGAAACTTTATAGCCTGAAGCAATTTGTGCCAATTCATTTGCCACTTGATTATCAATTCGTGGTAAATGCTCTAAGTGAACAGACTCAAATCTTTTTAACAAAGCATTGGCAACAACAAAGTATCTGATAAGGTGCTCTTTAATGCATTTGTACTCCCTTGTCAATTGTTTGACAACCAACTCAGAGTCACCTTTTATTTCGACATGACTTGCCCCCAGCTCAAGTAAAATTTCAAGGCCTACTATTAAAGCCTCATACTCAGCTTCATTATTGGAACAAACATCTCGAATTTTAAACTTATACTTCGTTGGAATGTTAGTAGGAGATATTATTAAAATACCAATCCCAACTCCATGTTTATGGCTTGAACCATCAAAGTACAACCTCCAAGGATATACGTCTACAAAACTTAATGTTTCTTCGACAACAGAATGGTCTACTATAAAATCAGCAACCACTTGTCCTTTAATTGATTTTAGAGGTTGATAAGTTAAGTTGTATTCTGACAAAGCCAAAGCCCATTTACCAATTCGGCTATGCATTATTGGTTTCGACAGCATATGCTTGATAACATCAAAATGCGAATAAACAGAAACATCAGCTGGTTTTATATATTGCTTTAACTTTGTACACGAGAAATACAAACAAAGGCACAACTTTTCTATAGGAGTGTACCTCGTTTCGGCATCATTTAAGACCCTACTGAGGTAATAAATGGCTCTTTCGACACCACTATCATCCTCTTGTGTTAACATGCTACCTATTGTTCTATCAGAAGCTGCTATATACAATTTGAGCACTTTGTGTTTAATAACAGGCAACAAAATTGGTGGTTTCATCAAATAAGACTTGATTTCGTCGAAGGCTGCTTGATGCATTGGTTCCCATTTGAACTCTTCTTCCTTCTTCAGTCTTAACAATGGCGAAAAAACTTGTGTTTTGCCACTTAGATTTGATATAAATCTTCGAAGGAAATTGATTTTTCCCAGCAACGACTGAAGCTCCTTTTTGGTCGAAGGGGCCTTCGTTTCCATAATTGCCTTAGTCTTATTTTGATTGATTTCAATGCCTTTTTTGTGCACTATAAAACCCAAGAAATCACCTGCACGTACACAAAAGGCACATTTTAATGGATTTAATTTCAATCCATATTTCCTCATTCTTTCAAAAGAACGGCGAAGATGGTCTAAATGACCACTTTCTGAGGAAGATTTAACCACCACATCATCTATGTATACTTGCATAAAATCATCAATAAAATCATGAAACATAGAATTCATGGCCCTCTGATATGTAGCACCAGCATTCTTTAATCCAAAGGGCATTACTACCCATTCATAAACACCCAATGCCCCCGGACATCTAAAAGCAGTTTTCGACACATCCTCTTCAGCAATGAAGATTTGATTATACCCAGAATAACCATCGAGCATACTAAGATAATCAAATCCTGCTGCTGAATCTATTAGCATTTCTGCCATAGGCATTGCGTATTCATCCTTGGGAGTTGCATTATTTAAATCCCTAAAGTCTATGCAAACTCTAAGAGTCCCATTTTTCTTTATTACAGGAACTATATTGGCTAACCATTCGACATACCTGGCAGTTCTGATGAATTTGTTTCTGAATAGCCTTTCGATTTCCTCTTTGATCTTAGCCAACACTTGAGGAGCAAATCTTCTTGGCACTTGCTTCACTGGTTTCTTCCCTGGTCGAATTGGTAATTGCATTTCCACTACTTCTCGACTTAACCCAGGCATTTCGTCGTAATCCCAAGCAAAGCAGTCTTTGAACTCCCTTAGCAATGTGATGACTTGGATTTTTAGAGAAGCATCAATATTTGCACTAATATAAGTTGGCCGTTTTATTGAGCCATTTCCCAAATCAACTTCTTCTAACGGGTCTTGAGCTTGCATATGCTTTGCCGAATCTCTAGGATCCTTTTCAAAACCTAATGGATCATCATCATAAATGCAGTCAAGTCTTTCATCTATGACTATGCCATTTCCTTCATGTAACTCACTGGCTTTGACAGCCATTGTTTGTTGAATAATTTCGGCCTCTATAGCCGCGTTAAACTTGTTTTCGGCCATATAAGCCGTAATTTTGTCCCATGCATTGGGCACTGACATAAGAACATTTTCAAGAACCAGTGTTCCACCCCGTTGGTCGAAGAACACCATCAGGATAAACACTATCATCTCCCATTATTTCTCTTTCCCAAACAAAACCATAATTTGGGTCAAGATGAACTGAGGCAAAAACATTATCCGCAGGAACATATGCCTCATTAGAAGATGAACATGGCGCGATCTTCGCCATTTGTTTCTCAAAATTTTCCTTGGTAATTTGGTTCACATCAGCACGGAAGTAGCTCTGATCGGCTTCAACATACTCTACCAAACCATCTTCCTTCCACATCACTAAACGTTGATGCAAAGTTGAAGGGACAACACCAACTCCATGGATCCACTCTCTACCAAGGAGTAAATTAAAATTCGCTTTAGAGGCTATCACTAAGAACAATGTAGTCCTCTTTATGGAACCAACGATTAAGTCCACCTCAATGGCCCCCAAAGAATGGCCAGTTTTGCCTTCATAGTTGCTTAAGACAATGTTATGTGGCCTGAGGTCAGTGTCGAACTTACCAATCTTCTTCAAAAGACCATGTGGCATTAAATTCACTGCAGCTCCACCATCCACTAACACTTTGTTAATTCCAACACCATTGACTTTGGCTTGGACATACAGGGGTTTCAAGTGGTTTTGCATACTCATATCTGGCTTCTTGAAGGTAGCCATTTGGTCTTCGACACAACCATTGTTCATCACATAGTAACACATTGGCTTATGACGAGCCATATCCTCTGTAAAATCCTCTTCAACATCATTTGGTACTGTGATAACATCGTACTCAAGAGGCTGTATTGATACCACATTGCAAACAACATCGAAATCATCTTCAGAATCATCAAAATCAGACTCCATGTCTTCATCCATGTCGAAATCAGCATTCTTTTCTTTCACTGTTGACAATGGAGGAAATATTCTTTCAAGAGCAGGCCTTCTTGGCTTTTCTGTTACTACAGCCTTGCCTTTGGCCTTATTCGCTGCACACACATGACTAGCAACATCAGCATTCCTCTTTGTGGCAACTTCAGCTTTGTGAACCTCACTCTTCGCCACTATTATGCTGCGTGGAACTTGATTAATGTCAATCGTACTGCGTGGAACATGGTTATTAGCCAAATGACTTGGAACCTTGTTAATGTCAAAGTGTGCCTTCTTCTTCTGTTGTCTTTGGTAATGACGCCACTGTGTTCTAGTCATGGGGTTCTTACCCTTATAGTTATTCTTATAATTAAACTTAACAGCATCCGTATCTGACTTGACAGCTTTAGCATGTTGATTATTGGGCACCCACGCTTCAACAGGAGCACTAGCACTTGGGACAAATGATTTATTTGTTGACAGCTTCAAATACCCTTTCGCTGAGGACTTCTCCTTAGCAAATTGTCGTTTGCTTGTTGAAGGCTTTGTTGACACATTAGCCTTATAGCCAGGAAGATCTCCTTTTGCAAAGTCAAATTTCGGCCTGTTGTCAAGCCATTTTCTTTTACGTTGTTGTTGACCCTGATAACCTTCGACAGCTTTAGCTGCTTCTTTGTCGAAGACAGCGCTGCACCTTGGGCAAAGCATAACTTCAGAGTTATTCCACTTACACCGATTGAGGAAATCTATCAATTCTTCCTCAGCCTTGGGATACACAGCATGTATCTTCCCATCATATTCTTTTAGGGTCACTTCCTGTTTCTTACCTTCAGCATACATAAAACCTTTTAATTTTTCGGTGGCAGTCTTGACACACTTAGGAGGGTCTGCCATTTGAGCATCCACCATACCTACATCAGCTTCGACAGGTTCAGAATACATAGCTTCAGCCTTAGGCAATGGATCAACATCAATCTGCATAGGAGCTTTCATTTTCTTATCAGCAAATTTGAGTCTCCCTTCGTCAACTGCTTTTTGCACAATATCCCTGAAGAGCACACAACGGTCAGTGTTATGTCCCAAAAAATTATGGAACTTACAATAACCCTTTTTCTTTCTTTGGTCAAGAGTTGGTATTTTAAGGCCTTTAGGCACTAATATTTGACCATCAGTTACTAAAAGATCAAAAATTTCATCACATTTAGTAACATCAAAAGTATAAGTCTTAGGCATAAATTTATCATTCTTAGGCTCTACAGGGTTATTCCCATTCGCAGGCCTTAATAATTTACAGGTATAAGGAGGACCAGGCTTAAGTTCAGCCACGTCTATCTCCTCTTCTTCGACATTCCTATATGTGACGTCGAATTCTTCTTCGACATATGCCACTTCTTCTTTTTTATGATACCTATTCGACCTAGATTTTTCCTCTCTAAGCCTTTCAACTTGTCGAACTCTATCAGCCAAATGCGCCATATCTCGCAAATGAGACGTGTCTAATTTCTTTCTAATTGAGTAATCAAGGCCACCAGCAGCCATTTCGACAAGCTCATGTTCAGGGACTTGTGTGAAGCAACGAGATTTCAACAGCCTAAATCTGTTTAAGTAATCATCAATAGTTTCAGGCATTTTGCGCCGAACACTAGCCAATTCTTTAAGACTAATTTTCGACTGGCCCATGTAAAACTGTGCATGGAATGCCTTTTCTAATTGCCCCCATGTGAACATAGAACCAGGGGGTAAGGTCGTGAACCAAGTGAAAGCATTTTTAGTTAGAGAATTTGGAAAGTATTTCATCTTCAAATTCTCATTTTGTGCTAAGTCCCCAGCCTCAGTCAAGAAACGAGCAATGTGTTCGACTGTGGACTCATTTGTATCACCACCAAACTTAGTAAACTTGGGAACTTTCCATCCCCTTGGTAACTCAGTTTGTAATACGTATTCACATAATGGTGATACGAAGTTAGGCCTTTGTAAACCTATGTTAAGGCCATTTTGCGCCAAAATAGTTTCGACTAAAGTAGCTATATTGTTTTCTGCGCCAACATTGTGTTGTTGCACTTGTCGAACAACTTCATCAGCGTTCTGGTGTCTATTTACCAAAACTACTTCAGGGACGTGGTTTACTGCCTCTTGTAGTTCGCCTACAATTGTGGACGCTTCGACTGCAACTGCTTCTTGGGGGTTAACTGGCGACGCATTACCCGCAATAATAGGAACTTGCCTATTATTAACCGCTGGAGCCCCAAAGAAATCTGCAATCCTACTCATCTGATTTGCCAACATTTGGTAACTGTTATTGGTATTTTGAATCAATGGATTGAAAACTGTACCAATTTGTTGGGTAAGCATATTAACCATATCGTGATTACTCTCGTCTACTTGCTGTCTTAAGGCCAACAAAGACGTATTGGTTAATGCTGGGGGATTCTGACCAAATACACTCTCAGAAGAGACGTGTGTAGGGGAAAAGGTCGAAATATGTCGCATTCCAGTAGGCATGCCATACATTCCTAGAGGAAATGGGGGTAGATGCACGTTATTCAAACGTGGGTCTAAACTGTTTCCCATTGCCATGTAAGGGCTATGAAGCCCTGCACTTAACGGCAAAGACATAGGCAAAGATGCCATTTCTGACTGCGTTGAACCAACATTAGTCATTGATAATGAAGGGACGGTTGTCGACGATGATAGTCCTGCGCTAATGCTCGCAGAATCCATTGTTGTTCCTTGCCCTTGTGAAACCACAGGGTTGGAACTAGACGCATTATTCGTACTAGAACGAACCATTTTACCACTTCTTAAGTGCATACAACAGCGAATACAAATAAGAGAGTACGAAAATGAACAAAATCAAAGGCAAAGTCCCACCGGGCGTGCCAATTTGTTTGCTGGTGTTTTTAGCAAACAATCACTAGTTTTATTAGAAGGTTTGTGAGATCAAACTAGAAAAATCTCAAAGCAATTGCCTCTGAATTGCGAGTGGTTTGTGTTTCAGAAAATGTAGAAAAGGGGACGATTTGCAATGATTAACAGAATCGAAAAGAAAAGAAGCAGTAAATGGTGCATGAATTGTAAAGAAAAGACAAATAAATTGCATTGAATCGTAAAAGTGGTACACGATCACGTACAGCGATTCTTCCACTCGTTTTTCGCTCTGGCTTGGAAGTTAGAGTTTCAGGAATCGGGTTGTGTATTGTGATTTGCGACCTCTGTTTCTTCTCAGAAACAGTTATTTATACAAAGGAAAAGAGGGGGAAAAACTGAACTAAGTAACTGCCTAGAAATTTGAAAATTAATAACTGCTACTCCTACTTTCGACCAGAACCGCTCTATCACGCTTCGACCAACTGCTAGTCTTCAGCGCATAACTGCTCTGTTTTCTGTCCGTCGAAAGCTTGTGTCCATTTTCCTCTCTCTTGCTTTTGCTTCCCCGGAAGCTTGTCGAGTTTACCTTGCGCATGACCATTTTCTCTGTCGAAATAATTTGGTCTTCGTCGAAATATAAGTCAGGCCTTGTTGACCATTTTCAATGAAGCCTGTCGAAATTACAGGCTAACACGCATTACCCGCAATAATAGGAACTTGCCTATTATTAACCGCTGGAGCCCCAAAGAAATCTGCAATCCTACTCATCTGATTTGCCAACATTTGGTAACTGTTATTGGTATTTTGAATCAATGGATTGAAAACTGTACCAATTTGTTGGGTAAGCATATTAACCATATCGTGATTACTCTCGTCTACTTGCTGTCTTAAGGCCAACAAAGACGTATTGGTTAATGCTGGGGGATTCTGACCAAATACACTCTCAGAAGAGACGTGTGTAGGGGAAAAGGTCGAAATATGTCGCATTCCAGTAGGCATGCCATACATTCCCAGAGGAAATGGGGGTAGATGCACGTTATTCAAACGTGGGTCTAAACTGTTTCCCATTGCCATGTAAGGGCTATGAAGCCCTACACTTAACGGCAAAGACATAGGCAAAGATGCCATTTCTGACTGCGTTGAACCAACATTAGTCATTGATAATGAAGGGACGGTTGTCGACGATGATAGTCCTGCGCTAATGCTCGCAGAATCCATTGTTGTTCCTTGCCCTTGTGAAACCACAGGGTTGGAACTAGACGCATTATTCGTACTAGAACGAACCATTTTACCACTTCTTAAGTGCATACAACAGCGAATACAAATAAGAGAGTACGAAAATGAACAAAATCAAAGGCAAAGTCCCACTGGGCGTGCCAATTTGTTTGCTGGTGTTTTTAGCAAACAATCACTAGTTTTATTAGAAGGTTTGTGAGATCAAACTAGAAAAATCTCAAAGCAATTGCCTCTGAATTGCGAGTGGTTTGTGTTTCAGAAAATGTAGAAAAGGGGACGATTTGCAATGATTAACAGAATCGAAAAGAAAAGAAGCAGTAAATGGTGCATGAATTGTAAAGAAAAGACAAATAAATTGCATTGAATCGTAAAAGTGGTACACGATCACGTACAGCGATTCTTCCACTCGTTTTTCGCTCTGGCTTGGAAGTTAGAGTTTCAGGAATCGGGTTGTGTATTGTGATTTGCGACCTCTGTTTCTTCTCAGAAACAGTTATTTATACAAAGGAAAAGAGGGGGAAAAACTGAACTAAGTAACTGCCTAGAAATTTGAAAATTAATAACTGCTACTCCTACTTTCGACCAGAACCGCTCTATCACGCTTCGACCAACTGCTAGTCTTCAGCGCATAACTGCTCTGTTTTCTGTCCGTCGAAAGCTTGTGTCCATTTTCCTCTCTCTTGCTTTTGCTTCCCCGGAAGCTTGTCGAGTTTACCTTGCGCATGACCATTTTCTCTGTCGAAATAATTTGGTCTTCGTCGAAATATAAGTCAGGCCTTGTTGACCATTTTCAATGAAGCCTGTCGAAATTACAGGCTAACACGCATTACCCGCAATAATAGGAACTTGCCTATTATTAACCGCTGGAGCCCCAAAGAAATCTGCAATCCTACTCATCTGATTTGCCAACATTTGGTAACTGTTATTGGTATTTTGAATCAATGGATTGAAAACTGTACCAATTTGTTGGGTAAGCATATTAACCATATCGTGATTACTCTCGTCTACTTGCTGTCTTAAGGCCAACAAAGACGTATTGGTTAATGCTGGGGGATTCTGACCAAATACACTCTCAGAAGAGACGTGTGTAGGGGAAAAGGTCGAAATATGTCGCATTCCAGTAGGCATGCCATACATTCCCAGAGGAAATGGGGGTAGATGCACGTTATTCAAACGTGGGTCTAAACTGTTTCCCATTGCCATGTAAGGGCTATGAAGCCCTACACTTAACGGCAAAGACATAGGCAAAGATGCCATTTCTGACTGCGTTGAACCAACATTAGTCATTGATAATGAAGGGACGGTTGTCGACGATGATAGTCCTGCGCTAATGCTCGCAGAATCCATTGTTGTTCCTTGCCCTTGTGAAACCACAGGGTTGGAACTAGACGCATTATTCGTACTAGAACGAACCATTTTACCACTTCTTAAGTGCATACAACAGCGAATACAAATAAGAGAGTACGAAAATGAACAAAATCAAAGGCAAAGTCCCACTGGGCGTGCCAATTTGTTTGCTGGTGTTTTTAGCAAACAATCACTAGTTTTATTAGAAGGTTTGTGAGATCAAACTAGAAAAATCTCAAAGCAATTGCCTCTGAATTGCGAGTGGTTTGTGTTTCAGAAAATGTAGAAAAGGGGACGATTTGCAATGATTAACAGAATCGAAAAGAAAAGAAGCAGTAAATGGTGCATGAATTGTAAAGAAAAGACAAATAAATTGCATTGAATCGTAAAAGTGGTACACGATCACGTACAGCGATTCTTCCACTCGTTTTTCGCTCTGGCTTGGAAGTTAGAGTTTCAGGAATCGGGTTGTGTATTGTGATTTGCGACCTCTGTTTCTTCTCAGAAACAGTTATTTATACAAAGGAAAAGAGGGGGAAAAACTGAACTAAGTAACTGCCTAGAAATTTGAAAATTAATAACTGCTACTCCTACTTTCGACCAGAACCGCTCTATCACGCTTCGACCAACTGCTAGTCTTCAGCGCATAACTGCTCTGTTTTCTGTCCGTCGAAAGCTTGTGTCCATTTTCCTCTCTCTTGCTTTTGCTTCCCCGGAAGCTTGTCGAGTTTACCTTGCGCATGACCATTTTCTCTGTCGAAATAATTTGGTCTTCGTCGAAATATAAGTCAGGCCTTGTTGACCATTTTCAATGAAGCCTGTCGAAATTACAGGCTAACACGCATTACCCGCAATAATAGGAACTTGCCTATTATTAACCGCTGGAGCCCCAAAGAAATCTGCAATCCTACTCATCTGATTTGCCAACATTTGGTAACTGTTATTGGTATTTTGAATCAATGGATTGAAAACTGTACCAATTTGTTGGGTAAGCATATTAACCATATCGTGATTACTCTCGTCTACTTGCTGTCTTAAGGCCAACAAAGACGTATTGGTTAATGCTGGGGGATTCTGACCAAATACACTCTCAGAAGAGACGTGTGTAGGGGAAAAGGTCGAAATATGTCGCATTCCAGTAGGCATGCCATACATTCCCAGAGGAAATGGGGGTAGATGCACGTTATTCAAACGTGGGTCTAAACTGTTTCCCATTGCCATGTAAGGGCTATGAAGCCCTACACTTAACGGCAAAGACATAGGCAAAGATGCCATTTCTGACTGCGTTGAACCAACATTAGTCATTGATAATGAAGGGACGGTTGTCGACGATGATAGTCCTGCGCTAATGCTCGCAGAATCCATTGTTGTTCCTTGCCCTTGTGAAACCACAGGGTTGGAACTAGACGCATTATTCGTACTAGAACGAACCATTTTACCACTTCTTAAGTGCATACAACAGCGAATACAAATAAGAGAGTACGAAAATGAACAAAATCAAAGGCAAAGTCCCACTGGGCGTGCCAATTTGTTTGCTGGTGTTTTTAGCAAACAATCACTAGTTTTATTAGAAGGTTTGTGAGATCAAACTAGAAAAATCTCAAAGCAATTGCCTCTGAATTGCGAGTGGTTTGTGTTTCAGAAAATGTAGAAAAGGGGACGATTTGCAATGATTAACAGAATCGAAAAGAAAAGAAGCAGTAAATGGTGCATGAATTGTAAAGAAAATACAAATAAATTGCATTGAATCGTAAAAGTGGTACACGATCACGTACAGCGATTCTTCCACTCGTTTTTCGCTCTGGCTTGGAAGTTAGAGTTTCAGGAATCGGGTTGTGTATTGTGATTTGCGACCCCTGTTTCTTCTCAGAAACAGTTATTTATACAAAGGAAAAAAGGGGGAAAAACTGAACTAAGTAACTGCCTAGAAATTTGAAAATTAATAACTGCTACTCCTACTTTCGACCAGAACCGCTCTATCACGCTTCGACCAACTGCTAGTCTTCAGCGCATAACTGCTCTGTTTTCTGTCCGTCGAAAGCTTGTGTCCATTTTCCTCTCTCTTGCTTTTGCTTCCCCGGAAGCTTGTCGAGTTTACCTTGCGCATGACCATTTTCTCTGTCGAAATAATTTGGTCTTCGTCGAAATATAAGTCAGGCCTAGTTGACCATTTTCAATGAAGCCTGTCGAAGTTACAGGCTAACACCACCATATTGGCCATCCACTAAGGACTAAGAAGGTTGGGTATATTGCAATAGAATCTTTGTATTGGCAAGTATGATTTGTTAACTTTGTAGGAGTTGACTTTGCAAGATTTTAAAGAACTCCGCAGGAGTTTCAATCAGGATTTTAATGGATTTTATCATAAGACTCTGCGGGACTTTGTGGACTCTACAAGTCTTAGTGGATTTATGAGATATGATAAGACTTAAAGATTTATCGCATACACTTTAAATTTAAAAGAGAATACAATATTGGGATAAAGAAAAGTAAAACTAATTATACATTTTTTTTAATAAAGAGAAAATTTATTTATTTTTTATATTAACATTAAAGTTTCAGGTCAAAATTTTCTTACAACATTAAAGTCCAGATATGTTTTCTTCTAATATTTTTTTGAACCTATTGTTGGTTTATCTGTCAGTGACGAAATACAGGTTGATATAAAAGCAGATAAAGATAAAGTTTTCTGTGGATTATAGGAAATGCTTCATCTTCGTCTTCTCACTTCAGCTGATTTTATCAACGATTTTGCTTATTATCTTTTCTCTTTTTTAATTTTGCAACTGATGAATAATTTGAAATGTTGGGATTGGGTAGTAAAAAAACTGATGGGAGACGACGGTGGAAGAAAAAAAATAAAGCATTGGTGGAAATGACTGTGGCGGCTGGCGGAGATGACAGTGGAAAAGGAAAACAACATTGATAAAATCCATTTATAAACGATACTTTCCAAAAAGTCTTTTGAACATGTAAATACTACTAAAAAGTCTCACAAAATCCATCTAATCAAAGAATCCCTTAAAATCTTTATGTTTTTGAATACCAATGGATTTTTTTTAAGTTATAGAAAGTCTTAAACGAATACCACTAGATTTCGTTGGACTCTTAAAAAAATCTTGAAAATCGTGATTGAATACCCGTGGATTGTTTTTAAGTGACAGAAAATCTTGATTGAATACCAACAGACTTTTTAATCCAAAAAAATGTCTCTTAAAATCCAAAAAAAAAAAATCCATCAGAATCCTAAACCAACACACCCCTCATGGTGTCCGTCTATTAGACTTATATGCTACTCTGTGATTGTAGATAAGTATACTATTGAGTAAACTATTTTGGTAATCATATGCATACAAAAATAATAATGGAAAGAAAAATCATAGATGGAAGTTTTAGAAAAAATGATTTGAAGAGAGGGAGGGAGGAATATAGTGTAGTTTTGTTTGAGAGAGAAGGAAAGGGAGGCACTAGGAGCGATGAACATGAATTGATTTTTTTAAAGAATGAAAGATATATGAAAAATAAATTATGATTTTACTCAAGAAGAGTTTATGCTAAATAACCATGATGGTGCATAAAGTATGGAGACTTCAAATTTGTTAAAAGTTACAATTACAAAAACACGAGTCTCTGAAATCTACCATACTCATGCACATCTTGCACTCACATATTCATTATTTTTTCATTTATTTATTATTAATTTTATTTCCAGTGATGCATTGTTGTCAAAACATGAGTCTTCAATAAGTAAGAAGAATTTTCATAATTATCTCAAGTTTACAAACTTAAGGGTATCTATCACCAACTTTTACTATATACTCTTGAGTACGACCAAGTATAGTTAGGTACTTAGGTCTCTAAGGAAAATGTCACTATTGGGCTAAATACAAGTTTAAAAAGGTTTTGCAATTACAATCAAACTCCTCTTCACAAGAGGTGTATAAAAATGAAAGAAAGCTTAAGAGTATTAAAGTTTGAAAAGCTTTCCGAAGAATAAAAATAAAAATATATTCTTGACTCATCTTTAGATTTTGTCTTTGGAATTCATAATATGTGCAAAAGTTCTATTCTTCATAGTTGATGACGTAAACTGATGTGTAAAGCTTGAATTACTATCGTTGTTATAACATCCCATTTTTCATGTTTTTAGTTTTACTGACATGTTTAGAGGTTGTTTAATTTCATGTGTGTTGTTGGAACTTATGGACCTAGGTATGCAGAAATTAGTGGAGATTAGGGTTTCTAGACCGAAGAGGCCAGGTGTTCGTTTTTCTCTCATCTTCGCATCTGAGTTAACTTTTTCCTCTAACTCTAAGTTGAGATTGTGATTCCCATAGGTTTGATTTACTCATAGATTGTTTCTGAGCTATATTGTAACAAACGGGTTGGTATTCCAGTCATATGCTAGATGTTATATGTTTATCCCCAAAAGGTTGCTAAATATTGTATCTGTACTATATGCCTATGGAAATTTCCATATAGTTTGACAGAAACAAACCTTCTATTTCAAAATTTTATAATGATAAAGATATTTCAAAAAGGCCATTCCAAGTTTCCAACTATAAGGTTACAATGGAAGAAAATTAATACGCGGTATACCTGACCAATTTTCAATTCCAAATATTGGTACACTACTTGAAAACTGATACACCGTAAGTGAAACCAATTTCCTCTAACAATATTAATTACACAGTGACATATTTTGATACTCGTTATGATATAAAAAGCCTTTTCCTTCCACAGTGAAGTTTCGGGTAGAGCTTAATATGTAACAAAGTAATAAGTTCGGTGATGTTTTTATCTTAAAGCACAGCACCCTGTTCTGTTAACCAATATATTCTACAGTATGTATAGATGATAAAACGAAATTAACGAATACAGCAGAAAAAAGTTGCAAACGAAGTATGTATTTGTCCCAGCCAATTCATCGCCTTCTCCGGTTATCCCTGTAACCATAACTTTCCTCTTCGCTTTCTCTGTCTTTTAAGAAACCAAGAAAAGCAAGAAATCCAAAAAAGAAGAATCCACCGGACCAGTTGCCTCCACCTCCGCCTCCTCCACCACCACCATCATCATCATCCCGAGGTGGAAATCCAGAATCACCATCATCAAGTTGTGGTGACTTCTCCTTGCCTGAAAGTTGAAATAAACCATGACGAACCATTAGATCATGCTTTACAAGTCAATTAGTAATGTATGAAGTTAATATATTTATTGCTATCAGTAACACAGAAAAATGGAGTTAGTTTTGTTTCACTTCTGCTTAACTAAAAGTCTGGAATGAACAAAAACATTAGGATCTTAACAGCAGAACAATCAGAAATATACCAAGAGAAGAAGGCAGGAGTAAAATTATGGGGTTAATCATTCTAGTATTCCAGTAGTGTCTGTTACCCCGTATTTAGCTTTTCAATGTTTCAAGGCAGAATGGTTTTTTCAGAAGGGACAATAGGCCTTTCATTATTTGTTAAAGATATACAAACTTCAAAATAATGGAACAGAGGACAATTGCAAGGACAGGGAAATGTCCTGACTAAAGGGAGAGAGACATGGTCCGTTTAACGAATAAAAAATGTTCATAATCAGCAATTACCTGGAAGATGAGTGATTGTAGGTGCCTCTCGAGTAACAGTTTGAGTTTGCTCTGCAGCACATCTTGCATTCTGCATATAGTCATATACCAGAGGGGCTTAGGAAACGGAGAATAGATAAATGTAACAAGTGTGTTCAAATAGGATAGCTCAAGAAAATGTGTCGTATTCTACCAAAGTATAGTATAAAAATGGGGAAATTGCACGAGAAGTGTAAGAGAACACAAGGAGAGAACTTTTGAAGATACCAAAATACACGGACATCAATCACATCAAATAACGAACATTACTGATGCAGAGAAATGAATGATATTTAGTGCCTTAAAGCAGTATTGCCACAGGTCAAAACCAACACACAATATGTAAAATTTCCAGCCATTAATTGCGTATCAAAAAATGTCAAAAATGAAGCAATTTTCTAAAAGTTATGGTTTGATAACATATACCTCAGGTCAGAAGTAAATAAATAAAATTTATATGAAGAACACATTCAAAGCTTAGAAAGTGATACACTGTTATGAGGATTAGCCCCGGTTGCTTACCACAAAAAAAAAGCTGATAGACTATTGAAATTCAAAAATATCACAATCTAGAGTTAAGGAGGACTACTGAAGATGGTAAATTAAAATACTGAGTAAAGAACATTACCAAAGCTGCAGCACATATTATCGCGGCTGTCCGAGTAGAATGAGTTCTTCTACCAAATGGAAACCGAGTACAACTCAATGATATTGAATTATTAACAATCTGGATTCCTCTTGGAAATTTTGATGTAGCAACAACATTCTCTTCAATGCACTGGCCACCTCTTCTAACTGTGTACAAAAGTATGATCATTATGCTATCATTATAATAGTTAAAAAAATTGAATCAAGTTTTCTATCACTTGTGCAACAAATAGAAAACCAAATGTGTCAGATTCAGATGGCCCAGCAGGAACGTCCTCTGCAGTGAGTGCAAGGATTTTGGACCAATCCTGCATTTAGCCAGAAGGAATGGATGCAAAGGAATAGAATCTTATAACCCATACCAATAAGGAAAAACAATAAAACGAAAATAAAATGCATATGGAAGCAGTTCCCTAAAATCGTACATGAAAGCAGTCATTTTACCCAAATCTGCACAATGGAACAGCTTAAACATTTGCCTCATGTTGAATCCAATCAGTAGCCCAGTGACAAAAATAGATTAAATTTTTACACACGAGTGGATGTGTCAGATAAAAGCATAAGATAACATGGACATCAGATTGCAAAAATAACACATGCATCAAATTCATTGAGGCAAATTAACAGTCAAGATTGCCCAATCTGAACTTCTGGTCATATCATCATTACTGAACACTTTGGTTTGCAAAGTTCTCATAGTCACATGCTTATAAAGTATAAAGGGATTTTTGTCCAAAAAAAAGTATAAAGGGATAGCTATATGTAAAACGGGATACAAACAAGTTCATTCATTCATTCATAAAGAATCACTTATAAAGAATGTGCCAAGGATTTCTTTGTGCAGGTACCAAGATGCTGATGAAAAATAAAAGTGATCGGTAACTATAATTTTCCAAAACTTATTTCCTATATCTATTATCTGAATATGATGTCTCAATTTAACTTGAAATATAACAAAAGTCAGAAATTATCATTTACCTGGTGGAAATTTGGGCAAAGACGCAACTGCACTAGTAGCCAACATTGATATCCAGACCGAGAAGAGAACTGGCATTAAAATGAAATTAAAGTTAAGAGTATAAGTGATGAAAATAAAAATAATAATAATAAAATCAATCATGAAGGCAGCAATTGATAGCGAAAAGGTGGACAAAATTGCATATAAGAGTGACCACTGAGAAAAAGAGAACCCTCAATCGAGGGTTGTCATACCTAGTTCTTCAATAGACATCCAACACGACATAAAAAGAAAATAGTCCTTATCCAATAATTGGAGTCAAATTTGGTTTTCACTGGTTTCAACATATAATTTGCTCTGTTATGTCATATGAAATTATGAATTTGTGTGGATGTGCAATCAATATCAATAAGTTTTTCAATGTTATCAAATGATGAATTGTTGCGTCAATGAAGGTTATCAAACTCGAGACACTAGATTCTAGTAAACTCATGAAGCTTCTATAGATTCAACTTGTAAACACATAAGAGTTTACCCAAAATAATATTTATGAAACCTGTAAATGGTATCCAAATAGAATATAAGCATCAACATAATAAACTTTCAACAAGCAAACCACAATAATAATGTGCCATGTGGGATAGTACACGCCAAAATCACACATTAGTTGATGTCCAAATAAAATAACATATATATTTTGAGACAGAGCACTTAGCGGTGAATGTGAATCACAACATAATTGAATGGTGAATGGTTAAAAGTAAACGCAAATTGATTTCAGAATCTTATTCAGCAAAACATCTCATTCCCAAGACAATCACATAAGGTAACAAGTCAGTGAAGAAACAATGGACTAGTTTGACTTCAACACTTTCTTGGGAAATGACTGGTTCAACAGCCTGGGAAACAAACAATAGGCTGTGCAAAGCCTGGGATTTGGTTGCAAAAGCCGTCAGAAATATCAGTTGGATGGAGCAACGGCGCCACGGTTTGAACTCAGGAGTGAATCCTAGAAGTTCGTGTCACAGTTGGAGGGAATCTGTGCAACATTGGGGACCGGGATGCTTGTCAGACAGAATGCACATCAGAAAGAATGGGCCTAGGGTTTTTCTTGATCTTGCGGTGCCATGGATGCTTGAAAACCAGCATGGTTAGGATTTGGGCAAGTATGAGGCATTCCCTACTCCCTAGTATGAAATATAGCTGTCTAAATCATGTTTTGGGTAGGTTTTTGCTTTCAGCTAATATCATTCACTTGGCTTCAAACTCATAAGTCTGACATAGCCTGATCAAGTTTACCCAAGTCTACTCACGACGTTGTCTGCACGTGTATTGGCTCAACTTTTGCAGATAAAAATGTAGACAAGCACACGAGTTGAAACTCGTAAGTTTGATAACCCTATGGAGTTGTGGAGCATATTCAAAGACAGATATTCAACTTTTCAAATAACTCACATCGAAAATCCTAGAGGGATAAACTAGGGATAAACTTGTCTGGCATTATTTCCATATCCAAAAGTTTAACACAAGTAATCTTTAGAGTTCAATTATCTGGCATTATTTCCATATCCGAAAGTTCAACACAAGTAATTTTTAAAAGTTCAATTAGACCTGATCACAATCACTGGTTGGACATAATTACCAGAATAATCCCAGAATGGTATTCAGTTTAGATTGAGATTAGTTTTATTAAACTCTTGAATACAGAATAAAGCATTTAGTTAAGAAATTTTTGAAATCTAATTTTTTTCTGAGATGAATTTAATACAAATGATTCAGGTTTAATGTCAAAAACTTCAGATTATCGCTTAGGGGGTGAAATTAGGAAATATATTTTCAAAAGGGTCTTTCTCAAACAAAGACAAAGGAAAATACCTTTAGAAAATTTGTGTGCAGTTTTTATAGTTATCTGGTTGCAATTCAACAAATAGGTTAACTATCCAACAGTAAAATAGGATCATTATGAATTTAAAATTAAATGAAAAATTTAATCTATAGGCAAAATAATCGCCTCGAAGCAGGGCGGAACAGCAACTCCGCGCGACTCTTCAGTTATAGCGTCGCTGTTTAAGAGCGCCGCCAGAAATTGCAGCCTTTACAGGGCGGCACCGGGAGAAAGGAATGAGAATTAGGGGAAAGAAAGAAGAAAACCTAACCTGAATTTTCCGGCGAAGGAAATCGTTTTTCGGTAAAGGTTTTTCGCCGCACTGTTCAGCCCCTCCTGCGTTGTTTCGGCTCCGTCCTGGTCAGTTTTCTTTTTATTTTGACACAAGCTGCGTTTTAGTGAGCCTTATCACTTTTATTTTTTTGGGTTATCAATACGTAGGCTTTTATTTTACCTTTCAAACAAACCGTTTTTTTTATAAGAAAGATATAATTATATATCTATATCTATATCTATAATCTATCTATAATAATACAAAGGAAAATGTTTCTCCGGGCTTAAAATCTGAGGTGTCGCGCTCACACCAATTTGGATAAAAATCATTAAATGCAAATTCTATGTATAACCGTCACTTAATTACGTTATCAATTGCCATATTCAAAATCTCACATTTAATTAAGGTACGTTTTTTTATAACAATTTAATTAAAGTGCATAATTTCTTATAGAGCTTCAAAATATCACAATTAATTTCTAAATCACAAAATTAATTGAAAATATACGTTACAATTGCCATATTAAATTTCTTTTAATTGTTTAATTTTAGCTATAATAAATTTTCAAATTTTCATAGAATGAAAATATTAAACAAGGGTGTTTTTTTGTCTAAAAATAGACAAAAACATATTATTTGAAACTAATTACTGTGGAGATAGTGGTGAATCATATTTTATGTAACCTCTTTATGTATTATTGATTTGAAAATTTCAAAAATGCGAGAAATATATGCGACCAATTCTAAGGAATATGGAACTATCTCTAGCTATAGTAAATTTTCAAATTCTCTTAAAATGAAAATACTAAATAGGGGTATTTTTTTCGTCTAAAAATAGAGTACAAAAACATATTATTCGAAGCTAATTACTGTGGAGATAGTGGTGACTCATATTTTGTGTAAACTTTTTATGTATTATTTATATGAAAATTTCGAAAGTGGGAGAAATATGCGACCAATTCTCATTGTCCATACTCTCTTGGAGTTAATTGTTTGTTTGCCTAGCCACTCATCGTCCATAACTATTTCAACTTTTATAAAACAGAAGAAAATGGTCCTTCCACTGATGGAAAATATGACAATGAACTCAACCAATAAATCCAAGCTTTTTAAGGTTCTACCTTTTAGTTATCGCATTTCAAGTTGTAGAAAATGGTTGATCGTAAGTTTTTTTGTCTTACAACTTTTCCTTCAATACCTATAATTTTGAATCTCATTTAGGTTCATGTTTGTTTGTCTTTACTTGCAATTTATTCATTTTGGTGTTTTCCAAATTCTCAAATTGTTTTCAAGAAAGACGAACTTTTTTCTTACATAGGTAATTTTTTGAATCTTCTAAATGTGACTCTATTAAATATTGGGTTATCTTTTAATTTTTGATCTACTAATTAGTTAATCAACAATGATATATCAAAACTTCAAAACCTTTCTTGATTTATGTAAGTTATTGTTATTGACGTATCAAATGAATTGTCCTTTCAAATGGAATAGAACATTCTATATGAAATCACACAAAAAAATATATTAACTTTATGGGGGTATCTGTTTTTAAAACATTTATGGGGATTGAACACTTTACCAGAAGCTATATCATTAGATTTGGATTGTGTAGCCAATAAAAAATACAGTAAGAAAGAGAAAGAAAGCTGACATGGTTGGTTAGTGCTTGGCTGCACTAACCGCTCCTAATAGTGACTGCACGAGATCCAGGTTTAGAAGTCATATTTTAAATTGTCGTAAGTTGGACATCTTTGGAGGTACTGCTTATGCATGCAAAACTATTTTTTTAAATATGAAGCCATATCCAATTTATGGGAAAATTTATTTGTGGAACTTCTTTTACTTTTCATAAAATTGAAGCTGGATGCAAGCATGGCTTGGAAGAGGAAGTTTAGTTTTGTAGTTGTTTCCTACCTTTCACCCCTTTGTTGAGAATGAATGGATAAATTATAGTGTCTATTTCTATGCAAAGCGTTATTGTATTGCTGCTAAAAATATGGTCAAAAAGAGGGAATTGATTGGTCAACGGATTTTAAGGACTTTGATCCACTTAAAAGGGATTCTCCTATACAAGTTGATTGAGGAAGGATATCAAGCTCGAGAATGATCGAGTTTTTTTTTTTTACTAAAGTTGGACTAAGTTGTTGATCAATTTCTTTTTCTACAATATTTGTTTTCACCAAAATGTTTTAGTTTTTAGGTTCTTCAATACTTCGAAGTTAGTTTATATATTTTAGTGTTTTATGGTTTTTATAACTTTGATGTAGTGTTTCTGTTTTGCTGTTGAGAAATGCATTTATAGTGATTAATCTGTTATGAGAACCACTTGAATTTTCCTAACTGTTTCTTGATGAATTTGCCTTATTTGTTGTTAATTTGTTTTATTTTAACTATTCTATAAATGTCGATTGATGATGAATTTAATCCAACACTATCAAACATAAATTATAGAGTGAACAGGCTTAACGAGTTATGCTCTTCGCTTGGAGTATTATTGACCTTAAATGAGCAACCAATTTTTACAATTTAGATAGCACCAAGAAATTTGACTTTTTTTTGACAAACACACCCGGAAATTGAGTTAATTAAAAAAACAAATATCATAATAAAGCAGGTCTAAACCTAGGGAAAGTTTTTAGGTGTGTCACGTTCTCATGAAATGATTTCTTCAATATCTTTTACTATAAACCTTATTCTCATATTAAATTACTTATTCATTGACTATAGTTGTGACACTTCTTAACTGTCATTTGATTGAACCACTTATTTTTTAACAAACGAGTACCAATTAATCCCTCTCTTTGGACTTTTTACACTTAATTTGTGGAATTATATCAAATTTCTCTTTTATCCTCCTCTTATATACTCTCTCCGAACCTATTTATAAATAAAAATTCACTTTTTAGGTTCATTGGACAACTAAAGTATCTGGACTACATTATAGTCTAAATACATTAATTTTCCAACGAACCTAAAAAGTATTTTTTTTGCTTATAAATAGGTGTAGAGTGAGTATAGCTCAATAAAGTTGTTGGGAAATATAATAATTTGGCAACGGTATCAAAAGTTACTGAAACAAGTAATTTGTTTTTTTATCAATAGAAATCTTTTTATCTATAATAATATATACTTATGGCTAACAAAAGACAAACTTACCTTAACAAAAACGAAAATCATTGATAATGACTACCAATAACTATGTTAAGTTGCTGGCAAATTAAAAAATAATTGCTTCATATTCAAATTATTATTTTTCGTCATGACAATGTAAATTAAATTTCTTTTCCAATCCAAATATAAATTCAATTTTATTTATTTAGATTGGCTTTCCATATATTAGATTCAAACTGATTTTTCAAATAGATAACTTAAGTTTTTATTTTGACTTATACCTTAGATTATTAATATGCACTAATTGTACCTTATATTTATATTTACTTTTCATAGCCATTATATATATATATATATATATATATATATATATATGTATGCTAAATTTAAATCAATAAAAATGACGTATTGTTATCAAACATTACCAATTAAATGCATTTTCTTTACTTATTTTATTTTTTAATTATATTTTCTCCAAAAAATTATTAAAATTTAATATCTTTCACGAAAATTGCTTCCCGTGCATCGCATGGGTTACATACTAGTATATTTAAAATCAGCACTGGGGTATTCCAACCCTATACAAATGAGTTCAAATAGATTTCTTAGCATGTTTAATTCAATAAATTGAGGAATACCACCAAATCGGAAATAAAAACATCATCATAGACCCTTACTTTTCCCATAAACCAACCCTATGAGAGATGCTTATCTTGTTGACAACTTTGAAGGTATCATCCAACAACCCTTAAAAAACCACATTGTTTCTTTCTTTCCAAATAACCCACATAGTAGCCATCCAGAACAGAAAAGTATCTTTTCCTTCCAAATTCCCAAAAATGATGGATACCCCTCCATGCATAATTCTTCTTCAACCCCTAACCATCTTAAAATATCCTTCCATATAGATTTAGAAAAATCACAAAGGAAAAAAAAATATGAGCTATAGATTCATCACATCTTTTACACGATGGGCACCAACTATTGCTAATAACCACGCCCGTCTAACTAAGTTATCCTTTATCCTTAGATGGGCGCCAACAAAACAAACGCCACTTTGGATGACACAGGAATTTTCCAAACAACATTGAGAACACCTAATATATCACCTGTGGCAGATTTTGACTGAAAAGTTCGGGTGGGCCGTTAATGAAAGAAACACGGAAAGTCAGAAACGCATGAATAGAGATGAAAAAATGCAAATAAAATTAAAATAAATAAATATAAGGCAAAATATCTCCCAGAGTCCCTTAACTTATTTATTTGTAACGAATAGGTCCCTTAACTTTTTTTTTGTAATGCATAGGTCCCTTAATTTATTTATTTGTAACGAAAAAATACGTAAATGAATATTTTTTAAAAAATAAAGAATGTAAATGAACTTTTAGTTAACATGAAACATAATTAACAACCACTTACTTGAAGAACCATTTTAATTAATAACGATTATTTTAAGAAAGATAAAGGAGGTAAATGAATATATTTTACAAGATACATGACGAAAACAAAAAACAATTTAATGGTCTAATTAACTTTATCCACACCATTGTCCAAGTAAGCCATAATTAACGATCACTTAACGGAAGAGCCATTTTAATTAACTTTGAAAAGATAAATGACGTAAACCAACATTTTAAATGATAAATGACTAAAAATGTACTTTAGCCTATTATAAATAATGCCAGATAAATATGGATTAATTAATATAGAATTGAATACAAGGTTTCTCAATTCTCAAGAACTCTATTACTAGTTTTTCAATCCACACAAACAAATTGAACACCTTAATGAGTTTGTTCAAGAGAAGTAATTTTTTTCTTCAGGTCCTTTAAAAACAAAAGGACCTATGAAGAACACTCTGAACAAAGATGGCTCCAGTATACTATGTAATATGAGTATGTATGAATATGTGCAACACCATTACTTGCAACGCAAGCAAGCTACTGGGCATGCAGTGAGTCGCTGATGGCGCTTGTTTTTACCGCCAATTCGGAGAGGTTGGAGCCAACAGATCTACCGCGGTGCATTTCAGCGGTAGACCTGTGGTGCCTGCACCTAAAGGAGCCAGCATGTGTGGTGGGTGAGCATAGACAGTTCCACCTTCCACTTGAAGATTTCCTTGGTACAGCTTGAGATGTCGGTGATACAAGCATGTGTGAGTGTTTGTTGAATGTATTCATCATATCCAAATCTGGGATGTTTACATTCATCTTTGGTGGCTTTTGGTCCACATTTTGCTCCATCTTTTTCCTCTCAAATCTTCCCCTGTTAAATAATGTAACTACAAATAAGACCCTGGAGCATAAATTTTAGTCCTGCCAACTTTATTATAAGACATTTAATAGACAATTGAGATCTATGTACAAATATATGTATGTCTAATAAGGCAACTTCTAGGACGGGGATCAATCCAGTCCCTCACGGATGAACCACTAAAATTGACTGTAGAATATTATGTAAAATGCTATGAGTGATTAAGATTAAATATAGACGCCTCTCCCACAACTATGATCCAAATTAACCATGATTTGGAATACCAACTTACACAACAATTATCTACCTATACTAATGGGATAAATATGTACGAATATTGCCCCAACAAATTAAAATTTCCAGCACCTCCAGGACAAAGGAAGACATGAGTTGTTGTTGTTGTGTTATATTTTATTTATGATTTGTTTAATCAAACAAGAAAACATATGCATCTATGACTGAAACCAAATAATTCAAATAACTCAATCTCAAAGTATCTCTATTAAGATGTTTCATTGATTTGTTTCTTTTAAAGAGATGTTACCTTGGTACGTGAGAAGGCATGCAAAAAGTAGGAATAATGAATAAGGATCTTCAGCAGCAACAAAGAGAGGGAAGGTTTAGAAGTTGTCACCTGCCCACAACATAGGAGAAAATAACGAAGAGATTCAGTTGGGAAAAACTAGGATGTTCTTAGTATACCTAAAATCTTGGGGTGTTACAAATTCAATTTTTCTAAATCAACAATTATTTTCCTATTTCAACAAATTTTCTATTTCAAATATGTGGTTTTTACCAAATCAACAATTTGTGACCACAAGTCGTCACCTTCAATTATGGGGAAAGAAAGGCAAATCATTTTTGGGCACCACTCAATCACCTTAATTTTCTGGAAGCTATAATTGTTCTAACGTCTTAACTTCCTTAGAAACTATATTCTATGACATATTAACCCCGACATTTAGAGTATTGTTATAACTCCATGATAATTAAATTAACCATTAAGATATTTATAAATTAAATTCTAAAATTTTATTTTTAATAGTCTAATTTATATATTAACTAATTATTTATTTTAATAGTGTAATTTATTTACAGAAAGAAACTAATTCCATTCTAATTTATAGATTCACTACATTAAAGACGACATTAACTTAAAAAAAATTGTGACAAAAAATGAATGGAAAAGATCATTTGAAGTCCCTAATATCAGATCTCGGATCCGCCTCTGCGGCCAATGCCACCACCAAGAGTTGCTCCTACCTTTCCCAGCAGTCTCTGCTTCGACATTAACGCGTAAGATGACCTGTTACTCCCCACCGCCGCCCACCGTGAAGTCGTGAAAACTCGACCCGACCACCACTTCAGCATTATCGTTGTCCCTCCGTGACATAATGAGTGGAGAAAACCCAACTCACGCACCCCATGCCTTGTCGGCACCGCTGCTCCGTCCAATGGTGTGTTGTTGCTCCATCCACGGCCCACCGCCCTTGCAGGTTGTTGCATTCAAAACTCACATTTATTTAAGTCTAGAAAGCATAATAACACTTATAAATAAGAGTTATCACACCCCCAAACTTAAATCATTGCCTTAATTTTTTGGAAGTTATAATTGTTCTAACGTCTTAACTTCCTTAGAAACTATATCCTATGACATATTAACCCCGACATTTAGAGTATTGTTTTTTTTGACAGCGAGAGTATTGTTTTTGACAACTCAATTTTATATTTAAAGGCTTACACCGCATAAATTAGGGTTAGCTTTAGTGTGTGTGTACATTTGAGGAGAAAGGAAAAATTAACAAAGAAACAAAATCGTAAAAAAAAGCGTATGAAAGAAAACTTAAATGACTAATTTGCTACAATTAAATAAATTAAAAGACCAACTTGTTACAATTCCATTACTTAAAGGACCTAAGTGGTACAAAAAAACTTAAATGACCAATTTGTTACAATTAAACAACTTAAAGAACTCAAATGGTACAAAAAAACTTAAATGACCAACTTGTTACAATTAAATAACTTAAAGGACCTCTAGTGTAATTTAGCCTAATTGTTACTAGCTCCAATACCCTGAGCGCGGATCCTCTCCATTGTTTTTGGTATTCAAAAGGGCTAAATGCCCCACAAAAGACAAAAGGCCGAAGCTGATGACGACGTTGCACATCTAGCCAACCGATCCGCCACTAAATTAGCAAGCTCTTCCAAGACAACGCCAATGAAGATTGCATACAGGTCTCACTAATGGTAGAGAAGTCATAGAGGGAAGTTTATATTAATTGATAATGATTGGTTGCATGCATTCTTTCATTCAATAGTTGCCCTAATATATGGCCAAAGGAGGCTACAAATGATTAGCCACTTAATGCTAGTTGCTAGGAATATTCTACCCTAGATGCTACACCAAATTCTAGAAACTAGTGAGAGTCATTCCCTAGGAATATTCTAAAGCATGGTGAGTCACAGAACAAGACAAAAACATAAAAGTGCTAGAAATAAACTTCCTGGGTAAAAAGGGTAAATACTAATTATTTATTTACTGTTACAGTATACTGATACTCAGTTCATCCGTTCTCGTGCTTGTTACATTTCTCAGTGGTTGGTTTATGAATTAGGTTAAGTACATCCCTTTTAATGGCTAAATTGACAGGCAGCGTTACTTTTCTAGTTTTCTTAGATGAAGTTACTTTGACCGTAGATACACTCGAAATTAAAAATTTCAGAAAACTAATAATTATGGAACGGGTGAACTGAGTATCAGTATACTGTAACAGTAAATAAATAATTAGTATTTAACCATGTCGTCACAGCCTCCTCCTGAACATCCTCCATTAGAGCATAACACTGTGTTGGAAGAACCTTGTGTTCCTGTGTGTTTCTGGAGTGGTGCCTCTTCGCATCTCAGGATGAGATTGGCGCCTCATCTGCTTGCTGGTCTGTTCGTTTTCCGGCCACCACCAAAGCCACCATGGACATACTTCAGGTTTGTCACTCTGTTGAGGCTCAATCTTGTGCTTCTATGGCTGCTACTTTCTCCTTTGCTCCTTAACAAAGCTAGACATAGAGCTGCACTCAAACTGTTTGTAAAAAGTCCTCATAGAGATTATGGTGTGTTTTGCATTTTGTTATGTGTTTTTTGGCACCTCATAGTGACTGAAGAGGCTCATGTGACTAGCACCTTTTACTTCGGTCTCTCCAAGTATCTTTCAGCTATCGAATACCAGGGGAATTTGGTGAATCCTGAGAACAAAAATAGTCGAAATGTGCCTTTCATAAGTCAAAAATCATCCGTAAATGGATTGGCGGAAAAGACAAGAGTTTCTCTTTTCGTGATTGTCAATGATTGGGGGAGGACGCTACTGATTGCTTGGTTGTTAAATTGGTGTGACAGGCTTGTTTATGTTTTCATAGTTTCTAAACAATCTATGAGTTATGTCTATGATGTTTATGTGGCTTTCTTGGAGATGATCTTAGGTTGTGGATGGAAATGTCCCAACACATTTGCTACCACTCTACTTGTAATGTCCCCTTGATTTCTGTTGAATGAAATTATCTTACTTTCAAAAAAAAAAACTCTGGAAGATATTGTTGAGGAGATTGTAGGTGAAATCTTTAATGAAAACGACTCGAAGGTAAAACCGAGGAATACTTTATCTTCTGTTTGTTACTTTTATTTTCATTTTTAAGTAATTAAATTATATATAAAGAATATGTTTTTGCCTATATGCTTTGTCAGCAACAGGATTGTGACAATACCTGATGGCTTTTCAATCTTTGTATATCTTGCTCATTTAATTTCGTTGTTGACAATTTTATTGTTCTGTGGCTAGTCAAGTTTTCCTACTAGTCATGATCTTTTTCCTTGGCACTCCTTGAACCAAAACTCTTGCTCTTCATGTTTGTTCTTTGTTTAGATCTGCATATTTACTTTTGATAGCTGATTAATGCAAATATTTTGCTGCTATAAGTAGGGTAATTTAAATGTGGACTTTACATTACATAACATAACTTGCTATACTTTCTTTCTTGGGGACTTGGCAGGAAGAGATTCGAATTAAAACTGGCTGTATAGTAATGCAAGAGGAGGGTGTATTTGATGTTGATGCAAACACATCTATTTATAACTAGAAGTTTGCCTACACATTGAGCGGCAAAATTTAATATTTGTAGTAGTTTGATTATCTGTAAAAATTATTATAATTTATGAAATTGACAAATTCATGTTTCAGTTGAAGTTACTTGTTATCTTTTTTCCTTTGCTATTCAATTCATATACTACGTAATTAACAACGTCCTATTAGGAGACTATATACTCGAATGCTGCTATATAACTCTTAAATAATATGCTGAGCATAAGAGTTGCTTCTAACAATAAACGTAACTAGTAAGATACCACATCACAAATTAACCTAAGCAATCTGATGTCAATCCACAAGCTAGCACCACAAATTAACTAGTAGATTATAGTAAAAATCTTTTTGGACGTTTATGCTTTGCTATTGTTTAATTTTGAAAATTGATTTTAATAGTTAAAATTGTTTCCATGTATGTCCGGCGGCTAAGTTTAGGGATCAAAAAAGAGAGGTCAGTGCAAAACACACTTGACGGAGCTGGCTGTTGTGTTGCTCCACGGCTAGGTCAAAGTTCAACCGAAAAGCATTTCAGTTTAATTTTGTATTTTTTTGTAATGTTGTTAGTTTTTGAAACATTGGGCTAGTGGTGTTGGATTGGATTTGTAACGAACTGGATTTTATTTGCCGGGCTTCTGTTATTTGTGTAACTTGGCTCTTAATGGAGTCAAATGTGATTATGCATATTTCTTTTTTAATTGCAATTGATAATAAACAAAAATGATTAAAATTTTGTAAAAAAAATAAAAGAATCAACTGTAGGAACTAGAAGCAATAATCACTGATATTCTCAATGGAATTGTTGAGAATCACACACACATCTCACACACTCAAGCTTACCAGAATCAGAGAGAAGAAGAGAGCACGCGAGGAAGGTGATGAAGAATGAATTAACTGTAGTATTAACTTCAAAACAGAATTACATTAAGTGTATTATCCGTATAACTAACTCTCTATAGTAAAAGACCACTATACCCCCCACAATTGTAGTAAGTACAGAATTATCCCTCTTAATACTCTCCTTTAATTCTGTATCTATGACTCAAACAATCTCAATTACTGAAAATTAAAACACAATACAGACATAGTGCTACACAACACTTATTCACAGCACTCTGATGCTTGCAGCATCACTTCAACACTGACACAGATTCACAGCACTTCAACCACTCCCAATTGGCTCCTTAGCTCCTTGAATTGATCACTCTTCAATGACTTGGTAAAGACGTCTGCTACTTGCATAGCAGTGGGGCAGTATTCAATACACAGCTTGCCATTAGTCACTTGTTCTCTAAGGAAATGAAATCTTTTCTCGATAAGCTTGCTCCTTCCATAAGCAACTGGATGTTTAGCTAAGTTGATGGCTGATTTATTGTCCACCATCAAAGTAATGGCACCCTTCTCTTTGAATTTCAACTCAGAAAGGACATTGTCAAGCCACTGAGCTTGACATGCTGCCATTGCAGTAGCAATGTACTCAGTCTCACATGAGGACAAAGCAACCACCTGCTCCTTCTTTGAGCTCCATGAGATTGGAGCATCACCATAGTAGAACACATAGCCTGCTGTACTTTTCTTATCACTCTTGTCCCCACACTAGTCAGAATCACTGTAACCAAGGACACTGCACTTCTCTTCATTACACTTGTTTGGAAACAGGATCCCACAATCTATTGTGCCTTTCACATACCTCAATATCCTCTTAGCAGCTAGGAAATGAGATATCTTGAGATTCTCCATGTATCTACTAATTAAACCAACAGAATATAACAAGTCAGGTCTAGTACAGCAGAGGTACCTCAGTGAGCCCACTATCTGTCTATACAGTGTTGCATCCACTCCTTCTTCATTTGTGTCTTTCATCAGGTGCACACCAGTGGTAGTTGGTGTGTCTGCAGGATTGCAGTCATTCATCCTGAACCTGATCAATATGTCTCTAGCATACTTCCTTTGATGCATAATTATTCCTTCATCAGATTTCTTGAATTCAACTCCTAAAAAATAGGAAATAGAACCCAAGTCAGTTATCTCAAATTCCCTCATCATCTCTCCTTTAAACTGAGCAATTTCTTTCTCATTGTTTCCTGTCACAAGCAAGTCATCCACATATAAACAAACCACTGTCAATTCACCAGTATCATTAGTCTTGACATAAACACCATGTTCAGTTGTGCACTTGAGGAATCCAATCTTCATTAGAAAGCTGTCAATTCGTTTGTTCCAAGCTCTAGGAGCTTGTTTCAAACCATACAATGCTTTATTTAATCTGTACACCTTCTCTTCACTCCCTTTTACTTCAAAACCTGGTGGTTGGTTTACATAAACTTCCTCCTCTAGAGGACCATTTAAGAATGCTGATTTAACATTCATATGGTGCATTGGCCACTCTCTCTGACTTGCTACAGCAGTAATGATTCTCATAGTGTCCATTCTGGCAACAGGTGCAAACACTTCATTAAAGTCAATACCAGCTCTCTGTAAAAAGCCCTTGGCCACCAATCTAGCTTTGTACTTTGAAATCTCTCCATTTGGATTCATTTTCACCTTATACACCCATTTCAAAGCAATGGATTTCTTCTTATCTGGCAGAGACACAAGCTGCCATGTGTTGTTCTTTTCTATGGCTCTCAGTTCTTCTTTCATGGCACCAATGTACTTCACATCATTCATAGCTTCTTCTAAGCTCACTGGTTCAGATTCAGCAAATAGAGCTAAGTGTACAAGCTCACCTTCTTCCCCTATTGCTGAATCAGATATTAAATCACAGTCTTGGAGTTTGACAGGCACTTGTCTGACCCTCTGTGACCTTCTTAGTCCTCCATGAACACTCTCATCATTCACTGCAGTAGAACTACTACTTGACTCATCAATAGATGCCTCAATCACAACTCTTGTAGGCTCTTCTGCTATTTCCTTTTCCCAATTCCAATCCTTGGATTCATCTACAACCACATCTCTACTCACCAACACTTCTCTAGTCACAGGATTGAACAATCTATAACCTCCAGTTGCATGATACCCCAGCAATATCATTACTTCACCTTTGCTATCTAATTTCTTTCTCAACGGATCAGGCACATGTTTATAGAAAATTGAACCAAAAATTTTAAAATGACTAACCACTGGTTTGCGGCCAGACCATGCTTCTTCTGGTGTGATTCTGTGGAGCCTCTTAGTTGGACATCTGTTCAGTACATACACTACAGTAGAGACATCTTCTGCCTAGAGAAATTTAGGTAAGTTCTTCCCTCTAAGCATGCATCTAACCATATTCATCATTGTTCTATTCCTCCTCTCTGCAGCACCATTATGTTGAGGAGTGTAAGGTGGTGTCATATCATGCATAATCCCTTTTTGTTCACAGAAATTATTGAATTCATTGCTAGTGTATTCTCCACCACCATCAGTCACTAGTGTCTTGATCATAAGACCAGTTTGTCTTTCTACCTTCTTCTTAAATTTCTTGAACACTCCCAATACTTCACTCTTTCTCTTCAGAATGTACACCCACATTTTCCTAGTAAAATCATCTAGGAATGATACAAAGTATCTACTTTCATTAATGGACTCACACTGCATTGGACCATATACATCAGAGTAAATCACTTCCAGTTTCTCTGTTGCCTTTGTTTCAACAAATTTCTTAAAAGGCTCTCTGTGTTGCATAGACTCAACACAGTTTTCACACAGTTCTTTTAGTGTATTTATCAATGGTAATCCCTTAACCATGTTTTGAGTGTTCAAGTCATGCAAATCTCTAAAATTCAGATGACCATACCTGTGGTGCCATACCCAGTTATCTTCATTTACTGCTGCAGCCAAACACTTATGCTCAAGTGCTTCAAGACTAGCCTTAAATGTTCTGTTCCTAGACAAAGGAACATCAAAAATCACACTGCTCTTGTTGACTGTGTCAAACATTTGAAGCCTTTTGTCTTTCATCACCACTTTGTGACCCTTCTCTACCAATTGTCTTAGACTTAGCAAGTTGCTCTTTAGCCCAGGGACATATAAAACTTCAGAAATGCATGATTGAGAGCCATCCTCCATCTTAATCATCACATTACCAACACCATCAGCTGCCATAGTTCCGCCATCAGCAAACTTGATTCTATCTTTCTTAGTTGAATCAAAGTTAACAAGCCACTCTTTATGACCAGTCATATGTGTGGAGCATCCTGTGTTAAGATACCATATCTCAATGGTACACTTCTCATCTCCTGTGGTCACCATGAGCATCACTAGCTCACTCTCATCATCATCACCTTTGGTAAGATTTGCCTCATCACCTTGAGAGTCCTTCTTAGAGTAACATTCATCTGCAAAATGCCCCCACTTATCACAGTTATAGCACTGGATATTCATCTTATCAAGCTTCTTCTTACCACCTCTGCCTCTGCCACTGTTACCACCTCTGTAATTACCTCTCCCTCTGCCTCTATGTGACTGTTCACCCTTGTTCTCAGCATTATTTTGACCTCTACCATCATTGTTACCATAGAAGCCTCTTCCTCTATTATTTCTACCACGACCTCTGCCTCTATAACCACCCATTCCTCTACTACTATCACCATTGTTTTTATGACCAGATTGAGCAAATAAAGCTTGTTCTGCAACTTTTGTTTTATTTCTTTCTAGCATTCTAAGTTCTCTAGCTTCTAGTGAACTTTGCAATTCTTCTAAACTCATATCACCTACATCTTTGGATTCCTCAATTGCACACACTATGTAATCATATTTTTCAAGTAGAGATCTAGTAATTTTCTCACAGATTTTTCCATCAGTTAGTGTCTCACCTTGTGTAGCCATCTGATTGGTGAATACCTTCACTTTTGCAAAGAAGTCAGCAATCTTCTCGTTCTCTTCCATCATCATCGTATCATATTGCCTCTGCAACACTTGAAGTTTCACCTTCTTGATTCGATCTCCTCCTGCGTAGCACTTCTCAGATTTCTCCCAAGCTTGCTTCGCTGATGTCGCCTTCAAGATCTGGTTGAAATTCGCATCATCCACACTCTGATGCAGGAAGAATATCGCCTTCGAGTCTTTCTTCTTACTATCTTTGTACGCATTTTCACTGCTTCAGTAGCATGCGCCACCGGTTCCTCCGGTACTCCGTTCTTCACTACTTCCATCACATCCTGAAATTCGACCTACGCCTTCATCTGAATATGCCACCGCTCCCAATTTTTGCCGTCGAGGACTGGCAATTGCGCAGGGAAGTTTCCTCTGTTTGTGCTCAACTTTATTTTCACTCAATTCGTGTTCAATTCACAGAATCGATGAAGAACACTCACTCACACTAGTGTTTCCAAAATTGCGATTCAAACCTCACTGATTCCACTCGTGTTTCCCAATCCCAGGCTCGATTAAGCTCTGATACCAAAATGTAGGAACTAGAAGCAATAATCACTGATATTCTCAATGGAATTGTTGAGAATCACACACACACCTCACACACTCAAGCTTACCAAAATCAGAGAGAAGAAGAGAGCACGCGAGGAAGGTGATGAAGAATGAATTAACTGTAGTATTAACTTCAAAACAGAATTACATTAAGTGCATTATCCGTATAATTAACTCTCTATAGTAAAAGACCACTATACCCCCACAATTGTAGTAAGTACAGAATTATCCCTCTTAATATCAACTGATAGTGGCCTAATTTATAATAAAATGAGAAGTTAGATTAAAAAAGAAATAGACAAAATTGGGGTATAATAATTATTATTGCCTTTATTTATTTAAGATGGGAGCAAAGGTCATGCAAATTTAAATGATATATGTGGTACATGGCAAACCAATAACACATTCATCGTTTTTAGTTTAAACTTGATCGGGCACTCAGATAGTTAATATACTTGTTAAAATTAACAACAACACGTGCTTACCAACCAATGATATATGTGGTATATGATATGAAAATGTGAATTCTACGCAAAGATTTAATTATTATTATTATTATTATAATATATTTTCTTCAGGCTAGCTCATCATCACTTAAACAATATACGTAGATATATGGAAAAAGAAAAACATGCCTTTTTTGGTTAAAAAAACATGAATTTTTAAAGTAAAATAAAGAGATATGGAGCTTCATTAAAAGTTAAAACCTTCTGATGCAAAACTCTTATTAGGGAAAAAAACATCAACAAGAACTCCCTAAATTTTACTTATAAAAAAAGAAAAAAAATAATAATATAGGGTGTTACAATTCTGTTAACTCGCCAAATATATATCATTTTAGGACACCTATTAGACCTATTAGATTTGCGAAGTTGTCTGGGACAATTCCTAAAATAGGGAATAGTAGTAAAGCACACTCGTATTTCTAATAAGTATGATTTTCCTTTATAATCTCTGCAACTGATGATAGGGATAGTCCCATCAATATTCCTCTTCAAGATGGATTCAATCAAACGTAAGGGATACGCCACTTGATTATCTGGATAAATTTTTGAATTTGTAAAAGCATTTATTAAATCTCCAACCATCCCATACATACTAATTGCATATTAAAAATATGCGGGTGGATCGTAGGGGAATGCCGAACAAGTACCATGTTTTCCGCATTGCCTATCCGAAAAACCGATATTATTACGATTTAAGTCCGGCCACATAATGTTAAGTTCAGACAGTTGGAGCTGGAAAAGAATAGCAAACAAAAAAAAAATTAACATCCGTACAATTTTAAAGAAAAATTGTTAAATTATTATTACTATTTTTTTTGACAAGAAATTATTATTACTATTATTATTATTATTATTATTATCTATATATATATATATAGAGAGAGAGAGAGAGGTGACTTTTTGGGAGCCTCCACAATGCTTCTCAAGATATTAGTCTATTTTAATATTTAATTAAAATAAAAATATAAGTAAAACATTAATTTTATTTTAACTAAAGCACTTAATGACCACTAACTTATAAAATACAATAAACTCAGTATTTAGTTGAACAGTAGTGTTTATAAAGACTACAAAAATGCATAAAAAAATAATCTATATATATCTCTGGAGGAAACAATAATTTACATAAATAAAGGAGTGAAACAATATTTATTTTATATTACAAATGAAACAATAAATAAATGTTTTAATAATTATAAAAATTCACAATATTTATCAAAATTAGATGAATAAATTTGGTCTACTAAATTTCACAATATAAACATAGTATTTCATTTTTTTTTTGTGGAAAAAGAAATTGAAGTGTATAGAAAATGAACTATTTCCGTTTAAAAGTATTTCATATTCTAATTTATTTTATTTATCTAATTAAAATATTTATATATAAAAATATTTATTTACATTTTATCTATATAATATTTATTTATATTATACATATAAAATAAATATAACAAAATATAATGTAATATAATATAATGAAATAGTATATATAATTATATATATTGTTGTTATTATTATATCACGACAAGAATCTTGACTCTTGAACTGTGGGTTTCTTCCCCTTTTTTATTTTTATTTTAAAAAACTTTCTCTCTTATTGATTTTGATTTTGATTCATTGATTTTTATTGGTGTCTCTAAATTATTATATCTATTGGTACTCATTATTATAGTTGGTTTTTTTTTGGACAAAGATTAGTATAATTATTATCTTTTCATTTTTCTTCACTTTAAATCTTCTTTAAGAATACTACTATAAATACTTAAGAAGAGAGGTAACCACTTATCTTTTCATTTTTTACATCACTTTTGTTTGGTTGTTACATCACTTATGTAAAATTTTGGGTTTTTACATCACTAATATTTAGGCTTGAAAAAAGCTATTGTAATAGTTGGAGTTTCAATTTTTTTTAATGTAAATCTGTCTTTTATTCTTAAGCTTTTATTGATTGTTGATTAAGTATAGAGTGTTTTTATAGGTTTCACGTTTAATGTACTCATCACATTCTAAATAGTCTCACATTCTAGCGAAAAAAATTAATAGCAATATCCTACGATTTATTATTAGTAAATGGCTTCCTAATAAATAGAAATATATTTTATTTATTATATAATTAAGTGATAAAAAAATAATCTTTTATTTATCAAAATTAAAAATTCAAATCAAACTTTATATAAAACTTTAAATTTAAGTTCAATTATATATATATATATATATCTATATATAGAAGTTATAGATAAATAATATATAAATAATAAATAATAATAAATTGAAATAGTGAATCAGAATTTAGGGGTAAAATGGATAAGAAAATCTGACACCAAAAAATAGCGGTTACAAAATGAAGCCCGTTTATATATGGGTATAGATATATGTATGTATGTATGTATTAGATGGAATGAAAGGTTGTAATAAAAACGGACGAAACAAAAAGTCACTCTAAAATGAAAAGATACATTGGTGTCAAATACACTATTAACTATCTTCAATTATTAATTAATTCTTCATTTATTAACTTTCAACCTATTAATTATTATTTGTTCTAAATTAATGTCATAATGTTTTAATTTAGTTATTATATAATAAATCTAAATTCATTTAAATTATATATATATAATTATGATATAATTAAGTTATAAAGCAAACAAAAATTAAACAGCCATAGCCTACATTCTACCAAAAATTGAAAAAATTTGAATAGCTTATTTATTATATAATTAACTGGAAATGTTTTTTTATTTAGTATCAAAATACAAATGAATATTCATTTTTAATTTATTTTATATATATTTTGAACTAAGAAATAATGACTGGGTCTTTGAATTTTTTTGGTGAAACTGTTATGCATTGAAGGAGGAGTTTCATACTAATATGAATCATTCTTTAGTTGTCAGTAAGTTCATGAGTTAATAAAATATGGTAAGGGAAGTTTATTTTGGCGAAAAATTTTAGAACAAAAACAGGATCTGCATGTGAGCATATTAGAAAGGAAGAGTGCGCAAAGAGAAATATTAGAGTGTGCAGTCAAGGGAGCAAAAAAAAACAAAGTTTACATGTATAGCGAAGAAATAGCAAAGACAAAGCAAAAGATTTGACGTTCATGTTCTTGACAAGTCTACTGTAGTCAAAAAGACGAAAAGAAAATTTTGGATTACTTAGTGAGTTAGGCAATTGAGCAACAATTTTTTGGTAAAGGTATAGACATGTATATGGATCATGTTTAATTTTAACATTGTTCTTGAAAAAATGTTTAATTTTAATAGCTTCCATGAAATTGGATGGTGTACTATGTCTAAAAGTTTTTTAAAAATGTTCCTTGAACATTCACAAACGCGTGTTCAAGACTGAAAAAAAAAAGATTTTTCTCTCTAATTACAGAGTGCATTTTTTCTAAAGTGAGTGTATGGATCATAGACTATGAATACTATATTCTATTTCAAATTTTAAATATAATTTCAAGAAATTGCTCTAATTTTGTGACTTCCAAAAACTGTCACTAAAATTAATTACCATCAAACATAATTAAAATGCCAAATAATTCAAAATATTATTCAAGGCAATTTAGAATCATAACATAATAATTCATTCATATAAATTTTTACTAGATAGACTACAAAACATTTGCAATACACTGTTATATGAGTAACATAGATGTGTCCATTACATTATTATAGTGGAGGGTTATCCAAATACAAAAATGAGTAACATAGATGTGTCATTTTTTCTAAAGTGAGTGTATGGATCATAGACTATGAATACTATATTCTATTTCAAATTTTAAATATAATTTCAAGAAATTGCTCTAATTTTGTGACTTCCAAAAACTGTCACTAAAATTAATTACCATCAAACATAATTAAAATGCCAAATAATTCAAAATATTATTCAAGGCAATTTAGAATCATAACATAATAATTCATTCATATAAATTTTTACTAGATAGACTACAAAACATTTGCAATACACTGTTATATGAGTAACATAGATGTGTCCATTACATTATTATAGTGGAGGGTTATCCAAATACAAAAATGAGAGAATATTATAGTATTTAATGAATATTACAAAATTTATTTCACGTTTGTAAAACTATAGTATTTCAAAACAATTAATTTGATAACATTAACAATTCTTTATAGGCTTAAATATGTTTTAGGCCCCTGCAAATATGAGGTGTTTTGGTTTAAGCCCTTGCAAATTTTTTTATTTATTTATAAACCCTTACAAAATGACACGTTTTGTTTTAAGCCCTTCTGTTAACAAACTGTTAGTGAGACGTTAAAAATCTCTTCCACGTGTGTTTTTTATTTTATTTTAAGCCCCTGCAAAAATATATTTTATTTATTAGACCCTTGGAAAATATATTTTTTTGGTTTAAGCCCCTGTAAATATACACGTAGAAGAGATTTTTAACGTCTCACTAACAGTTTGCTAACAGAAGGGCTTAAAACAAAACGTGTCATTTTGCAAGGGCTTATAGATAAAAAAAAAGTTTGCAGGGGCTTAAACCAAAACACCCCATATTTGCAGGAGCCTAAAACATATTTAAGCCTTCTTTATATTAAAAAACACATTCTCTATATAACAATATTACCTAAAATAGATAATTTTGATATAAAAATTGAACTCATTTTTATATTATATTATATTATATATACATGATTAATATTAATTATTTATATATTTTATGAATAAACTTAATAAAACTAAATTAAAATATTAGAACGGGTATTTCCCTAGCTATTACTAAATAAATTCACCTGCGATTGCGACAGATAGATTGATAATACTCCAGTTTGGCACCAAATAAGCCAAAGCCCATGGATAGTGAATTTCAATGGTGGATCCGCAACTTGACAACCACCCAGGCAATAAGCGGCGGGCCGTTGTAAGGCCAATACTTGGAATTGAGGAGGCTGTAGGAAACAGCTTCAGTAACAAAGTAAAAATGATAATCATAACAAATGATACAAAAGGACTAACATAAAAATCATATATGGTTAACCCATGATAAGGGGGCTTTTTTTTTTGGGTAATTGCATAATAAGGGGGCTTTGCGTGGTCTTGTTTCTTTACAAGTTGCAGAAAATAAATGTTAAGCATAATATATATGATAAAAGGCAAGAAGCCAATCTGCTAAACAAAATAATACTAATGCTACACAAAAAATATACCATTTATTCAAGAAGGACATTTTTAATAACATTGATAGTGAACAAGTAATTTGACCATCACTCAACGTTCTTCCACCTCAGGGTCCACGATTATGTTTGGTGATTGGAATTTATATAACTTTTTTCATGTAGGTAGATCATGGAGAATGTCCCTTGGATGAGTAGGTAGATCCCAAGTAACTCACATCTGCAAGGTTTTTTTGAACAATAATAAAAGGTTGATGGAATTGAATGGAGGGCATCATTCATGGTACAAAATAACACGTCATCATTCATGGTACAATTGGCAGCCACATAATCAGAATTTAAAATCAAAACCAAAATTAATTCAATTGACAATAAAAACCGTGGGCCATTATAAATAAAGGTAATTAATTAGTAAGAATCATTAAATACCATTTCCACGGTTTAACGAAAACATTCAAGAATGGAATCTAAACATTCTACATTTACGTTACATTTTACACCAAATTAACAGCTCTAGGTAGGTGTAATCATCATGCAAATTTCATGTCCTTTTCTAAACAGCACCCAAAATATCTGGTGCATTAACATCCAATTATAAAGTCAAATTATATTATATATTCCTAACACTCATAGCGTACTCATCATGCACAATTTTACTTCCCCATCCTCCAATGGTCTTAGGCCATCAGATGATGCTCTAGATTTGGTCTTGATAGACATAGATGTCTTTTTTTTTTCACTCAATCCTCATTCTTCCAAATTGTTTCTAAGGTAATTTATCATATAAGCAAATATATATTATTTAATTCTTGCCTATAACTAATTACTATCACTAAACATTTGCCTATAAAAAAATGCAGCTTCTGCAATTTTTTTAGAAATAGACACAATTCAATTGGTTGTTCAAACCTTCAATCCTTACTTTCTTGGTACTTGAGATTTCCTCTTAAAGGATCCAAAATAGTATATACAAAATTTCAGATTTCCTATACAACAAGTCTTGGTTATGCTTAAAAAAAGTCTTGGTTATACTTATTCTATCTAACTTTTTGGGTATTTTCACAGTAAAAAGTGTTGGTTAATCCAAATCCATATCCATATCCCCATGTAACTTTTGCAATGCCCTCCTCAAGTGGAACAACGGGACAAGTTCTATGATAGCTCACGCAAGACGTTGCAAGGGTAACCCAAATGTTCCCAACAAGAGGATGAAATCAACTACATCCTCAGCTGTCACTTCTCCTTCGCTGGCAAAATTTGACCAAGAGAAATGTCGACCAGCAGTGGTGAAGATGATTGTTGTATTTGAAGTCTTTTTGCTGTCACGTATTCTGTGGATGATTGATGGCCTTATGGGGTGCCTTTTACATTTTAATCATTCTACCCAAAAATGGGTGTTTAATTACCAAATATGGTGGATAATTTATGGATTAGATAGTTTAGCAAAAAAATACTTTTGGACAATTTAATATACCGTGATAAAATAGTAAATTCATTTCATGGCAGCAAGGTTGTTGAATTAACTGTACTTTATCTCCTTTATAGTGAATGCGGATGAATGTTTGATGACAAGAATGCAAGAGATGTCATTGGATTACCATTTTACAGTGGAACAAAGCATCAATAGCTTTGTCAAAAAGAAGTTTTGGGAGAGAGAGAGAGAGAGAGAGAGAGAGAGAGAGAGAGAGAGAGAGAGAGAGAGAGAGAGAGAGAGAGAGAGAGAGAGAGAGAGAGAGAGAGAGAGAGAGAGAGAGAGAGAGAGAGAGAGAGAGAGAGAGAGAATTCAATTTTATTTACAGATTTTTAAATTTAAAGTTGAATTAAAAAATTGAATTTTATTGGTCAAAACCGGTTATAAAACCAAAAACCGGGCATACAAAAATTAAAACCGGTTATAAAAAATGGTTATGGTTATAACCGGTTTTGAGAAAATAAATCCGGTTGTATAAATTTGGTTACAAATCTGGTTATCACAAATGATTTTTATGTGGATATGGATTGGTTATGGATATTGTTTAACCATGAGCACCCCTAGGGATCACACCCTTACCCCTCAGTTTCCATTAAAGCTATAATGAAACTCTAAGAAACATATATATATATATATTCCGTGGCGGAGATAGCCACTACAAGACAAACATGTTTTTCCGACGAACTTTTTTCCCGTCCATACGTTACCGGCGGTTTTTTTAAAAAAAAAATTTATTTTTTTTTTAAAAAAACCACCGGTAAATTTTAAAAAATTCAAAATTCGGAGGGAAAAACTCCGTCGGTAATTTAAAAAATCTGCCGGAAACATTCTGAGGGCAAAATCCGTCGGAACCGTCTGAAAATGCCTATAAATAAAACTTTCTCCAATGCTCTTCTCATTCTCTCATTTCACTCTTTATTTCCTTCTCATGAGATTTTCTTTTATCTTATATTTCTTCTTCTTTCTCATATTCTCCAACCTCCATAAATTTCTCTACATATCTCTCTTCTATCTTCCTCTTTCTTCTTCTTTCTCATTCATTCTCACTCATTCATTCTTATTCCTTCTTACTTCTTTATTCTCATTCTCTCCTATATTATTATTTCTCATAGGATCAAATTTCGCATTGACCAACACCGAGTTTGTCTACTACGAGAATCAAACCTCGAAGCACCAGATCGATCCCTCGTGTTCCAAAGTAGATTAAACCACTAGGCCAACACTTTTGGTTATTTTTTGCTCTTATATAATAGACCAAAGGGAGTACACCCTCCAATGTGTTTTTAAATTTTCCCCATCCTAATCACGCAGATATAGGGTTGTTAAAATTGACCACCCTAGCCTGTCCCATTTCCCAACCCACAGGGACGGATGTACGTAGGTTAGTTGAATTGGGGGCATTGGTCCCCACTTGAAAAATTATTTTGCTTATAGATATATGTAACAAATTTGTCTTGCCCCCATAAAAAATAAAAAGGAGAACAAGTTGGCACTAGTGTTACCATTTTTTCTATGTAATTTGTAGAAATTTGGGTATTTTAGAATTTTCTGTAATACAACTATATATTTTGTAAAAATAGTTACAATATTTTTTTGGCAAAATTTATAAGCTAGCTATTTTTTGCCCCCACTAATAAAAAAATCTAGATCTGGCACTCCCAACTCACCGTGAATAGGCCAAAAACAGATTTGGCTTGTCCCGTCCTGCCAAGGGTGATGGATTGGGATGTTAAACCGAACCGTTTAGAAAAAAACAAAAACAAATAAAATCAAGAATTTGAGGTAAATTGGTCCCATGTAGGCCAATTGACCAAAATGACAGGGTTGTTTGGTAAGCTATGGAACACCGAATGAGTGTAAGTAGGAGATCTGTAATTATCGGGGGAAAAGTAGGAGACTCGTGGTTCAAATTTGGGAAACTAACATTTCCCCCACCCCTTTTTAATTAACACTTTTTTAACAGCACAAGTATAATATTATATATGGAGTGTTTTTAGAGAACACAAAAATCTCTATACAGATGAGACCAGAGATGGCATATAGCAACAACTAGAACAATAAAAGCAATACAAAAATATATCAGTTCGAACCAGACTACCAAATCCACCCCATAGGAGATATAGTAGCCCACACAAAAAATGCTCTTAACCTTGGAAATACAATCCAGGGGATCTACACTTCATTGGTAGAAAAGGCAATGACTAGACTTAGCCAATTCCATGAGTAAAGCTTAACTAAAAAGGTTTTAGAGGAATCTAGAGTTTTCTTTGAAAAAATCACCCTATTGCAAGTCTCCCAGATCGTTTACCTTTCCTAGGACTGACCCCTTCCTACACTGATATTTATCTTTAGGAAAAAGCTCGCCCAAAATTGGCCACAATAGCAAGTTGACAAACAGGCCTGCCCAAAATATGTAACAAATTTAAAAGTATTAAAATTTGGATAGTGGTTTTTCTACCTCGCCAGTTGAACCCTATACCCCAACCAATTTCATATATATCACAGTTTTATCCCTCTAATTTTAACTGTTATTAAATTCAAAATTTATACGAATTTATCTATCTAGTAGATAAATCCATAATTAAAAAATGTACGATGGATTTATCTATTTAGTTGATAAATTCGTAGTTGATTTTTTAATTGCGGAATTATCTGCTAAATATAGATAATTCTGTAGTAAGTTTTTTTTTCCCACTACTGGGTTTATCAGTTCAAACAGATTTATCATCAAACAGATTTATGAGTGATAAAAATTAAAATGGAATTATCATCAAACTGATTTATGAGTGATAACAATTCAAACGAATTTATGTTTAATCCGTAGTGCATTCAAACGGATTTATGTTCAAATGGATTTTTATATTTTGAACAAATTTCAAACGGAGTTAACTATTTAGTAGATATATAAATTCATTGTACATTTAAATAGATAATTTCGTAGTGCATTTTTTAAGTACAGAAATCCGTATACAATTTTAACTAAGTATAAAATAGGTATTTTACTAAGTGTGTGTGGGGGGTGGGGTATAACAGTCTACTGTGGGGTATAAAAATCACTATCCTAAAAATTTGTTAGAAGATTGGGATTGGAAACTGAGGATTAAAAAAATAAAGTTTCAATAAGTACAAAAACTATAGTAAATGTAGATATTTTTAAAACAAAAACACATTTAACCCATTTTTAGGGTGGTGACTAACGTTGTGTAGCATTTCAAGTAGTTTAAGATGCTAAAATACTTGATGCTTGATGATCTTCGTGCCGCCTTAAGTAAAAGTTCATGTTTCTTCACGTGTACACGGTCCTTAACAGTGTCTTGTCCGTTCAGCCAAAGACAACAAAAAAACGAATGAGTGCATAACTTTGACTTTTCTTTGTAAACTTCCAAAATGTTGATGCTCTTTTTACGTCCTTGGGACATGTTTCTGCCATACAGTATGATGGTGGCCATTGCAAGGCCAACACAAAGTAGTCTAAAGCATAAGCTGGAGGAGGTGGTGGTGGTGATAATGGAGGGGGTCGTCGTGACCTCTTTGGTGGAGGTGATTCTGACAGTGGAATGGAGTACAATAAAAAGAACACTGTAACAATGGTAAATATAAGTCTTGATTTTAGCATAGTTGATAGCTAGGGAGGGGAACAAAGTTGCAGAGAAGTGAAGGAGAAAAAAACTTAGAGAAAGAGAGAGAATCACAATTTTCTGATAACTATTATCCAAGTCAAAGGTCAATGGTGACTCAGCATTGACTAAGTGTAAGTCAGCATCTTGTAGTGAAGTAGAACAAATAGGAGTGGCTGAGGTGGATGAGGAAAATATCAAGGAAACACTAGAGAAGTGTGCTGCAGATATTTGATATTGGATTCCTTCTTCTCAAATTCTCTCTCTTCACGGTTACGAGTAGATTTACCCTAGATTTAGTTTCTAGATTTTCCTAAGTTTTTGATTCTCTGCTTTGTAAATAATCAGGGTGCATGATGTAGCCCCCTTTTTGCTATATATTGTATACTGTTGTCAGTACAATATCATTGACTGAAATCACCATCATTTGATCATTCACATTGTCTCTTCTCTGCTCTTTTGAGCTCAATTTAGCATGAATTATGTTAAGTTTATGATGGTATCAGAGCAATTGCTCTAAATACCTTGCCTGTTCTTTTCCTTCCTCTTCGTCTTCATTTCGTTCTGCAAACGATGACACGAAACAACAATGCATCGGCTTCAAACGCCGGTGGAGGATCACAAGCTCAACCGGCTCCATCTCCAGCTGCAGATCCAACCAGTCCTTACTACGTTCACCCAAGTGATGGCCCAAGCTCCGTTTCGGTGACTCCGGTGTTGAGTACGACGGGAAGCAACTACCATAGCTGGGCAAGATCCATGAGAAGGGCTCTCGGTGGGAAGAACAAGTACGATTTCGTCGATGGCACGATTGAGGTACCTGAACCTTTTCACCCTAGTTATAAATCGTGGAGTAGATGCAACATGTTGGCTCACTCTTGGATTATGAACTCAATAGCTGAATCTATTGGGTATAGTATAGTGTTTCTTGAAAATGCAGTAGATGTGTGGAAAGAACTCAAGGAACGTTTCTCTCAAGGTGACCTCATTAGGATTTCTGAACTGCAATGTGAAATATATGCATTGAAACAGGGATCTCTCAGTGTCACAGAGTTTTTTTCTGAATTGAAAGTATTGTGGGAAGAATTGGAGGCCTATATGCCTGAACCAGCTTGTGGATGCCCTAGGAAGTGTGTTTGTACCACTGGGATAGATCTTGCTCGCCAACATCATACCCTCAGCAAGACAATTAGGTTTTTAACTGGCCTTAATGAGAATTTTGCTGTCATAAAATCTCAGATACTGTTAATGGAGCCCCTGCCCAACTTGAATAAGATATTCTCAATGGTGATTCAACATGAGAGACAACATTCAAGCACTGATGAAACAAAATTACTTGCTGCCAATGTGAATGCTGACACAAGAAAGGGACAAGGCAGAGGAAAAGGAGGATACTCTCCCAATTACAAAGGGAATTCAGGCAAGGTTTGCACTTATTGTGGGAAGAATGGGCATACAATAGATGTGTGTTACAAGAAGCATGGCTTCCCTCCCAATTGGGGAAAGAATGCTGCCAACTCTGTTGATAGTGAGTCAAAGTCAAACGAAGAAAGTAAGATAGGCATTTCTCAGGAGCAATATGAAAAGTTGTTGAACTTAATCCAAGAAAGCAAGATCTCACAGCCTGCTGCTGCTTCATCTAGCAAGGCCAACATGGTAACATCTATTGATTACACTCCTTTTGCTGACTCAGGTATAATTCCATATCTGCTGTTCCTTAAAATATTTCAAAAGTTATCATGCCATAAAACCTGTAAACATTAGGTTGCCTAATGGAAGTTCTGTGGTTGCAAAATATGCTGGTACTGTTGAGTTTAGCCCTTCATTTTGCATTGAAAACGTCCTATGTGTCCCTGGCTTTAATTTGAATCTGTTGTCAGTTCCCAAATTGTTGGTTGCCAATTTCAAAGTTGAATTTTGTGACTCACAATGTCAAATACAGGACAAAGAAGGTTAATGGAGTAACTGTGGAAGCAAGGAATGCTGAAAGACTTCCAAAATCTGCCCTATGGCATTTTAGGCTAGGACACATATCCCATAGTAGAATGAAATTAATGTCTAGTGATTTTCATTTTGTAAAAATTGATGAAGGTTCAGCTTGTGATGTATGCCACTATGCTAGGCACAAAAGGCTACCTTATAGTCTTAGTACTAGTAGAGCTACAAAGTCCTTTGAAATAATACATCTAGACATTTGGGGTCCTGTTTCAACTGTGTCAATTCATGGTCACAGGCATTTCTTAACTATAGTTGATGATTTTAGTAGATATACATGGGTAATTCTCCTAAAATCCAAAGCTGAAGTAAGTAACTCAGTAAAAACTTTCATCAAACTCTGAAAATCAGTATGAGTCAAATTTTAAAATTGTAAGAAGTGATAATGGCCCTGAGTTTCTAATGTCTGATTTCTATGCCTTGAAAGGCATCATTCACCAAACCAGCTATGTTGAAACACCTCAACAAAATGGGAGGGTAGAAAGAAAGCATCAACACATCCTTAATGTTGGAAGAGCTCTCCTCTTTCAATCAAATCTACCAAAGCAATATTGGTCTTATGCCATTGTCCATGCTACCCATATAATTAATTGTGTTCCTAGTCCTGTACTTCAGAATAAGTCTCCATATTTTCTTTTAAAAGGTATCTTACCTAACCTAGAAGACTTGAAAGTCTTTGGGTATCTCTGTTATGCCTCTACTCTTCAATCTCATAGAACAAAACTTGAACCAAGGGGTAGGAAATGTATTTTCTTGGGATACAAGTCAGGAGTAAAGGGGGCAATGTTGATGGATTTAAACAATAGAGAGTTGTTTATTTCTAGGAATGTCACATACTATGAAGATGTCATACCATATAAAAGTTCACAACTCATATCACAGTGGCACTATTATACTCAAAACTCTACTGACAGTGAAGAAAATGATACTAGTCATTTTCAACACAGCAATCCTGCAGACACAGTTACTGAACCAAGAAGATCCAGCAGAGAAAGACATCAACCAGCTTATCTCTCTGAATATATGTGCAATCTCTCATCATCACCACCCAAGGACACATCCATAGGTATGTCATCCAATCCAAAACTTTCATTCTCTGTCACATCTGTCCATTGCACAGAAAAATTTCTCCGTTTCTTTGCATTCTACCATAGAACCAAATTCCTATGAAGATGCTTGTAGGGATGCCTCTTGGATTGAAGCTATGAACAAAGAACTTGTTGCTTTAGAGAATAATGGTACTTGGGACTTGGTTAATCTGACAATCAATGTCAAACCTATTGGTAGCAAATGGGTCTATAAAATTAAACACAAAGCAGATGGTACAATAGAAAGATACAAAGCAAGATTAGTGGCAAAGGGCTATAATCAAGTAGAAGGACTTGATTATTTTGACACCTTCAGCCCTGTAGCAAAGCTCACAACTGTAAGAACTCTGCTTGCAGTTGCTTCTATGAAGAATTGGTCCTTACATCAGCTGGATGTAGATAATGCATTTCTGCATGGTGACTTAGATGAGGATGTTTATATGGAGGTTCCTAAAAGAGTGAAGTGTACTAAGAGCAATTAAGTCTGCAAACTCAGAAAGTCTTTGTATGGCTTAAAGCAAGCCAGCAGGAAGTGGTATGAGAAGCTCACACAGCTGTTGATTCATGAAGGATACCAACAATCAAAGTCAGATCATTCTCTTTTCACTTTGAGCAAGGGTGAAGAATTTACTGCACTTCTTATATATGTTGATGATGTGATATTAGCAGGAAACTGTCTGTCAGAATTTGATAAAATAAAGCAAGTTCTCAACAGATCTTTCAAGATCAAGGATTTGGGCATGTTGAAATATTTCTTAGGTTTGGAGGTGTCTCACTCTAAACAAGGTATTACAAACTGTCAAAGAAAGTACTGTTTGGATCTTCTTGCTGAAGCAGGGCAATTAGGTTCCAAACCTATATCAACACCTCTGGATTCTAATGTGAAATTGCATCAGGATAGTGGTGAAGCATATAAAGATGTTGGCTCCTACAGGAGGTTAATTGGAAGACTGCTGTATCTGACCAACACCAAGCCAGATATAACCTTTGCTGTGCAGCAACTAAGCCAGCATATTAATTCTCCAACTATGGTACATTACAATGCTGCTTGTAGAGTTTTGAGGTATCTCAGAGGTAATCCTGGCAGAGGGTTATTATTTCCCAGAGACTCTGTACTTCAACTATCTGGTTTTGCTGATGCAGACTGGGCAAACTGCCTGGATACCAGGAAATCCATTACGGGATATTGTTTCTTCCTTGGATCATCTCTCATTTCATGGAGGACCAAGAAGCAACAGTCTGTCTCAAGGTCTTCATCTGAGGCAGAGTACAGGGCACTTTCAACAGCAACATGTGAATTACAGTGGTTGATGTTTTTACTGGATGATCTCAAAGTCAAATGTGATCGTACTCCAGCCTTGTACTGTGACAACCAGAGCGCTATTCATATAGCCAGTAACCCTGTCTTCCATGAGAGAACAAAGCATTTGGAAATTGACTGCCATTTTGTTAGGGAAAAGCTCCAAGGAGGAACACTGAAGTTATTGCCAATAGCCTCCAAAGGACAGTTAGCAGACTTCTTTACCAAGGCATTAGCTCCCAATGTTTTTACTCCATTTGTATCCAAGCTTGGCATGATCAACATCTACCATGGTCAAGCTTGCGGGGGACTATCAAAGTCAAAGGTCAATGGTGACTCAGCATTGACTAAGTGTAAGTCAGCATCTTGTAGTGAAGTAGAACAAATAGGAGTCGCTGAGGTGGATGAGGAAAATATCAAGGAAACACTAGAGAAGTGTGCTGCTGCAGATATTTGATATTGGATTCCTTCTTCTCAAATTCTCTCTCTTCACGGTTACGAGTAGATTTACCCTAGATTTAGTTTCTAGATTTTCCTAAGTTTTTGATTCTCTGCTTTGTAAATAATCAGGGTGCATGATGTAGCCCCCTTTTTGCTATATATTGTATACAGTTGTCAGTACAATATCATTGAATGAAATCACCATCATTTGATCATTCACATTGTCTCTTCTCTGCTCTTTTGAGCTCAATTTAGCATGAATTATGTTAAGTTTATGACTCCCGAAATGGATTTCGTGAGAAACTTTGGGATTGACATGGCTAATTATCGGTTAGCATGCACCTTTTTCCATTTTCTGCTTTTTAACCCTCTCTAATTAATTGTCAAATAAAAAAATTGAGAGAGATGTTGTATTAAGATTTACCCAATTCTAAATGCTTTTAATTAGGTGCTACACCCATATATTTTTCTTTGCTTATATATGATAATTAATGTATGGAAATTATTCCCTCTCAAAATTATTCCATCAAAGTTATAAATGCTTAAAACCATGTACTTTTTTTGTCAAATTCATGACATTGTCCCTCCTACTTTATTTTTCCCATGTTTCGTCTCATACTTTTGCCTTTTTGCAAAAAAACTTCCACACTTTTTAAATTGCACGTTTGATCCTTAAAATTGTGGTTTTTTGTCACTTTCTGTCTCAAAATTCATGGATATTGAAAACATGAGGATCAAAATGGAAATATATCAATGATTTTGAGAGAACAAATTAAAAGCGCGACTAAAAAAGCACGTAAGTGAAAATTAAAAAGTATAGAGACCAAAATTCTAGAAAAATAAATAAGAGGACCAAAATTGTAAATTTTTTTAAAAAACTGTAAATTTACAATTGCAATTTTTTAGTATCTAAATTAAATTGGCGTTTTATCTCTTACTTGATCTCCTAATTATTTTCATATATCTTATAGCTTCTAGACGAGTCTTAGTATTAGAGATTTACTCAATTCTAAATCCATATGTATTTTTCTTCAACTTATATATCAAAAATAGCAACACAATGTTTTAACTTCTACTATCTCTTTATAATCACAATACCTAGCTACGCTAGGAATAAAATTAAAGGTTTACTCAATTATAATGCTTAAAACCATGTACCTTTTTTTCAGTAAAAAAAACCATGTACTTTTACTAGACAAGTTTCACAACTTATATGCCAAAAATTAAATTATATTTTTGGTCCTCCTTTTTGTCAAATTCATGCCTTTGGCCCTCCTATTTTATTTTTCACGTGTTTGGGATTATACTTTTACTTTTTACAAAATTTCTTCCACTCTTTTTAAATTTCACTTTTGGTCTGCACAATCGTAGTTTTTTGTCCTTTACATTCTAAAAATTCATGGATTTTGAAAACGTGAGGATCGAAAATGTAAATATATCTATATTTTGATGGAACAAAAGCGCGACTAAAAAAGCACGTAAATGAAAAATAAAAGTTTAGAGACCAAGTTCTAGAAAAATAAATAAGAGGACCAAAATTGTAAAATTTTTAAGAAACTGTAAAAAAAAATTGCAATAAGAGGACCAAAATTTTAAAAAATTGCAATAAGAGGACAAAAATTGCATCTTTTGGTTGTCAAAAAAAATCAAATTTTTAAAAAAAGTAGGATTAAAAAATGCAAATGGAATTTGAGACTAAAGACGCACAGTTTTGAAGGTTGAGACTAAAGATGGAAATGGAATTTGAGTAAGTTTTTTTATCATATTATCGAAGCACAGTTTCCACCAGTTTTGCCGGAATTTGAGTCAATTTTTTTATCATATTAACGATTCACACCCTAATATCTCTATCTAGGGGACTTATTAGGATGCACAGTTTAGCATTCATCAGAGATAAAATTTTCTGCTTAGATATACATCATTGCAAGAAAAATAGAAACGATTACATAACTTAAAATGAATTCAAGTTATAAATCGTGTACAAAGATATCAAGGGAAGAGCCTAAATAAAGATAGAAGAACTAAATCTTCAATCTTCATTTCGATCACACCACCTCCTTGTTCTTTAGCATTCTTCTTTCCCTGTTTCTCTATAAAACAACAACAAAGGATAGGGTGAGATAAACATATCTCAGTGAGTTTTACTGTGACCCCTACCACACTCTCGGTTCAATTATAAAAACATTAGCATTCGTAGTTTAATTTATAAACCACTACTTCGTTGTTAATTGAAACACCGACTGCCAACAATTGCTAATTTCGGTGAATCGTGCACTATCCTAGGCCTTAGCATAACATCGACTACCAACAGTTGCTAATCCCAATGAAATGTACTTCTTAACTTTTAGCATAACACCGACTGACAACAATTGCTAATCCCGGTGAACCCCCTTCCCAATAGTACTTTCTCTAATGATTAAGGGCCTAGGTTACGGGCTCATGACCTTCCCTGCCTAGTATGCTATTCTACGGGTCGTCACCCATAATTGATATAATCTATATATCGTACCCACATTGGGCCGCCTCCTAATTTTTTATATAATTTATATATCTTATCCACATCAATCATAGATGTAACCAATAGAACATTTAGTTCGGTTTTGTTTTCAAAAACACTGCTCACACGTGTACTAAGACAATCGTACTTAGAATTTAAGAAAACATTTAACATATCAAACGACGTTGAAAAATTGCAAACGACCACTTGTTGGAAAGCTACCGATGTCTAGTTTCTGAATAAATCTTTAGTTTTTCAAAATAATGAGCCAATTAGTACAGTTTTAAAAAAAATAGACAGAATGGTTCCTAGATTTAACAGAATCTGTCCCCTGACTTCCAACACTTCTAAAATGAACAAGACTCAACCAATTAACCTGAAACTTGAGCCTAAACCATATAAAATTGTGTCTAGTTTTCAAAGAGATAAGAATCTTTCAAAAAAGAGTTCAATTGAGAGCACAATACCCAAAACACTGAACCTATACCCAGTTTAACTTCAGAAATTTGACCTAACTTGGGATACTCATAACTCGAGCTACACTACTCAAAATTTAACCAAACCTGTGACAAAATGACCATAATTAAGTATAGTTTCTAAAAAAGTAAGCTCCAAATTTTTTGGACTAACAAAACGTTCGCAGTTTCAAAAAGACAGTACCTATTTCCAGAATGCTTCCAGAATATTACCCTAACTTGTGAAACTTATAATTTGAGTTAGACAACTCCAATTTTGATGAAACCAGTGTCAAATTAAAGAGTCTTGAATCTAGTTTTCAAAAATATAGGACACAGAATTGTGTGATTACCAGAACGTACGAAACAACCGAAACACTGAACACATATCCAGAAACTTTCCAACAGTGAAATCTTATCAACAATATTTCAAATTTTCAGCAAACATCAAATTAAAACAGACACATTCAGAATCAAAATCACTAAACATGAGTAAAACTCACCGATTGTGATGAAAATCACAAATCCACACGAAAACGAAGCTCACGAACAATCGAAATCACACGAACGGTCCCAGAAATGACTCTGATGCTCCCACGAACTCGAATTCGCTCCAAAGTTATTCCAAACAGCCCAAAACAGAACTGAGCTATTCACACCCTTTGGAATTTCGAAATGTGGCTTGTTTGAAGACTTTAGGATCCTTCTCCAAGCTCAAAATGAACTAAGTTGCAAAGATTGAACTCTCAAGCTCCACTTTCTCTCTCAAACTCGAAATGGGTAAATGAGGGAAGAAGATGATTTGAGTTGAAACCTTGGACAAAAGTGGTATCAAATGGAAGGGGAAGAGAAATGAAAGAGATTGGTGGCTAGCATTCCAACATGCATTGAGGTTTGATCATGATCTTCTTCTCTTCTTCCTTCACTCTCTCTCTATGTTTCTTTTCTAAATTTCAGCAACTGTTCTAAGTGAGAGTGTGTGGTGCTTTTTGGCTATTAATGAGGTGGTAGAGTGTTTTTAAGAGAGAAAAGACCAAAATGCCCTTGGCTTATTAATTCCCACTTAAACTCATTTTCTAACTACCCAATTATGCAATCATTAATAAAAAGATATAACTTAACCATTTAAATAGCATTTTCATAATCCTAACATATATAGGACTTGATCCAATATTTCATCGAATGAGCAAGGTAAAGGTAATGCAAAATGACTATATTACCCTTATACTCTAATTACTCATTTAGACCTCAATTTTTTTAACTAAGGAATCAAACAATAATTCATGGGTCTCCCGTAACTTAGCAAGTAATTATTGCTTTCATAATTCTAACACGTTCCTGACTCGACTTATTATTTACTCGAATAATAAATCGCTAGTTAATTTCATAAATTGAAATTAACAGAACTAGAGATGTTACATGACTAATCTATGTCGGGGTACCTGGCTGACCACGTTTATACCTCAATTTTACCAGTCAGTGTGGTTCTCCCCTCCCTGGGGTGGGATCCAAATCCAATTACTGCTCAGACCTAACCCTTATTGGTATTTTTCGGTCAATTATAATCTCACGTTTCTTAATACATGCAAATTATTCCCTCTCAAAATTATTCCCTCTTACTATTAATTAAGTATTAAGTTTCTTCCCTCTCTCTACCTACCTTATCCCTTTCTCAATTATACTAATACTATAAAAATTAAACTAGCCAAGTTGTGAACAACAAATAAAAGTAGAAAAATAAAATTAGACTATTAAAATTGTGAACAACCAAGTAAACTAGACTATTAAAATTAAATTTTCAATATTATTTTTTTTGGTTCAGACCACTGTTGGCTACCCACGGAGTGTCCAAACGCTTTCGAAGGTTGAGACTAAAGATGAAAATGGAATTTGAGTCATTTTTTTATCATATTATTGATGTACAATTTCCATCAGTTTTGTCGGTGACTAATCTATATCGAGGTACCTGGCTGACCACATGTATACCCCAATTTTACTAGTCAGTGTGGTTCTCCCCTCCTTGGGATGGGATTCAAACCCAATTACTGCTCAGACCCAACCCTTATTGGTATTTTTCGGTCAATTATAATCTCACACATTTCTTAATGTATGGAAATTATTCCCTCTCAAAATTATTCCCTCTTACTATCAATTAAGTATTAAGTTTCTTCCCTCTCTCTCTACCTACCTTATCCCTTTCTCAATTATACTAATACTATAAAAATTAAACTAGCCACAACAAATAAAAGCAGAAAAATAAAATTAGACTATTAAAATTGTGAACAACCAAGTAAAAGCATGGAAATTAAACTAGACTATTAAAATTGAATTTTCATTTTATTTTTTTTGGTTCAGACCATTACTAGCTACCTACGGAGTGTCCAAACGTTTTCAACGAAATAGTACTAATCTCTGCTCATGCTTAGGATCAAATTTCGCACTGGCCAATTGAGTTTGTTCACTGCGAGAATCGAACCCGAGAGCACTGGGTCGACCCCCATGTCCCAAAACTTTTTTTATTTTTAAATAAATCAAGCCTTATTGATAATTGAGTTTTCGTTGACGTGCTTATTTGAATTCCTACTTTTTCTCACTTCGATCCCAATTAAAAAAATATTAAATATGAATTAATGTCAAAAAATTAAATTTAAAATTGGATTTTATAGACTAATCTTGTTATGAATGTTTAGTGGATGTAGCTGATGATGGTCCGGAGAAAAAAAAAAGTTCATACTTGTTCCCTCTGTAATCATTAAATATAAGCGTGTTTTTCAATTACAACCACTTAAAAAATTGCTGGCATGTGTGCATGAATGCCGAGTAGTTTGAATGATCAAATATCAGTTCAAAAATTGTCTTGAGAAGCTTGATGAAATTAACATTATCTTGGTTTGAAAAACTGTCTTAAGTGAAAAGCAGTTTAGGAAATGGTTATAGAAAGCAGTTTAAAGAACACATAGGAGTTATAGAGGTTCACCCAATATAGGCTACATTCTCTCTTCACTTCCAAGTGAGTATTTTCACTATTCTGCAAATAACTTTTTCACTTGCTTTTGATCACAATCAAAAGACTTTCACAATACTAGCTTTTGATCACACAAAGGCCTACTATACTCTTACATAGCAACACCATGATGTTTTCAACCTCTTAGAAACTCTCTTCTAGTTTCCTAAGAGCTTCCTCAATCAAGTAGTATCACCACCAACACTCAGCTCTCTTTAGGTAGTTTGATGAGATGCTTACACAATAGTTGTTTACAATAAGTGGCTTGGTTTGGGATGTTTATGAGCTTAAAATAAAGGGAGATACACTGTAAACAATGATTCTGACGAGCTAGCACACACTCAAGAAAGAGATCCCAGATCTGAACTTGAAGAAGCTTTGAGTGTGGCATGAGAATGTTGATTGCTTTGAGAAGCTTTACTTTGTGTAGGTTGCAATTAACTCTCATACTTTGGATCTTCAGAATGAACTCTTTAAATAGCCAAAGAATATGAATATAGCCGTTAGAGTGATTTGAAGTAAGGTACAAAAGTTGACAGCTTTTGAACCTTCTCAAGACTTGCTTTATGCTTTATCTGAACCATTGAACCTTCTTTAGCTGGATATGTACTTTCCTAGTATCCTACTCAATAGTTATGACTTGAGTTGCTACTGTTGGCCAGCCTGGAACTGATTTAAATGAATCTTCTCAAACTTCCTAGTATGAACAAACACTCCAAATATACAAAGGGAATAATCAAGCCTTTCCTCTTTATGGCTTGAAACATTCCAACACATTTATTGCAAGATATCTTCATTTAATGCAACTGAATATCAATCAAGAAAAGTTAATGTGTGTGATAAATTGGTTACGGTTTCCAGTAACCTTCTTAACACTTAGTCTTCCTTCACATCAACCTTCTCAAGCATGAACTTATGCTTCTAAGGTGTTTGTTGAGTCAACCTTCTTTTGACTTCTAGTCAAACCTTCTGTTGACTTTTGGTCAACCTTCTGTAAATTTGGTTAAACAATCTTTTGACTTTTTTTAAGCTTCTCATATTTTAACATTCTCAAGGCTTTTTCTACCCTTGTATTTTACCAAGTTATTGAACTAATTTGGTAGAGCCTTATTTTGCTATGTTAGGACACTTGTTCTTATCACTTGACAAACATGTTAGATCACACTTCATTAGAAAACTTAAATCTTACTTAGTTTGTTATCATTAAAACTTAGAATGAGATTCTTATTCCAACAAAGCAAACCTTCCGAACAATACCAAGTGAACTGCTTCCTGCACAATGACACATCCACAAACCCCATATCTACTATAAACGAGTTGAAATCCTACATATCTATCCTGCAAAACTGAGACTTACTACCTTGTTTCTCCTCTAGAGAGGTAACATTATTAAAATCTACAACCATGCACCGCTCTCCCTCCCCTCCCTGATGTTTGAGCTCTAAAATCTCAGCCGAAAACTGTCTCTTACAAATCGAGCCAAAAGGGGCATAAACATTAATCATATATAGCAACACATTCTGCCATTCACAATAAACACCAGCAAAATCCACAACCACTGAAACTACTAATGACCTTAACCAACCCTTGTTTTCACATCAAGAGAATACCCCTATACAGACCAACCGAAGGCTTAGCTAACCAATCAAAAAACTGATTCTCCCACACACTATATCGAACAATATCACTAGGAATCTCCCTCTTAGTTTCAATAATACAAACAAAATTAAAATTACCTCTATTGATGACCTTAAAAGATAATTGACTCCGCTTGGTGCTGCCACCCAACCGTGTGACATATAAGACACAAAATTCATGAGGCACCCCTGGCTTTCTTCGTTCTTGCCATTTCTTCCTGATCTCTGAGCTCTCCTTTTTCAATCCAACCCTCTGGTAAGACTTTTACGTGAATTTTGTCTTACAGTCGTCCTAATACAGTGTATCGTATCAGGGTCGTATCCACAGAGATTTGGTAATATTAATAAGCCGTTCAACTATTCTTATGCTAAAGTGAAGTGTAAAGAGAAAGTGGTTGTTGTTTGCATAAAAACAGAAATTTGGAATGTAAAAGGGTTGTGATTCAAATACTTAAAAGCATTGGGATTAGATTTCATCAACTCTACCTAGAGGTGTGTAAATAATCCTTCATTAATCCTATATAAATCCTAGTATTGATTTATCTTACCATGTCATCCTACAATGTTAATTCCTTAATCAAAGTAGAAAAGATCTATTGAATTAGGCAAATGATGATCCCTCACTCACTTGAATAAACAAAAGCATTAAGATTGGGTAAACAAGACTATAGAATCAACTCTATTCCTAGATGTTAAATTATATAGGTGACTTCAACTAGTTCAAACACAATAGATAGTTTTCCAACAAGATATCATGTCTCAAATCATTCAATAGGTGATCAAGCTATCAAAAGCATTAAGTATAAGATGAAATCACTAAATCAACACATAGATTCAATATAAAATAACTCAAGATCAGTTTACATACATAGATAATAGAGTTGATTACATCTAATCCCAATAAAAGAGGTTTAACTATCCATTTCCATGGAAGCTTTACAAAGATTCAAGAGTAGGAATTGAAGAACAATCAAAGTTACCACTTTTCCAAGCTTCCCTATGATGAATCTTCACTTCTTTCTTGTCTTCCTTCGTGCCCTTGTGTTATCCTCTTCTTTTGATTTCAGAATCCCAAAAAAAAAACTGAAGAGAAGCCTTTATAGCTGTTTTAAAAAAAGTAAGTCGGCTAACGTTGGCTTAGCCACATAGCTTCTGGCTAAGCCAAACCGTGTATTTGAAGATTACCCTGTCTTGAAGAAAGCTGTTCTGGCTTAGCCAAATCCTGAAAGGCTTAGCCCATTTCGTAGCAACATTCTGTCTCTATTTAGCTCAGCCAGAACACGTTTGGCTTAGCCAGATTTCCCAGTATTTACTTCTTCCTCTATGCATCAATGTGGCTTAGCCATAGTACATTTGGCTTAGCTAGAGTGCCCAGAAATTCCTCTTTCTCTTCATTCTTCATTCTTCAATCTTTTGCTTGAACTCTTTATCAAATCTTCATCTTTATTTCTTTCATCTGTTTCAAGCTACACAAAGGGATTAAAATGTACAAAAACTCACAATCACATATATCACCTACTTAAATAAAAACTAAATGAAACTAACACTTTTGGGGGTTAAATAATAGCAAATTCATTTCAATAAATTCAATAAGTTCCATTGATTTCAAACCAAATTCAAGTATATTTGGCACTTATCACCCTCATACACCGAATCCCGATAAGTCCCTTTCACTCCAAAAGAAGCTAATGCCTTGTTTTGCAAAACCCATTGTTGCCAGCTTGGACCTCAGAATCACCTCTGGATCCCCCATAGAACGAGATCCGCCTAGAGAATCTCCTAGAGAGATACCTCAGGTTTCGGCATCATCTTAGAAACCCAGCCACCCTTGCTCCCTCGTCAAACTAAAGGAAACGATCACTCTAACAACAAGGTTGAAATTTATTCTTTTACTTTTTTAGTCCCATATTATGCACCATAAAAATTTCATATGCTTCCAGCGTTTTGGATGACCAGATGCGTGTAGAGTGGTTCCCAAAGACTTTGGGTTTGAAGAGAGCTCTATGGTCTCATCCTTCTAGGTGTTCGCCACTATTGTTTCATTAAAAGGCCCAATTGATTTTGATCCAGAACAATCAACTTGCCCCTTATAAACACATCTCGCTCGGTCCATTGAATCCCGAGGCCCAACAACCTGATGACTTGAAATATGGTCCAAGGGCGTGTTTCTCAAGTGATTGGTGGAAAATCCCCCATCCAACTCTACTTGGTTTGTTTGTTTTGAAACAGTCCTTTTATTTCCTCTTATATTCCTGTCCTTCCAGATAAGTGCACTCTGCCAATCATGGATTTCCATAGACGTAAGACAACCACGTCCTTATGTACGAACGTATTATCAACTAAACCCTCCGCCTTTGTTTCACCCACTTCCTTTGTAACCCTATCACCCTTTACCATATTAGCATGTGGAAATTTAACTTTCAAATCCTGCTGGACCTATTGCACCATGGAATGCATCATCACCGAAACCTTAGAACCGGTCTTCTTGACTGCAACACTCTTCCATACTAGGCAAGATTGATGATAAGCTTCATGTTGCCCAGAAATATGTTGTGAGGGAATAACGACCTCAATAAAATTCCTGTAAGTTCTAAAAACTACAAGGAGATCTCTTTCCCCGTAATTCATGGGAAAATTAGAACAATAGAAAGAACAGAGGGATCCCTCACTGTGCTCCTTCTTCGTGGCCGCCATTGCAACATCCACCTTTATAGGTTTATGTGGGAGCCTTCTTTCACCTCTTCGCCATACGGTGACCAAACATCACCCTTTCTCCCCTTAACCATGATCATGGTTTTTCAGCAATCAAGCTTGTTTTTACCTTATAACTTCATCAGTTATTAAGGTCAAGTGAAAACAATCAATTCAACAAAGATTTATGATGCCCACAACTGACAGTATCAATCAAAACACAATTTTTGTATCATCATGTAGGTTAACTTGTTACACAATTCGTTGTCTTTCAATCAAGAGCAACACATTTCTCACCAAATAGTGTATGGTTCTCTCAACTAACCAGGTAGGAAGAATGTTACTCTCATATCATTCAATGAATCACTTCAATCAACTTTGTTACCTGTCTCTAAATCACTACACCAGTCAATTCAATCATGGATCACTAGGATCTTTTCAGGCTTGTAATGAGGCTGGGCTACAAGCAGACTTGGTTTTTCTGGATAACAAAATATGTTTTAGGCTTAAAAGAGCAACCAAGAGTTCTATTCACTATTTACATACTAATTGAAATCACTTATATATACTACAAATGTACTAATAAATAACATAACTCTTCTTCTTCTTCTTTCTTTTTTTTTTTTGGTTTTTTTTTAACAGATCAATCTTCTTTTAATCAAGAAAATTATTTTCTTATACATACAAATAATGCCCTAAACCCTTTTATGTCACACCACAAATAATGCCCTGATACTCTTTTATTTCACACTAAACTTTTCTCCCCAACTTAGCATAAACCATTACCTAAGAGGTTGCTCTCTTATCCTAAAACATAGGGTAAGGAGATTTCTTTTTCTTTTTTTTTTCTTCTTAGGCTTGAGGGTTCTGTTTTAAGAAAGAAATTTTTTCTTTTAAGGCTCAAAGTTGGGTAAGCAAAGGATATTATCATTGGGTTGGCTTTTTGGCTTAGTGGGTTTATAGAAATAAACTGCCCTGATCCTTTCCATGTATCCTTGACCTGTGCAATAATATGAGACTCAAACAAAATCAATTTCTATGAAACAATGAAGATTTATAATCTGTGTATGTGTTTCACTCATTCACACAAAATGTGTATGTCTTGATTTCAAACAACTTCATGTTATTCCAAGTTAAAATCCACTTTTGATTGTGCAATGAATCAGATTTTACTGACAATGAGTGCAATCACATGATCTTACTATGAATTAAAGGTTTTCAAAAAACCTTTTTCTTTCTAGTTTCTCAAAATGTAAGCTTGATTTTTCAAAAACCACCACATGTCAGAAATTCCTTTACACATATCCTTTTGAAACCTGGAAATCAGTCTCTGAACCTTAACCCAAAATGTGTTTTCCAAATAACACAAAGGTTCATTTTACTTAACACCAAAACAATTCCAAGTTCCAAACAGAAATTCAACCAAAACAAATCCAAAACATAATTCAAACCAAACATAAGTAGTTAAGTGCTGAAAACAAGGTAAATAAAGTACTGAAATTAAATAGCTAAAATATTTAAAGCATGTAAAATGAACTCAGTAAGGTGGCTAATCCAAGTCTTCAGGCTATTCCATGAAATCATCTTGAATATGAGTAGCAACTCCATTCTTTGCTGCTTCCTTCCCCTCCCGGGACACAGGATTGTCCTCAGGCCATGCTACATGTGCAACAAACTGAGCTGGTGTAGCCCATGGTTTCTCTCTGCAAATTAGTTCATGAGTCTCACAACACAATTGGTATCTATTGCAACACTTTGTTCAAATTAGGATTTCATGCACTTGCAACATTTTAATCTCAAAAGTATGATAATTCCATAAACCAATGTTGCACATATATTCACAGTGTAATTGCACATGAGTAGATATAGAGTTGAAAAGAAAAGTTAGAAAATTACACACATTCTAAGTGAGACCTAGTTTGTGTTTCATCTTCTTCCTTTGAATACACAACATTCACCTTCATAAAAGAAAACTTTTTTCCTTCAATAACATTACTCCTCAATCAAAATCACAATTCAAAATCATCTATTCCTCATCCCTTGATTTTCCTTTTGTATGTTCTCAATTTGCACACTCTTTTGGTGAAACATATGAAGACTAATTTTTCTCCATAAATTAACTAAAAAAAATCCTTTGTGGCATTCAACACATTCATCATATTGTAACACTTTATCAACCACAACCAAGAACTTTGAATATGGAAATCAACAACCATACACGGGTATAGAAATTAACATGGAATTTCAAGATGCAATCAAAATGCACTCTTTAAATCACCCTTTTTACATGGAAGTCATTCATTACAAATTGATTCTTAGGGATTTCAAAAGTTATGAATAACAACCAAAGCCTATTTTTAGGGATTTCCAAGAGCATGTAAATCTTTCATATTGCACATTTTTAGGGATTTCGAATTATAACAACAACAACAACCTAGAACATGCAATTCTTCCATTCATGGCAAATTGAACCTTCTCTATAAATTTCGAAATTAGGGTTTTGGGATTTTGGGATTTCAATTGTTGAACAAATTTGTTATATAAACTATCCCTAAATCAACAACAACAAAAAGAATCAAGATCAAATAAAGGATTAGAAAGAAATTTACTTACTTGATTTGTGACTTGAATGAAGAAATTAGTTGTTGCAAGAGTGAGAGAGAAGAAAACGTTGAAAGGAGAAGAAAGTGAGAGAGAAGAAAAAGCGTAGAAGAAAAACGTGAAAAGGGGCTGATTCTTTCTCTCTCTCTCTCTCTCTCTTTTTTTTTAAAACGTTAATATATGGCTAAGCCAAAATGGTTCGGGTTGAGCTAAAACAAGTCAGAAACAAATCCAATATTTGGCTAAGCCCTCTCAGATTCGGCTCAGCCCAATTTGACAGCAAAAAATTTTAAAATTTTTCTGCATAATTTGGCTTGGCTCGCTCAAGTTTGGCTCAGCCCAATTTGACAGCAAAATTTTCAAAAATTTGTCTGCATAATTTAGCTTAGCCTATTCAGGTTTGGCTCAGCTATATCAAGTCAGAATGCTTCTTGAAACATTTTGTTTTCATTTCCCACCTTTCATTGACTCACCTTAACTCAAAATATTTTATTTTCACATGCTTTAAATCACAAACAAACACAACTACAAATCAACTCAAATAAAACGAACGAAACACACATCTATAAGATAATTAAAATTGCAAGAGAAAAGGTTAGAAAATTGGGTTGCCTCCCAATAAGCGCTTCTTTTACGTCACTAGCTTGACGCCTCTTAATTTCATGGATTCTTTAATTGGATCACCAAGGTAATCCTCTCAAAGCTTCCTCCAAAATAAGGTTTGAGTCTTTGCCCATTGACTACCCAAGACCTTTTTGAGGATGGATCCACAATTTCAATTGCACCATATGGCCTAACTTCTTTCACCACAAAAGGACCTGACCACTTTGATTTTAGCTTCCCAGGGAATAACCTCAACCTGGAATTAAACAATAAAACCTGCTGTCCAGGCCTGAAATCCCTTTTTATCAGCTTCCTGTCATGATATTTCTTAACTTTTTCTTTGTACAACTTTGACGATTCATAGGCTTGACACCTAAGTTCTCCAAGTTCATGTACCTGCAGTTTTCTTTTCTCACCTGCATTGGTTAAATCAAAATTTAACAACTTTAAAGCCCAATAGGCCTTATGTCCAATTCCACCGGAAGGTGGCAAGATTTTCCATATACTAATTGGAATGGTGTAAGGCCTATTGGTGATTTAAAAGCTGTTCTATATGCCCACAATGCTTCATCCAACTTAGCTGACCAATCTTTTCTAGAAATTGAAACTGTTTTCTCCAGAATCTTTTTAATCTCCCTATTTGATACCTCAGCCTGACCATTGGTCTGAGGATGATAGGGTGAAGCTACCTTGTGTCTAACTCCATAGTGTTCTAAAGCCTTTGCTAATTGGGAATTGCAAAAGTGAGATCCCCTATCACTGATGAGTACTCTAGGAGTACCAAAACGGGTAAAAATGTTTTTCTTTAGAAATTTGACAACCGTTTTTCCATCAGCTTTGAGACAAGCAAGGGCTTCAACCCACTTGGAAACATAATCAACCGCCACTAAAATGTATTCATTAGAATAGGATGATGGCAATGGTCCAATGAAATCAATACCCCAACAATCAAAAACTTCAATTTCCAAAATATTTTGAAGGGGCATTTCATTTCTTTTGGATATTGCTCCAGTCCTTTGATAGTTATCACATCTTTGCACATGTTCATAAGAGTCCTTAAAAATAGAAGGCCAGAAAAAACCTGATTGGAGAACCTTTGCAGCAGTTCTCTCTCCATTGTAGTGCCCTGCATAAGGTGAATTGTGGCAATGCCACAAGATGTTGGCAGCCTCTTCTCTTGTTACACATCTTCTCAAAAGATCGTCAACTCCAATTTTGAATAGGTGAGGATCATCCCAAACATACTGATTTGCTTCCCTGAGGAACTTCTTCTTTTGATGCCAATTTAGTTCTTCAGGAACAACACCTGCAGCCTTAAAATTTGCCATATCTGCAAACCAGGGTCTTTCCTGCAAAACTAGCAACTTCTCATCGGGAAATTCATCAGTAATTTCAGTTTCTTTTGTGGTCACCTCTTCATTTACCAATCTTGATAAATGGTCTGCAACCAAATTCTCCCGACCAGCTTTATCCTTTATTTTCAGATCAAATTCTTGTAGTAACAAAATCCATCTAATCAACCTAGGCTTAGAATCTGATTTGTTTAACAGATACTTGATAGCTGCATGGTCAGTATAAATGATAACTTTGGAACCTATCAAGTATGATCCAAACTTTTCCAATGCATACACTATGGCTAGTAATTCTTTCTCAGTGGTTGCATAATTCATTTGTGCATCATTTAAAACCTTACTAGCATAATGTATTGCATAGAAAATTTTCTCCTTCTTTTGACCCAAAACTGCTCCTACAGCATAATCACTTGCATCACACATCAGTACAAAATCAAGTTCCCAATTAGGTGCAGTGATTATGGGTGCAGAAACAAGTTTTTGTTTCAAAAGTTCAAAAGCAGAAAGGCAAGAATCATCAAACCGAAATGGTGTATCTTTATTGAGCAGATTGCTCAATGGTTTGGCTATCTTGGAGAAGTCTTGTATGAATCTTCTATAAAAACCTGCATGCCCAAGAAAGCTTCTAATACCCTTCACATTTGTTGGTGGAGGAAGCTTTTCAATCACTTCCACTTTTGCCTTATCTACCTCAATACCTCTGGAAGAAATTTTATGGCCTAATACAATTCCTTCTGTTACCATAAAGTGGCATTTCTCCCAGTTAAGAACCAGATTTGTCTCCACGCACCGCTTCAGTACGGTGTCCAAATTCTTCAAACATTGATCAAAGGATGTTCCAAAAATAGAAAAGTCATCCATGAAGACTTCAATACATTTCTCTACCAAATCAGAGAAAATAGCCAGCATACATCTTTGAAATGTTGCTGGTGCATTACAGAGTCCAAATGGCATCTTCCTGTATGCAAAGACACCAAAGGGACATGTGAATGCAGTTTTCTCCTGGTCTTCAGGATTGACTGCAATCTGGTTATATCCGGAATATCCGTCTAAGAAATAATAGAATGCCTGTCCAGATAGCCTTTCCAACATTTGATCCATGAAGGGTAATGGAAAATGGTCCTTCCTTGTTGCATTATTCAACTTCCTGTAGTCTATACACATCCTCCATCCAGTGACAGTACGAGTAGGTATTAACTCATTCTTTTCATTCTTCACAACTGTCATGCCTCCTTTCTTTGGAACTACCTGCACAGGACTAACCCAAGAACTGTCAGAAATAGGATAAATCATACCTGCTTCAAGAAGCTTGACCACTTCTTTTCTGACAACTTCTTTCATTGTTGGATTGAACCGGCGTTGAGGTTGGGTCACCGGCTTGAAATCATCTTCCATCATTATTTTGTGCATGCAATAAGATGGACTGAAGCCTTTCAAATCTGATAAGGTCCATCCTATAGCTTCTTTGTTCTCTTTTAGGACCTTGATCAACTGCTCCTCCTCCTTTGTAGATAATGAATTGCTGATGATGACTGGCTTTTTGTCCCCTTCTTCCAGAAACACATATTTCAGATAAGATGGCAAGACTTTCAATTCCAGCTTGTGGTCATTGGATTTATTCTCCACCTGCAATTCTTCCAAGATTACTTTATGAGGAGGAATTTCCTTGAAATTATCAAGATCTTTCAGGCATCTTTCTATTTCTTTTTCCTCTTCTTCATTCAATTCTTCAAAGGCATTTATCAATGCTTTTTCAAGAGAACTTGGAGCATGGACTTGCTTCTTTGCTTCATAGCATAAGTCATCAATATCATCAATCATGAAACAACTTCCTTTATCATTCGGGTGGTGCATGGCTTCAAACACATTAAAGTCTACCTCTTCATCTTGCACCCTAACCTTCAACTTGCCATTATCAACATCAATGATTACCTTGGCAGTTTTCATGAATGGTCTCCCCAAAATCAAAGGAACCTCCATATCTTCCTCCATCTCCATAACTACAAAATCCACTGGGAACATGAATTTGTCGACTTTTACAAGGACATCTTCCACTACACCATGAGGATATTTCACAGATCTATCAGCTAGCTGCAATTGCATTCTTGTTGGTTTAACCTCCAAATCCCCAATTCTTTCCAGCATAGAGAGAGGCATTAAGTTAGTGCTAGCCCCAAGATCCATAAGAGCTTTACCAACAGAAAGATTGCCAATAGTGACTGGTAGTGTGAAGCTCCCTGGATCCTTAGACTTTATAGGTAAGGATTTTTGAATTATTGCACTGCAACCTGCTTCTAGTTCAATTGTCTCTTCTTCAATGAATCTCCTCTTCTTAGTGAGTAATTCCTTCATGAATTTTGCATATGCAGGCATCTGCTCTAAGGCTTCAGAAAATGGAATATTGATCTGCAATCTTTTGAATATCTCCATAAACCTTGCAAACTGCCTTTCCTTATCCTTTTTAGTCGGACCATGAGGGTAAGGTAGATTTTTCACTGGTGGGCTCTTCACTCCACTTTTCTCACCTTCTACCTCATGTTTCTTTCTCTTTCATCTTTCTTTTCTTTTTCTATTTCATTTTCTTCTTTGTTTACAGTCTCTTTATTTTCTCCCTCAACCCTTTCTTTTTCTACTTCTTCCACCACACTCTCCTCAACAGCTAAGTTATCCCCAATACCTTTTCCAATTGTGATACCACTCCTGGTAGTTATAGACTTACAATGCTCCTTTGGATTGGTTTGGGTGTTTGCAGAGAAAGTTCCTCCTTGTAGATCAGATAACTGTTTTGCCACCTGCCCCAGCTGAGTCTCTAGGTTTTTGATAGATGCATCTGTATTTTTCTGATTTGATACTGTTAGCTGCACTAGTTGACTCAGAGAGTCCTCCAACTTTGAAGTTCTTTCATACATATTTGGTTGTTGGCTGTATTGTTGAAAAGGAGGTCTAGAAGGTCCTGCGTCTTGTCTCCACCCTTGATTTAAGTTCTGGTTGTTGCCTCTGGAGTAGTTAAAGTTTTGAAATTGTCCTGGTCGGGACTGATTTCCCACATAATTAGCTTCCTCCTCTGGTGGACAATAACCTGTAGGATGATCAATTTCACATGTATCACACCTCATTGCTTTTTGCTTTGATGCGCTCTCCTGCATACCCTTCAACTGTTGTGGTAAAGCAGCCATCTGCTTTGTAAGCTCTTCCAATTGCTGAGTCAATAACTTGTTTTGGGCCAAAATTGCATCATTGGTGCCCAATTCAATCACTCCTCTTCTAGCTTGAGGACTTCTATTATGTTGACTCTGATGATCATTTGTGGCCATTGATTCTATAATTTGAATTGCTTCTACAGGAGTTTTTGCCATCAAGGAACCTCCAGCAGTAGCATCCAACAGTAGTTTGGGTTGTTGTTGTAATCAATTGCGGATGATGTGCACTTGGGTTTGATCATCGAATCCATGATTTGGACATCTTCTAAGCAATGATTTGTATCTCTCCCAGGCTTCACATAGACTTTCATTGCTTCCCTGCGAAAAAACTGAAATGGTTGTTTTAGCATCCATAAGTTTAGACTGAGGGAAATACCTGGTCATGAATTTTTCTTCCAATTGGTTCCAATTAGATGTCACTGTTTGTGGTTGATCAAGGAACCAATCTTTTGCCTTCCCAATTAGAGAAAAAGGGAATAGCCTCAGAAATACAGATTCTTCTTCATCTTCTGTGGCTCCTACTGTACCACACAACTCATAGAATTTGATCAAATGCCCATAAGGATCTTCATGATCGAGACCTACAAAAGGATTAGCATAAAGAAGCTGTAAAAGCCCAGTTTTCATTTCAGTGGCTTTGGCTCCTTCTGGTGCTCTAGCTACTCTAGCAAGATGCCTTGGACTTTGATGTGCAAAGTTCCCTGCCATTGTTGGTGTGTTGGTTGAGGTTGATGTAGTTGAGGTAGATGCTTCCTCTTGTTGTTGCTTTAGTTTTTCTTGTTGCTTCTTTCTTCTTCTTCTACTATTGAGTTTCCTAGCTGTCTTTTCTATCTCAGGATCAAATAGTAATTGATTAGCCGGAACCTTTCCTCGCATAAAACAAAGTAGCAACTAAACACAAAGATTAGCAACACAAGGATTTATAAAGTAAGGAATTTTATTCACAAAGTATATATACAAGTTCACTAAGAGCATAGGATGTCGCGATGCTACTAATATTAACTCAAATCCCCGGCAACGGCGCCAAATTTTGGTAAGACTTTTACGTGAATTTTGTCTTACAGTCGTCCTAATACAGTGTATCGTATCAGGGTCGTATCCACATAGATTTGGTAATATTAATAAGCCGTTCAACTATTCTTATGCTAAAGTGAAGTGTAAAGAGAAAGTGGTTGTTGTTTGCATAAAAACAGAAATTTGGAATGTAAAAGGGTTGTGATTCAAATACTTAAAAGCATTGGGATTAGATTTCATCAACTCTACCTAGAGGTGTGTAAATAATCCTTCATTAATCCTATATAAATCCTAGTATTGATTTATCTTACCATGTCATCCTACAATGTTAATTCCTTAATCAAAGTAGAAAAGATCTATTGAATTAGGCAAATGATGATCCCTCACTCACTTGAATAAACAAAAGCATTAAGATTGGGTAAACAAGACTATAGAATCAACTCTATTCCTAGATGTTAAATTATATAGGTGACTTCAACTAGTTCAAACACAATAGATAGTTTTCCAACAAGATATCATGTCTCAAATCATTCAATAGGTGATCAAGCTATCAAAAGCATTAAGTATAAGATGAAATCACTAAATCAACACATAGATTCAATATAAAATAACTCAAGATCAGTTTACATACATAGATAATAGAGTTGATTACATCTAATCCCAATAAAAGAGGTTTAACTATCCATTTCCATGGAAGCTTTACAAAGATTCAAGAGTAGGAATTGAAGAACAATCAAAGTTACCACTTTTCCAAGCTTCCCTATGATGAATCTTCACTTCTTTCTTGTCTTCCTTCGTGCCCTTGTGTTATCCTCCTCTTTTGATTTCAGAATCCCAAAAAAAAAACTGAAGAGAAGCCTTTATAGCTGTTTTAAAAAAAGTAAGTTGGCTAACGTTGGCTTAGCCACATAGCTTCTGGCTAAGCCAAACCGTGTATTTGAAGATTACCCTGTCTTGAAGAAAGCTGTTCTGGCTTAGCCAAATCCTGAAAGGCTTAGCCCATTTCGTAGCAACATTCTGTCTCTATTTAGCTCAGCCAGAACACGTTTGGCTTAGCCAGATTTCCCAGTATTTACTTCTTCCTCTATGCATCAATGTGGCTTAGCCATAGTACATTTGGCTTAGCTAGAGTGCCCAGAAATTCCTCTTTCTCTTCATTCTTCATTCTTCAATCTTTTGCTTGAACTCTTTATCAAATCTTCATCTTTATTTCTTTCATCTGTTTCAAGCTACACAAAGGGATTAAAATGTACAAAAACTCACAATCACATATATCACCTACTTAAATAAAAACTAAATGAAACTAACACTTTTGGGGGTTAAATAATAGCAAATTCATTTCAATAAATTCAATAAGTTCCATTGATTTCAAACCAAATTCAAGTATATTTGGCACTTATCACCCTCATACACCGAATCCCGATAAGTCCCTTTCACTCCAAAAGAAGCTAATGCCTTGTTTTGCAAAACCCATTGTTGCCAGCTTGGACCTCAGAATCACCTCTGGATCCCCCATAGAACGAGATCCGCCTAGAGAATCTCCTAGAGAGATACCTCAGGTTTCGGCATCATCTTAGAAACCCAGCCACCCTTGCTCCCTCGTCAAACTAAAGGAAACGATCACTCTAACAACAAGGTTGAAATTTATTCTTTTACTTTTTTAGTCCCATATTATGCACCATAAAAATTTCATATGCTTCCAGCGTTTTGGATGACCAGATGCGTGTAGAGTGGTTCCCAAAGACTTTGGGTTTGTAGAGAGCTCTATGGTCTCATCCTTCTAGGTGTTCGCCACTGTTGTTTCATTAAAAGGCCCAATTGATTTTGATCCAGAACAATCAACTTGCCCCTTATAAACACATCTCGCTCGGTCCATTGAATCCCGAGGCCCAACAACCTGATGACTTGAAATATGGTCCAAGGGCGTGTTTCTCAAGTGATTGGTGGAAAATCCCCCATCCAACTCTACTTGGTTTGTTTGTTTTGAAACAGTCCTTTTATTTCCTCTTATATTCCTGTCCTTCCAGATAAGTGCACTCTGCCAATCATGGATTTCCATAGACGTAAGACAACCACGTCCTTATGTACGAACGTGTTATCAACTAAACCCTCCGCCTTTGTTTCACCCACTTCCTTTGTAACCCTATCACCCTTTACCATATTAGCATGTGGAAATTTAACTTTCAAATCCTGCTGGACCTATTGCACCATGGAATGCATCATCACCGAAACCTTAGAACCGGTCTTCTTGACTGCAACACTCTTCCATACTAGGCAAGATTGATGATAAGCTTCATGTCGCCCAGAAATATGTTGTGAGGGAATAACGACCTCAATAAAATTCCTGTAAGTTCTAAAAACTACAAGGAGATCTCTTTCCCCGTAATTCATGGGAAAATTAGAACAATAGAAAGAACAGAGGGATCCCTCACTGTGCTCCTTCTTCGTGGCCGCCATTGCAACATCCACCTTTATAGGTTTATGTGGGAGCCTTCTTTCACCTCTTCGCCATACGGTGACCAAACATCACCCTTTCTCCCCTTCTAAATGATCATGGGGACAAGGAAACCCCCTCCTCTTTGCATCCTCCCTCCATTTTCCATAGCCCACCTTACAATGTCTTCTATCCTCCGTAAACCCACTCCTATTCCCGAGTTCACCCTCCCTCCCCTACCTTAAGCTAAGCTCTTGTCATGCGTAAATATCCTACGATAGAACCCCCTTTCCACCTCGATTTCCCTTGATTCCACTCTCTCCCCCTCCATTAATCGCTCCTTCCACTAGTGTCCCCCCGTTGCGCTCTCACTCTCTCTCCATCAAAAACATATATTATCAAACATGTGGTTGGCAAAAATGAGTATTAGATCTTTTCTGAAGAACTGTTAATCAAACCATTGCTCGGTTGCAGAAAAGAGAAGGAATAAATCTTTTTTAAAGAGGAGAGAGATTCAAGATGCTTCAGTATAAATACCAACAACAAAAATGCATTCTGAACTTAACCCTAAAACCCATCTTGAAGAAGAACAAAGCAAAATCGTTTCTTAACCAAACCAGAAACTATCAATCACAACGTAGGAATCTTACTAGAATAAGGATTGATGTTTTTAAAGTTTAAGTTGGCAACGACAGTGAGAAACCTCTGTCTTCTCCGTTTTCATCGTCAACACCAACTCCTTCCCGTTTCACAATGTGCATTTACGGATTCCAAGTTTGCTTATTCCGACTGTTCAATCGATCAAACCTAATAGAGGAATTGTTTGTAACCCCTGTGAAAAACCATATATGAATGTAACATTATAGTGATCATTGGTTGTACGCTATTAGGGAGCAACCTAACATTGATATGGCCTTGCCTTCTGCTACCAAGATCTTTTCTTAATGCGAACGAGCCATCTCTCCATTATGCAAAGAGTTTTCTCTCTCTAAAATCTGGATGTTTGCACGGGTCACGAAGTTCTCATTAACATCCTCAGGATTTTATTGACAAAAGTCATTTCATATAATGTCACATCATAAATAGTACAATTACAAATTATACAATCTCTTGAAAAATAGTACATTCTATTGGGGCATTGGAAGTACCTCGTAATGAATAGAAAAATAATTCAACTTTGGTATACATAGCTATCAACTTTTTCTATGTCCCTACGGGTCTAACACCTTCCCCCACCAAACTGGATGAGATTCCAACCATATCACTTATCTTTTCACCTTCTATATAATTACCATTTGAATCGATAGAAATTACATAAAGATCTTCCCTTTTGACATGTTTTGGGTTCAACACAGTTACATTTTCCTCGTCATTAATGTCAATAACAATTGAGTCTCCTCCCTTTATTTCTTTCCTCGACATCTTTTTTGTCAATGTGTCTTCCAATAATCTTGCAATGGTTCTTCTCAATGGTCTAGAACCAAAGCTAGGACTATATCCAATCCTAACCATTGCTAGGATTGTGTTAGCAATTTGTTCCACCTCTAACTTTGCTAGTTGCTGAAAACAATTATCTCAGACAGAAACATAGTAAGTCCAGGAAGAAACAACATGCTAAATATCATATACTAGTATACCTGCCCGTGCGATGCACGGGAAACATTTAGGGTTACATTGGTCAATAAAAAAATATAATTTTTTAAATTCTTAATTTAGTCATCCACACACATATACGTAGAATTGTTTAATTGATTTATGTTTGACATTTCCGTTTTTATATTTTGATATTAGTACAATATATCGTTTCATATTTTACGGTTATTAGTATTTGTCACTCGTGCCTTATTGGTTAATAACAACAATTATATATTTGTAGTATGTAATATATATTTTTTTGAATTTGAAAAATCTAATGAGTATTCAAGATATTATGAATTAGTCGGGAAAAAAATATCTTTAATTTTTTTAAAAGAGTGTCAAAAAGAAGGCACTACCAATATCCTAATATGTCAACGGATTATGAATAACAACTGATTCGTTATTAACAAAATTAAATTAGGTAGACTTCATTGACATTATGATTTGAAAATTATGTATTGACCCAAAATTATGTATTCTTTAATTTTATAATGTTGACCCGTGCGATTTTTCTAAAACTATTAATATTTAAATTGTTATTTTTGGGTTTGCATTAAAAGAGAAAAACAAACAAGCAATAATTCAATATAGACCATAGTTTAAGTAATTAAGTAAGTATAATTATTATTTTTCAATATAAAAATTCATCACTTTTTACAACATGTCATACAAAATGATTCACATGAACCAAACCCAGATTTCTTCGACTATTCCTTGAGATGTCAATGGGGAGGAGCTGAGGCGGGGAATACTCTCCCACTCCCCGTCTCCGCCACCCAAACTATTCCCATCCCCGTGCCCAATCCTCATCTAGGGGGGTTCCTCCCTCGTCTCCTTCCCTCAAATCTCTACGGTTCTTGTAGAGATGCCAAAAACTTATTGAAAATTAACAAAAATATGAATTGAAATATAATCATATGGGGAAAAAAAATATAAAAGTAAGACTAAAAAATTAAAAGTTTCACATTTTAATATAGAAAAAATAAAAGTTATTCCTACTTTCATATTATTTTTTGTTACAAAAGAGAAAAACAATTATTGCTTTGATATTTTAATATTTCAAAAGTATAAAAGTAAGAATAAAAATATTAAATTTAGACAACTCAAATTTTTATTAATATTTTAATTAAAAACACATATAAAAAGACTAAAAAATCAATTACTTATAATAAAATATATATCTACAATAAGAATATTTATGTAGAGATCCCACTAATAACTCTTTTAAATTAATTATTATATTTAAATATATGTAAATTATATTTCATAATCAAATAAATCTAATAATCACCTTAGTAATTAATAAAATAATAATGATTTTGTTAAAACTATTAATATTTCAATTTTTATGTTTGTGTTTGCATGAAAAGACAAAAATTTATTACTTTTTACACCTTGAAATTTCAAAATGGTTTACATGAACGAAACCTAGATTTCTTTGATTATGATATGGCAATGGGAAGGAGCTGAGGCGGTGAATACTCCCCCACTGGCCTTTCAAATTGTCCCCCGTCCTCGTCTCGGGGAGGGGGTTCCTCTCTCATCCTCTTCCCTACAGATCCCCACAGTCCCTGCGGAGATGCCTTAAATTTATTAAAGATTTGAAAAAAAATAGAATTAAAATACAATAAAATGGGAAAAATAATATAAAAGTAAGACTGAAAAAATTAAGAGTTTCACATTTTAATATAGAAAATATAAAAATTACTCCTACTGTGATATTTTAATATTTAAGAAGAAAAATATAAAATTAGCATAGTTCAATATTTTATTAATATTTTTAATTAAAAATACATATAAAAAGACTAAAAAATCAATTACTTATAATATAAAATATATCTATAATAAGAATATTTACGTAATATATTTAAGACAGGGATGTGGTTCATGTCCCCAATGCCAAATTGATTGTGTGGAGATTTTCTCCCCCGTCTTCATACCCATGGGAAAATTCTCCACCTATAGGACTCCTAATGGAACAGTCCCCGTAGGGATCCCACTAACAGGTAGAAATTGTCACATCTAATTATGCCCATATTTTAATCATTACTCAAGTAGATTTTCTTGTGTATAAAATACGTATCACACCATTATTTTATACGTTACAAACATAACTTCATTATAATTATAAGATCAATTTAAAAAAACATATTATAGGTATGACCATTGCTAATGCTAATAAATTGTATTTTTATGATAGGATCAATTTTCACGTTTTCTAATTCTATAACAATGTTACATAACTACATTCTATAATGTTTTCTAAATCTATAACAATATTAGGATCAATTTTTGGCCCCTGCGGATATGTGATAACTCTATTTTATATAGAGTTATTCGTGCTTCTACACTTAGATAATTGCCCAAAATCAAGTCTAATATGTGTTAAATATGGTAGTATGAATAAAATAACAACATTTATGGTTTTAAGGTGAAAGATGTCCATAACTTAGCATTTTACATGTATATTTGTATGTTTGATGTATTTGTTCAGTACAGCTGTAGTTTAGTGCATCTGCACTAGGTGCAACTACACCTGAAGGGAAGTTGGTGCAACTGCACCTTCCTGCACCGAAGCAGCTCACAACCCCACATTGGAAGCACCTCAATTCTTACCATGGCCACTTGCAAAAGGAGGCTCCTACAAGATAAAGATCATCATGAAGATCCTTTCACATGGGACACATGGCGAAACATAATTGGACCTCTCTTTAAGGTTGAGTGTTGGACTCAAATGGCATCATCAACTTCTGAAAAGTAACCATGGTTAAGTTAACTTCATCTCCAAGCAAACTCTCACTTGAAGGAAATCTCAAGGCCTATATAAAGGACTTCATCCTTCATTCACTTGGAAAATCATCTCCATTCTTCATCTTCATCTCTCATCTCACTTCTCTCTTCTTGGAGATCACTTTAGATAGTATTTATTTTTCTAGTTTAAATAATAGTTAGATTGTAAGAAGGTAAGGAAGGAATTGACAACTTCTCCCTTCACTTCTTCATAGAATTCGTAGTGCAAGGAATCAGTGCAGTTGCACTTGCTTGGCAAACTTATGCAAGAGTACTTCAATTGGTGTAATCTCTACCCTATTGTCTTCTCTTGTAATTTCCTTTATTTCAACAGGTTTTATTTCATCTCTATTTGCCTTGCAATGCCTATTATGAGCTAAATCTCTTAAGTTGGGATGTTCTAACTTTCCAATGATCTTTTGAGGAAAGTTATTGTGTTTTCAGGTGGTGTAAGCACTTTAGTTCTTGTGTTTAAATTCTTAATCTTGTTTAAGGTTGATCGCTTAGAACAAGTAGAGTTATATTCACTTAATTGGCTTATAACTAGAAATCAAGAACTAAGTAAGGATAAGTGTTTAATGAAGCTTTTTGTTAAACTTGTTTTAATGAAGTTAGCTTGTTAATTCCATGTTAATTCCTAACCTTGGGTTAACATAGTCCTTACAAGAGTGTAGTAAGATCTTAAGATACAAGAGGGTACTTATTTAGCAACTTGGATTATCTATAAGGGGGCGAGAAAGGAATTGACTACTTCTTTCTTTACCGCAAAAAAACAGGATCATAAGAGCTTGTAACAAAACTCCGAAGAAAGTAGGTGACCAGCACACACTATGCAGCTGCACCTAAGTGCATCTGCACCACAAGAAAACACAATACTCTCAAAAGTGAATTATTTAGTGAAGACATCTCAACTATCACAATCCACTAATTTCTTACACCTTTTTATTTGCTTGTTTATTTTCTGTTTATTTACATTCTTGCACTCTCACCATATATTGTTTAGTGGTTACCTTTCACTAGTGAACTATTGATTCTAAACTTGTAAATTAATCCAATCCCTGTGGGAACGATACTCTACTTTCACTTTATTACTTGTTTGTGACTGTGTATACTTGCACATGTTTCCACACACCAATATGCCTTAAATTTATTAAAAATTTGAAAAAAAATATAATTGAAATACAATAAAATAGGAAAAATAATATAAAAGTAATACTGAAAAAATTAAGAGTTTCACATTTTAATATAGAAAAGTTACTCCTACTTTGATATATTAATATTTAAGAAGAAAAATATAAAATTAGCATAGTTCAATATTTTATTAATATTTTTAATTAAAAGTACATATAAAAAGACTAAAAAATCAATTAGTTATAATATAATATATATATATATATATAATAAGAATATTTACGTAATATATTTAAGGCGGGGATATGGTTCATTTCCCCAACGCCAAATTGATTGTGTGGAGATTTTCTCCCCCGCCTTCATACCCATGGGAAAATTCTTCACCTGTAGGACTCCTAATGGAACAATCCCCCGTAAGGATCTCACTAACAGGTGGAAACTGCCACCTCTAATTATGCCCATATTTTAATCATTATTCAAGTAGATTTTATTGTATATAAATATTTATCACACCATTATTTTATACGTTACAAACATAACTACATTATAATTATAAGATCAATTTTAAAAAACACATTGTAGGTATGACCAATGCTAATGCTAATAATGTGCATAATATTAACCTCTCTATCAACCAAAACGATTTCGACAGAAAATGGGAGCCTGTTATTGTTCAGATCGAGGACTTCCCATTTCTTAGTGATGCTCACGAGTAGGTTGCATTTGCCATTTCTGCATTGATGTCAAATATCATGTCATACTTGGGAGGCATTTTGTAAAATGAGAAAGGAATGATAAACAATATAGTTTTGGATTAGATATAGAGGAGTTTTTTGATTGGCTAATAGGAATGTTGTTAGTGGAGAATGGTTGGTTGTAACCATCTTAATTGCCCCATAGGTGAGTCTCATCATAAGAGGGAAATTTTAAAAATGATCATTAGTTCAGCTATTGAGTTATGTATTGGTACTATAACTAATACGGAGTTGACGATTGACATTAGAAGATAGTCCTGCAAAGTAATTGTTCAAAATGATTTGGTTCAAAATAAACGTTAATATTGTTTTTACTGATACAATATAAATGATAAACGTGATTATTTTATTATATTATTTGCTTTGGTCATTTACTCGAAATTATATTATCATATTTTTTTTATTTGGTGATAAACGTGATTATATTATTATATGTTAATTATTCATATATAAATGAATTATTGTCAACTATCAAACCAATTAGCATATTGCACCATTTATAAAAAATCAATCAATAATAACGCCAGTTTATTACCATTTAATTCGTAAAATGTGATGTTAAATAGAAAAACCATAACTGATGAAAACGATATAAATTTTCTATTATTTTAAGTTACGTTACAAATTTAATTGGTATGATGATGGTTAAATATTAAAACCATAACTGATGAATAAAATATTGTAACTGTCATAATTATTAGATATGTTAAAGACCATATATTGTAACTATCATAGTTATATAAATATAAATTATATTTATTGATTAAGAGACGTTTTGAAAGTATAATTATTTTTAATTATGGTTTTGTTTAAATATTGTAACTGTCATAATTATTAGATATATTAAAGACCATATATTGTAACTGTCATAGTTATATATAAATAAATTATATTTATTGATTAAGGAACATTTTGAAAGTATAAATTATATTTATTGATTAAGGGACGTTTTGAAAGGATAATTATATTTTTTTATTCTTCATTTAACTATTATTTGTACCAAAAATCAAACATTAGTTTAAATATTTATAACTTATAATTCTAACATTAGTTTAAACATTATTTTGATTTAGTTTTAGAGACTAAATTGGAGAGAGAATGTTAAATGAGGGAATGATTTGACGGTTTCTTGTATAATGTATAAATGAATATACTCTACACAAAAATAAAAGTACTAAATCTACAATCTACATATTCAATTAAAAATTTTAAATTTTATTTTTAAAATCAAACGACCTATAATTTATCAATTTGATTACATATTGTAACTGATCAAGGCACACACAAAACTCGGCCATTGCTATTTATTTTAGATTGTAACTGATCAAGGCACACACAAAACTCGACCATTGCTAATTATTTTTTTGTAACATTTCACCATTATTATCAATTTGTCAGTTAAGTCATTAGAGGGCATTAACATATCATAACTGACAATAATTGCTTATTAACGTATCATCATACCTTTTTGATTCACATAATGTAACTGGCATTACTTTACTATTAGACCATGCATTAATTGATTACTAACGTATCATCATAGCCACAACCTTGCAAATAATATCCCAATTTGTAACTGACATAATTAATTGCCATCATAAAAACAATGACCATATCGTAACCGACATTTTCTAACAGAAATAAATGTAAATTATTCAATTAAAGGACATTTTTGAAAATATGAAAATTACATAATTATGGTTGAGTTTATATTGTGTAGAGTCCATTAAAAAATGACTAAATATATTATTGTGAATAAATTTTTTCATACATTTTTATATTGTCAAAATAATCATTTAGAAACAAAAATAATCATTTGATCATCGTACTGTAAGTTAGGTTCGGTTAAGTATAAAAGCTAAAATATGTTTAGGATTAACGTACTTTAAGTTTGCGAAACATTTACAGGGAATTTTTGATAATATGATAACTTAAAGGACTTAATGTATATTAATCGATTAAGGGTCTTATAGTAACGGACATAGTTACATGAAATTTATGTAATTTATTTGGTTAATGCACGTGGATAAAATAATATATAATTTAAAATATGCTTTTGTTTAAATTTTGTAACCATCATAAATATTAAATATCTTAATATCATTATGCGGTGACAATAAGGTTGGCCATAATATAAATTTCGTAAATATTATATTATTTTCATATATTAAACACAATTTCCGTAATTTGATATTTGCTTAGACCAATGAAATTTAACATATAATCTAAATTTTAATGTGAAATTTACCAATTACAAAATTAGCTGAACATGAATATCCATCACACGTGTAAGACACTTGTAAAGCAAGGTTGACGCTGGTACTGATTTCTATGGTACATTCTGATCAATTCTTCGCACTATAGTGTACTACTATGACCAACACAAATAATGGACAACATAATAAATAATATGAAAACCAAGTGATGGAGATAATTATTATTTTGTCTGGCAAATTTGATTATCACACTAAACACTCGGCCAATACATATTTTATTTTTTGTAAAATATCATCAAAAATAGTATACCTTTTTGTAACCTTCATATTGATTACCATCACCAAAATATCATATATTGTAACTTACAAATTGATAGAAAAATTAATGCATATTATTAAAATAAGGTACTTTTTGAAACTGGCATTTTTATATGTATGGTTTTGTTGTAACCTTCGGAATTAATAGAAATATTGAAGGACACATATTGTAACTGACATAATTATGGGACTTTTTTGTAACTGACATAACAAATAGCCATATTAAAATAAAATATTAACGTAACTGATATAATTAACAGAAATTAATGGATGTTATTCAATTAATTGACCATTTTGAAAAGATGAAACTTATTAATTATGGTTGATTCATAATTATTTGACGTCCGTTACAAAATGTTAAAAATATCATATAACCATAAAAATTTTCATATATTTTCTAAAGGGGAAAATAAATCATTTACAAACAAAAATAAAATATTTGGTTAATGTAGGTGGAAAAAGTAATATATAATTAATTTATGTTTATGTTTAAAATTTGTAACTATCGTAATTATTAAATATCTTAATGTCGTTATGTGGTGACACTAAAGTTGGCCCTAATATAAATTTCGTAAATATTATATAAGCTTCATATATTACACAAAATTTATTAGCAAAAAAGAATCTTATAAAAATATTAACTTAATCAGTTATAAATTTCGTAGAGAGGTAGATACTCCCCTTTATTAACCTAACTCTTTTTATCCCTCTTTGTGATTAGTTTTTGCTATTTGATTTTTTGTTAATGAAATATCGGCTTTGTTGGAAAACAAAGTTGGCCCGTTTGATTGAATACCTAATTCTATCAATGTAGAGCATATGTATGTATATTTGAGGGTTATCTATCTATAACACGTGATAATCAAATTCTTTCCCAGTTAATTCCTTCTGCTTGAAGAATATGTTACCTCTTGATTGCCTTATTAAAACATTACTTGCTTTCATAGTTCTGTTTGCTGGTGTTTTTAGCAAACAATCACTAGTTTTATTAGAAGGTTTGTGAGATCAAACTAGAAAAATCTCAAAGCAATTGCCTTTGAATTGCGCGTAGTTTTTGTTTCAGAAAATGTAGAAAAGGGGACGATTTGCAATGATTAACAAAATTGGAAAGAAAAGAAGCAGTAAATGGTGCGTGAATTGTAAAGAAAAGACAAATAAATTGCATTGAATTGTAAAAGTGGTACACGATCACGTACAATGATTCTTCCACTCGTTTTTCGCTCTGGCTTGGAAGTTAGAGTTTCAGGAATCGGATTGTGTATTGTGATTTGTGACCCTTGTTTCTTCTCAGAAACTACTATTTATACAAAGGAAAAGAGGGGGAAAAACTGAACTAAGTAACTGCCTAGAAATTTGAAAATTAATAACTGCTACTCCTACTTTCGACAAGAACCGCTTCATCACGCTTCGACCAACTGCTAGTTCTTCAACACATAACTGCTCTGTTTTCTGTCTGTCGAAAGCTTGTGTCCATTTTCCTCTCTCTTGCTTTTGCTTCCCCGGAAGCTTGTCGAATTTACCTTGCGCATGACCATTTTCTCTGTCGAAATAATTTGGTCTTTGTCGAAATATAAGTCAGGCCTTGTTGACCATTTTCAATGAAGCCTGTCGAAATTACAGGCTAACAAATTGCCCCCCAAAAATGTCTTTTTCGACTGAACTTGAGGAGGAAGAAGAGAAAGAACATTTTTGAATTCACCATCGGAATAGACTTTGCACTTGAGTAAAATAGCTGTATACCTGATGTCACCACTGTTAAGTGTTGTTGACGTTACTCCTATATTGGTGTATTACGTGGCCTTCAACGTTCTGCTTATAATTCTGACAATGCTCATATGGCAATCACAACTTCTTTTGAATGCCACGTACTTACGCTTTCTTTATCTTTATTCCAGCGTTATTTTAACTTCTTGCAACGTTGGCTTATACTTTTTCAAGTATTTGCCATTTATACGCAAAATTCTTTCATCAGCGCCAATCTCTTCGACCTCATATGCGCCGTTTGAATAAACTTGTAAAATTTTAAATGGTCCTTCCCAACTTGGGGACCATTTACCAAAGACTCTATCTTTTTTATCTATAGGCAATAGGACCTTCCACACTAGATCACCTGAATTAAAGGCTTTCAACTTAACCTTTTTGTTATAAGTTTTTGTTACCCTCTCTTTCTGTCGAATAAGCGTATCTAAAGCTAATAACCTTTCTTCGTCTAAATCAACCAATTCATCGAGCATCATATTCCAATAATAATCAGAGGGAATCTCCCACTGTTTTTGAATTCTTGTTGATTGTAGACAAATTTCAACAGGCAACACTGCATCGTGTCCAAATGTTAGCCTATAAGGAGTAGTGTTGATAGATTCTTTGGGTGAATTTCGGCAAGCCCATAATGTTTGATCAAGGGTATTATGCCAATTTTTGGGTTTCTGCCCAACATGCTTTTTAATCAAATTAATAATAACTTTATTGGCAGCTTCTACTTGACCATTGGCTTGCGCATAATATGGTGTCGAAGTTAATAACTTAAAACCAATTTCAGAAGCAAACACTACCATTTTTCTACCAGTGAAAACTGATCCCTGATCTGTAGTAATGGTTTCTGGAATTCCAAACCTATAAATGATATGATTTTGAATAAACCTTATCACTGCTTCTTGATCAACATTGGCTAAAGGTATAGCTTCAACCCATTTGGTGAAGTAATCAATTCCCACAAGGATATATCTATGGCCCTTCGACGAAGTTGGCTTTATCTCTCCAATCACATCTAGAGCCCAACCTCTAAATGGCCAAGGTTTGACTATGGCATGCAATTCATTTGCAGGTACATGTTGTATCCCAGCATGCTTTTGACACTCTTGGCATCCCTTAGCAAATTCTATGCAATCTTTCAGCATAGTTGGCCAATACATTCCTTGTCGAAATAATAACCACTTCATTTTGTGGCCTACTTGGTGTGAACCACATGCTCCACTATGTGTATCAGAAACTGCTAAATATGCCTCATTTTCACTAACACATTTTAATAGTACTCCTTCAGGAGTCTTTTTAAACAATTCGTTTCCAATTATCACATAGCTCAAAGCTCTGTATTTTACCTTTTTATTGGTATTTCTTGTGGGATTTTGCAAATATTCCACAATAGGCCTTCGCCAATCATTATTGGTCATATTGTCAAGAGCAAAAATTTCTGCTAAGTCAAAGTCACCAAAAAATTGACGTTTTTCGACAACGACTAGTTCTTCGTTTGCGTTTGTATCTGTTGCCCCCCCAGTTGTTGGTGTTGACAATAGTGACGAAGAATAGTCATTAGAAATGATCTTATCATTTATTTCAATTAACTCTTCCAGGCTTTGTTTTGAAACTTTATAGCCTGAAGCAATTTGTGCCAATTCATTTGCCACTTGATTATCAATTCGTGGTAAATGTTCTAAGTGAACAGACTCAAATCTTTTTAACAAAGCATTGGCAACAACAAAGTATCTGATAAGGTGCTCTTTAATGCATTTGTACTCTTTTGTCAATTGTTTGACAACCAACTCAGAGTCACCTTTTATTTCGACATGACTTGCCCCTAGCTCAAGTAAAATTTCAAGGCCTACTATTAAAGCCTCATACTCAGCTTCATTATTGGAGCAAACATCTCGAATTTTAAACTTATACTTCGTTGGAATGTTAGTAGGAGATATTATTAAAATACCAATCCCAACTCCATGTTTATGGCTTGAACCATCAAGTACAACCTCCAAGGATATACGTCTACAAAACTTAATGTTTCTTCGACAACAGAATGGTCCACTATAAAATCAGCAACCACTTGTCCTTTAATTGATTTTAGAGGTTGATAAGTTAAGTTGTATTCTGACAAAGCCAAAGCCCATTTACCAATTCGGCTATGCATTATTGGTTTCGACAGCATATGCTTAATAACATCAAAATGCGAATAAACAGAAACATCAGCTGGTTTTATATATTGTTTTAACTTTGTACACGAGAAATACAAACAAAGGCACAACTTTTCTATAGGAGTGTACCTCGTTTCGGCATCAATTAAGACCCTACTGAGGTAATAAATGGCTCTTTCGACACCACTATCATCCTCTTGTGCTAACATGCTACCTATTGTTCTATCAGAAGCTGCTATATACAATTTGAGCACTTTGTGTTTAATAACAGGCAACAAAATTGGTGGTTTCATCAAATAAGACTTGATTTCGTCGAAGGCTGCTTGATGCATTGGTTCCCATTTGAATTCTTCTTCCTTCTTCAGTCTTAACAATGGCGAAAAAACTTGTGTTTTGCCACTTAGATTTGATATAAATCTTCGAAGGAAATTGATTTTTCCCAGCAACGACTGAAGCTCCTTTTTGGTCGAAGGGGCCTTCGTTTCCATAATTGCCTTAGTCTTATTTTGATTGATTTCAATGCCTTTTTTGTGCACCATAAAACCCAAGAAATCACCTGCACGTACACAAAAGGCACATTTTAATGGATTTATTTTCAATCCATATTTCCTCATTCTTTCAAAAGAACGGCGAAGATGGTCTAAATGACCACTTTCTGAGGAAGATTTAACCACCACATCATCTATGTATACTTGCATGAAATCATCAATAAAATCATGAAACATAGAATTCATGGCCCTCTGATATGTAGCACCAGCATTCTTTAAGCCAAAGGGCATTACTACCCATTCATAAACACCCAATGCCCCTGGACATCTAAAAGCAGTTTTCGACACGTCCTCTTCAGCAATGAAGATTTGATTATACCCAGAATAACCATCGAGCATACTAAGATAATCAAATCCTGCTGCTGAATCTATTAGCATTTCTGCCACAAGCATTGCGTATTCATCCTTGGGAGTTGCATTATTTAAATCCCTAAAGTCTATGCAAACTCTAAGAGTCCCATTTTTCTTTATTACAGGAACTATATTGGCTAACCATTCGACATACCTGGCAGTTCTGATGAATTTGTTTCTGAATAGCCTTTCGATTTCCTCTTTGATCTTAGCCAACACTTGAGGAGCAAATCTTCTTGGCACTTGCTTCACTGGTTTCTTCCCTGGTCGAATTGGTAATTGCATTTCCACCACTTCTCGACTTAACCCAGGCATTTCGTCATAATCCCAAGCAAAGCAGTCTTTGAACTCCCTTAGCAATGTGATGACTTGGGTTTTTAGAGAAGCATCAATATTTGCACTAATATAAGTTGGCCTTTTTATTGAGCCATTTCCCAAATCAACTTCTTCTAACGGGTCTTGAGCTTGCATATGCTTTGTCGAATCTCTAGGATCCTTTTCAAAACCTAATGGATCATCATCATAAATGCAGTCAAGTCTTTCATCTATGACTATGCCATTTTCTTCATGTAACTCACTGGCTTCGACAACCATTGTTTGTTGAATAATTTCGGCCTCTATAGCCGCTTTAAACTTGTTTTCGGCCATATAAGCCGTAATTTTGTCCCATGCATTGGGCACTGACATAAGAACACTTTCAAGAACCAGTGTTCCACCCCGTTGGTCGAAGAACACCATCAGGATAGACACTATCATCTCCCATTATTTCTCTTTCCCAAACAAAACCATAATTTGGGTCAAGATGAACTGAGGCAAGAACATTATCCGCAGGAACATATGCCTCATTAGAAGATGAACATGGCGCAATCTTCGCCATTTGTTTCTCAAAATTTTCCTTGGTAATTTGGTTGACATCAGCACGGAAGTAGCTCTGATCTGCTTCGACATACTCTACCAAACCATCTTCCTTCCACATTACTAAACGTTGATGCAAAGTTGAAGGGACAGCACCAACTCCATGGATCCACTCTCTACCAAGGAGTAAATTGAAATTCGCTTTAGAGGCTATCACTAAGAACAATGTAGTCCTCTTTATGGAACCAACGATTAAGTCCACCTCAATGGCCCCCAAAGAATGGCCAGTTTTGCCTTCATAGTTGCTTAAGACAATGTTATGTGGCCTGAGGTCAGTGTCGAATTTACCAATCTTCTTCAAAAGACCATGTGGCATTAAATTCACTGCAGCTCCACCATCCACTAACACTTTGTTAATTCCAACACCATTGACTTTGGCTTGGACATACAGGGGTTTCAAGTGGTTTTGCATACTCATATCTGGCTTCTCGAAGGTAGCCATTTGGTCTTCGACACAACCATTGTTCATCACATAGTAACACATTGGCTTGTGATGAGCCATATCCTCTGTAAAATCCTCTTCAACATCATTTGGTACTGTGATAACATCGTACTCAAGAGGCAGTATTGATACCACATTGCAAACAACGTCGAAATCATCTTCAGAATCATCAAAATCAGACTCCATGTCTTCATCCATGTCGAAATCAGCATTCTTTTCTTTCACTGTTGACAATGGAGGAAATATTCTTTCAAGAGCAGGCCTTCTTGGCTTTTCTGTTACCACAGCCTTGCCTTTGGCCTTATTTGCTGCACACACATGACTAGCAACATCAGCATTCTTCTTTGTGGCAACTTCAGTTTTGTGAACCTCACTCTTCGCCACTATTATGCTGCGTGGAACTTGATTAATGTCAATCGTACTGCGTGGAACATGGTTATTAGCCAAATGACTTGGAACCTTGTTAATGTCAAAGTGTGCCTTCTTCTTCTGTTGTCTTTGGTAACGACGCCACTGTGTTTTAGTCATGGGGTTCTTACCCTTATAGTTATTCTTATAATTAAACTTAGCAGCATCAGTACCTGGCTTGACAGCTTTAGCACGTTGATTATTGGGCACCCACGCTTCGACAGGAGCACTAGCACTTGGGACAAAGGATTTATTTGTTGACAGCTTCAAATACCCTTTCGCTGAGGACTTCTCCTTAGCAAATTGTCGTTTGCTTGTTGAAGGCTTTGTTGACACATTAGCCTTATAGCCAGGAAGATCTCCTTTTGCAAAGTCAAATTTCGGCCTGTTATCAAGCCATTTTCTTTTACGTTGTTGTTGATCCTGATAACCTTCGACAGCTTTGGCTGCTTCTTTGTCGAAGACAGCGCTGCATCTTGGGCAAAGCATAACTTCAGAGTTATTCCACTTACACCGATTGAGGAAATCTATCAATTCTTCCTCAGCCTTTGGATACACAGCATGTATCTTCCCATCATATTCTTTTAGGGTCACTTCCTGTTTCTTACCTTCAGCATACAGAAAACCTTTTAATTTTTCGGTGGCAGTCTTGACATACTTAGGAGGGTCTGCCATTTGATCATCCACCATGCCTACATCAGCTTCGACAGGTTCAGAATACATAGCTTCAGCCTTAGGCAATGGATCAACATCAATCTGCATAGGAGCTTTCATTTTCTTATCAGCAAATTTGAGTCTTCCTTCGTCAACTGCTTTTTGCACAATATCCCTGAAAAGCACACAACAGTCAGTGTTATGTCCCAAAAAATTATGGAACTTACAATAACCCTTTTTCTTTCTTTGGTCAAGAGTTGGTACTTTAAGGCCTTTAGGCACTAATATTTGACCATCAGTTACTAAAAGATCAAAAATTTCATCACATTTCGTAACATCAAAAGTATAAGTCTTAGGCATAAATCTATCATTCTTAGGCTCTACAGGGTTATTCCCATTCGCAGGCCTTAATACTTTACAACTATAAGGAGGACCAGGCTTAAGTTCAGCCACGTCTATCTCCTCTTCTTCGATATTACCATATGTAACGTCGAATTCTTCTTCGACATATGCCACTTTTTCTTTTTTATGATACCTATTCGACCTAGATTTTTCTTCTCTAAGCCTTTCAACTTGTCGAACTCTATCAGCCAATTGAGCCATATCTCTCAAATGAGATGTGTCTAATTTCTTTCTAATTGAGTAATCAAGGCCACCAGCAGCCATTTCAACAAGCTCATGTTCAGGGACTTGTGTGAAGCAACGAGATTTCAACAGCCTAAATCTGTTTAAGTAATCATCAATAGTTTCAGGCATTTTGCGCCGAACACTAGCCAATTCTTTAAGACTAATTTTCGAATGCCTTTTCTAATTGCCCCCATGTGAACATAGAACCAGGGGGTAAGGTTGTGAACCAAGTGAAAGCATTTTTAGTTAGAGAATTTGGAAAATATTTCATCTTCAAATTCTCATTTTGTGCTAAGTCCCCAGCCTCAGTCAAGAAACGAGCAATGTGTTCGACTGTGGACTCATTTGTATCACCACCAAACTTAGTAAACTTGGGAACTTTCCATCCCCTTGGTAACTCAGTTTGTAATACGTATTCACCTAATGGTGATACGAAGTTAGGCCTTTGTAAACCTATGTTAAGGCCATTTTGCGCCAAAATAGTTTCGACTAAAGTAGCTATATTGTTTTCAGCGCCAACATTGTGTTGTTGCACTTGTCGAACAACTTCATCAGCGTTCTGGTGTCTATTTACCAAAACTACTTCAGGGACGTGGTTTACTGCCCCTTGTAGTTCGCCTACAATTGTGGACGCTTCGACTGCAACTGCTCCTTGGGGGTTAACTGGCGACGCATTACCCGCAATAATAGGAACTTGCCTATTATTAACCGTTGGAGCCCCAAAGAAATCTGCAATCCTACTCATCTGATTTGCCAACATTTGGTAACTGTTATTGGTATTTTGAATCAATGGATTGAAAACTGTACCAATTTGTTGGGTAAGCATATTAACTATATCGTGATTACTCTCGTCTACTTGCTGTCTTAAGGCCAACAAAGACGTATTGGTTAATGCTGGGGGATTCCGACCAAATACACTCTCAGAAGAGACATGTGTAGGGGAAAAGGTCGAAATATGTGGCATTCCAGTAGGCATGCCATACATTCCCAAAGGAAATGGGGGTAGATGCACGTTATTCAAACGTGGGTCTAAACAGTTCCCCATTGCCATGTAAGGGCTATGAAGCCCTGCACTTAACGGCAAAGACATAGGCAAAGATGCCATTTCTGACTGCGTTGAACCAACATTAGTCATTGATAATGAAGGAACAATTGTTGACGATGATGGTCCTGCGCTAATGCTCGCAGAATCCATTGTTGTTCCTTGCCCTTGTGAAACCACAGGGTTGGAACTAGACACATTATTCGTACTAGAACGAACCATTTTACCACTTCTTAAGTGCATACAACAGCGAATACAAATAAGAAAGTACGAAAATGAACAAAATCAAAGGCAAGGTCCCACTGGGCGTGCCAATTTGTTTGCTGGTGTTTTTAGCAAACAATCACTAGTTTTATTAGAATGTTTGTGAGATCAAACTAGAAAAATCTCAAAGCAATTGCCTTTGAATTGCGCGTAGTTTTTGTTTCAGAAAATGTAGAAAAGGGGACGATTTGCAATGATTAACAGAATTGAAAAGAAAAGAAGCAGTAAATGGTGCGTGAATTGTAAAGAAAAGACAAATAAATTGCATTGAATTGTAAAAGTGGTACACGATCACGTACAATGATTCTTCCACTCGTTTTTCGCTCTGGCTTGGAAGTTAGAGTTTCAGGAATCGGATTGTGTATTGTGATTTGTGACCCTTGTTTCTTCTCAGAAACTACTATTTATACAAAGGAAAAGAGGGGGGAAAAACTGAACTAAGTAACTGCCTAGAAATTTGAAAATTAATAACTGCTACTCCTACTTTCGACAAGAACCGCTTCATCACGCTTCGACCAACTGCTAGTTCTTCAGCACATAACTGCTCTGTTTTCTGTCTGTCGAAAGCTTGTGTCCATTTTCCTCTCTCTTGCTTTTGCTTCCCCGGAAGCTTGTCGAATTTACCTTGCGCATGACCATTTTCTCTGTCGAAATAATTTGGTCTTTGTCGAAATATAAGTCAGGCCTTGTTGACCATTTTCAATGAAGCCTGTCGAAATTACAGGCTAACAAGTTCATACACATCTTGAGACTTGAGAGGGTGAAACTCCTTATGTGCATTTTGGTTATACTTTTGTACTCCTTGATGCAGTGTTGGATTTGTTGACGCGTTGTGGAGAGTGAATCAAACTATTAACATTCGATGAAATGTGATTTGAGAAGATGATGACGTGTTGTGGAGAGTGAATCAAACCATTACCTTATGCAACACCATTCATTTACAATATGAAGATTTACATACAACCACTTATGGTAAATTACAAATAGGAGGTACAATAGATTTGAACAAAACAAAACATTCTATAGAAAACCTAATTGACAACATGTCATATAACTATCTATTAGAAAAAGCATGAAAGTATAGAAAAATAGAAATACATTCTTCAACACACTATAACCACATTACTATAATGAAACCTCCATGAAATGTGACAATAGCAATGAAGCACAAATGAGTAGTTTGAGAAGATGAGGTAGTGGTGTGGAGGGTGAATCCAACCATCAACTAAAGTTGGCTATTTATAGGAGAATTTTATTAGAGACTTTTGAAGCAATACAAAACAAAACGTTTTTTTCCATTATGGCATTTAAGTGTATTCATGCAAAATTAGACGTTACACATCATATTAAATAATTGTCACATATAATATTATAATTTTAATATAATTATTTTATTTTATTAATATTTAAATTATTTAAATGGATGTATTTATTGCCAAATGGCTAGATGGGTGCCATGTGTGAGAATAATATAATCAATGAGATTATTCTCAAATGTATAGTATATAGATATAGATACTTTTGCACACTAGAAAATACTAAAATTACTCCCCTTTTTGTTCTGGTTCAAAAGGATTTAACATAGTAAGTTGTAATCCAATAAACTGCACAATCAGGTAAAAGGTTTGCAGAAACAACAATGTCAAGTCTATTAACCTGCACAATCAGGTGTTTAACGAAACCGTCAGCAATCATCTTTTCCCCATTCCTTACTAGAACTATACAATTTGGAGCAGGTTCTACTGGAATTTTCAGGAAGAGAATTATACGTGGTTGCATAAAGTAATCAGAGCTGCCTCCATCAAGAAGAATGTACACACGGAATTAATCAATAATGCCAAAGCAATTTTCTCTTCTCGAAGTATTCATGGACAAGTGGTGTTCAATTGGAGGGTTGGTCTCTGAGTTTGTGTTTGGTTTCTTGTAATTACATTAAGTCTTCATTGGGGCATTTCTGTGTGAAAGAGAACTTATCGTCACAAGAGTAATATAAGCCTTTTTTCACGATGCAATTTCATTACTTTTAACCACCTCAAAAGTATTATAAAACAAGAATAGAACTATGTTTTTCCCGTCTAACAATTGTTAAATTAATTGATCATTATCGAACAAGTTACGGTGAGAAGCTGAAAATCGTAACTAAAAAGCACATAAAGCAAGAAGACCTTATCTTAACCATACCCCAACATATATATAGTTTTTATTTCTTCAATTCAGAACATGTATTTGTATTTACCATTGAGGTTAAACACTAGTTGATCATACCCATGTATGGTAGAGGACCAAAATATTAAACCAATTGTAGACGACACACCTATCAAGTTGTCCCTTTGCTCATAATTAAGTAAAATTAGGACGATGACCAGCATGTTCCATTTCTTCATTGCTTTAATCGCTTGTCAATAAAATAATACCAACAAAAATTCCAAATAAATAATAATAATATATATGTATAAACTGTTTCATGTTCTACTTAAGAAATGATTTTTGTGACCTTGCTATAACTCTCTTTCATAAATAAATTTGAGAATTGAGACTATATAGTAGTGCAACAAAAATGTTGGTGAGTTTCACGGAATGTGCATACAAAGTGATGATGGCTCTTAATTAAAGAGGATACCAATGTAATTTTGCACATCCCAACCATCCATTAATAAAAACACATTTTTATTTATTAATTTTATATATATATATATATATTATATCATGTAAATATATATGTGGCGGTTGCTGGTGGTGGTCAGCGGCGGAGCTCCGGCGACCGGCGGCAGCCATGGTGGTACCATTAACCACAAATATGAAGTCTGTGGTTAGTGGCCACTAACCACAGACTTCATATTTGTGGTTACCGAATTTTTTTAATTATTTTGAAAATGACTCATATACCCCTTTAGTATTTGTTATTAACCTTTTGGCTTAGTATCCTAAGTCAGACTCAGGTCAAAGCACATGGAAAAAAGATAGGATAAAAACAAAAGAAGGTTATACCATAAAACAACAAATAAGAAATGGTTTAAAAAAAAAATTGGATGGCACATGCGGGGAGTGGCACAAGATTTGCGACTCCTTGCTTTATAGTTTTAGATACCCCAATATATTATATATATATATATATATATATATGTATATATGTATATATATATATATATATATATATATATATATATATATATATATATATATATATATATATATATATATGTATATAGGCTAAATTATATCAGAGGTCTTTGAAGTTATTTAATTATAACAAGTTAGTCCTTTAAGTTATTTAATTATACCCTTATATATATATAGTTTTTTTTCTTCAATTCAGAACATGTATTTGTATGTACCATTGAGGTTAAACACTAGTTGATCATACCCATGTATGGTAGATGACCAAAATATTAAACCAATTGTAGACGACACACCTATCAAGTTGTCCCTTTGCTCATATTTAAGTTAAATTAAGAAGATGGCCAGCATGTTCCTTTTCTTCATTGCTTTAATCGCTTGTCAATAAAATAATACCAATAAAAATCCAAATAAATAATAATATATATACATATATATATATATATATATGTATAAACTGTTTCATGTTCTACTTAAGAAATGATTTTTGTAACCTAGCTATAACTCTCTTTCATAAATAAATTTGAGAATTGAGACTATATAGTACTAGTGCAACAAAAATGTTGGTGAGTTTCACAGAATGTGCATACAAAGTGATGATGGCTGCACAAAAGGAAGCTAGGCATCTAGGACATAAATATATTAGCACAGAGCATATATTGCTAGGGATCCTTGGTGATACAAATGAATTGGCTTCAAAAATTCTTCAGTCTGCTGGAATTGATCTTAGTGTTAGCAGGGAGCAAACAAACAAGTTGATAGGGAGAGGTGGGGGTTGTAGTTGTAGTGGTTTGGATTCTAAAGATCTGCGCTTCACTTTTGATGCTAAGACTGTGCTTCATTTCTCACTCAAACTTGCCAACTTCCAAGGTATTTAATTTAGAGTTAGAAAACACTATTTTTAAATTTGTTTTTAAACAAAATTGACAAATATTGTGCTTAGTTTTTAAATTTTATATGTCTAAGTTTAACAACTATGCACACCTAGAGTTTTTAGTTCGAACCATTGCTGGCTACTCACGGAGTATCCTAACTCTTTCAAAGAAAGACTAATCTCTACTCGTACTTAAGATCAAATTTCACTCTAGCCAACTATACTCCTAGAGTTTAATCATCTTTTACAAAGACATCTAATTATATTTTATCACTTTGCCAAACTTGCAAAAACACCTTCATGGGGAAATATGAAGTGACACGATTGTGGCTGATAAAATTGTGAATTTTGTTTGTATTCCATGTAAAAATTTCAATCACTTTTAGACTCTACAATTTTTTCCTCTCAATATTTGTAATCCCTCATGACTTTAATAACACTAATGAGGGCTGTAAAAGAGCAAAAAAAATGCTTTTAAAAGTCATGAGGGACTGAAGGTATTGATGGAGAAAAATGTAGAGACTAAAATTTAGTGAAATTTTTTATAGAGAGTAAACAAAATTTTTGCAAATTTTTTATGAATAAAAAACATACTTAACCCTAACTAAGTTCATTATCTATTTTCCTCCGCCTTCTCTTTTTTTTCTCCATATGAATGCTTTTAAAATAAGTTTTTGGATGGTCAGAAAAAAAAAGCTTTTGGAATACCAAAGAGATTAGAGAAAGTAAATCAAATGAATGAAATTATCAAACCTAGGCATGATGCATACTACATAGTTTATTATGACTCAGGTCATGATGATGTTGATACAATGCACCTGCTTTTGGGCTTGCTTCAAGGGTCTGATGGTACAATAACTCAATTGATTGAAAATCAAGGTGCTGATGTGAACAAAATTAGAGAACAGGCAAGCAATAATGCTTTTATTTTGACGTCCTTGTTGTCCAATTATAACATCTAGTTGTGAAGTTTCATTGACAAGTGAGCAGGTAACTAAACAAATTGGAGGAAAGATTGAAGAAAATGTTAACCATGGTAAGATACCAGCAGAAGATTCCAAGAAGAAAATGAGAGTTCAGGTTGAAGAAAATGTTCACTTTAATGATGTTACTGCAGAAGGTTCTAAGAAAAATCAGATGCAAGGTGCAAAAAAAGATGATACTAATAATAAAAATAGTAAACAAATGCCCATCCTTGAGAATTTTGGAACCAATCTGACAAAATTGGCACACGAGGTATGACGATGGCATTATTAATTAAATTTAGATATCTAAGACTTTCTTGTTTGAGTAACTAATTAGTTTCAACCAAAATTATGGAACAAACCGAAAATAAGGCGTTTAATTTATTTTCCACCTTCTCAACACTATGTTCAGGTTGAAGAAAAATAAGGGGTGAAAAGTATTTAAACCTTTTTGGCTTAAATACTTTTCACCCCCTGCAAAATTACCTGATATCTATTCACCTCCCGCTTCCAAAAACACCCTGCAAAATATAAAATAATCCAGTTACCCCCCTCAAATTGGGGGGTAAATGGATAGTGGCAACATTTGTAGGGGAGTAACTGGATAATGTTATATTTTGCAAGGCTTGTTTTGCAAAAAAAAAAATTTGCAGGGGGGTAAATGGATATCAGGTAATTTTGCAGGAGGGTGAAAAGTATTTAAACCTTTTTTTAAAAGCAAATTTTGTATTGAAGGGAGTACAAGGGGTACTTCAACTCAATTACAACTAAAGGAGTCTCGTTAAAACCTCTAGGGGTCAAAACGCAAAGGGAAAAAGACCAAAGTAGAAAAAAGAGTACCCCCAATAGAACCAAAATAAATACATAACAAGAGAACCAATTACACAACACTCAAACAGCTAAGTGGGTCATTCCACCAATCTACTAACGAAGACGAAGAAATGCGACCCTCCTTACAAATAAACCACTCCCAAGAAAACTCTTGACATGGTTTACCACAACCTTCGGATCAAAAACCTTGCCCCTAAACAGAACATAATTCTTATAAGTCCAGATACACCAAGCTGCCATCCAAACAGTGTAATTGACTCTACCTGATTTCCTCCAATCAGACTTCACCTCGTGATGACGGAAACAATCAACGCTAACTTGCAAATCAGACAGAGAAATACCTAATCAGAACTGGATCTCAAACCAAATGATCTTCGAACGCCTGCATAAAAAGAAAAGATGATCAACTAACTAATTCGTCTAAGTCAAAACACAAAGGACAACAAGATCCATGAGGATCTTATAATTCCCTTAGCAATTAGAACGTCGCGAGTCGATAGTTTCGCCAACAACAACTTCCACTCGAATACCCCAACCTTGGATGGAATTGAAAGCTGCCACAGATCTTTCAATGCTGAAACGGTCTCTATATCCAAGACGAGATGATGAATCAGCTGAAGCTAATATATATATATATATATATATATATATATATATATATATATATATATAGATATATATAAAAGAAGACTTGACTGAAAAAGCGTGAAGTCTGTCATGCTTCCAAAGCCACCTATCAAGGGCATCTCGAACTGTGCAAGCCATTAAGAGGAGAGATAAAAGCACTCCAACAACTAATAGATCTTTGGTCGAATGTTAACACCACTGCCACACCCCATTATGCCACTGTCCATGATCACCTACAACCCCTCCAATTCCTTCCCCAGCCAACATAAAAAGCAGAGGAAACAAGTCCTTCAGAGTCTCATTACAAACCCACCTATTATGCCAAAAGTAGATGTGATATCCATCCCCAAGAACCGGCCTGACAGCGAAACAAAAGAATTTATGCTCATTTAAAAAGTTCTCCTCCAAGAGTAATAAGTCCCTCCACCAAAGGGGTCTTTTGAACGTTCTCTAGATGAGTGATTGATCGTAAAAGACTTCCTCAAATCACTATAACGTTGGATAAGTAAATGTCTCCAACTTGCATATATATGAGTAACACAGTGCCATCTCCATTCATTCATGAGGACCAGGTTGAAAGCTTCGATGTTCTTCACCCCCAGACCCCCTTCTTTTTTGGGCATGCAAACCTTATCCCAAGTTACCCAACAAATGCTACGACCCTCCCAGTTGCCTCCCCAAATAAAATTTCTTTGAATCTTAATCATCTCTTGTATAACAATCTTTGGAGCTTTGTAAAAAGAGCACATGTAAAGCGGAATACTGTTAAGAACTAAGTTTATGAGAGTCACCCGCCCACCCGTCGATAAAAAGCGGCCACTCCAACTTTAAAGCCTCCTTCTCATCGAGTCCAAAATAGGATTCCACGTACTCTTCCTCCTATGATTGGCTCCCACTTGAATACCCAGAAACTTGAAAGGGATCTTAGCGGTACTACAAGACAAAAAAGATGCGGCACATAAACTCTTCTTTTAAATTCAGACCAAAAATATTGCTTTTGCGAAAGTTTATTTTCAACCTGAAACAAGTTCAAATTTTCTAAAAATGGATTTCAAGCACCAAATATTATCCCAAGACTAGTTCCCCCCTAGAATAGTGTCATCTGCAAACTGGAGTCATGAGAAGTAGAGTCTCTGATTTACCTGAAAATCGGAAAGCAAACCATCTCAAACTACCTTCTGCACCATCCCTGCAAGACCCTCAACAACCATGAGAAAGAGGAAAGGGGACAAATGATCCCCTTGTTTAAGACCCTTATGCATTCTGAAATCCCATGTTGGGATGCCTTTGCAAGCATTTCAGTTGAATTATGCAAACAAGAGCGAATCCATCGAATCCACTTCTCACCAAACCCCATCCTACCCATCATATAATCTAGAAAACCCTGGGAGATGGTATCGTAAGCTTTTTTGAAATTAACCGTAAACAACAAGCATTCCACGGAGAAATTAATCACCAGTACCCAGTTCTGAATCTGTTTGCCTGGCAAGCCGATTGACGGAGAAATTAACCCATTGAGTAGACTCTTCAGTATTTTGGCCAAGACCTTAGTCAAAATTTTGTATTACCGCCAATAAGACATATGGATCTATACTCGCGGAGGCTTTGAGGATGATCCTTCTTGGGAATCAACGCTAAGAACGATACTGAAAACGCTTTGGGAAGATCCACTGCTGTATGAAACTCCTTAAAAAAGCCCACCACATCTCCCTTCACAAACTCCCAACACTCCTTAAAGAAATTTAGATTGAACCTGTATATGGACTTGAACTCTTATTCCCGTCACAATCCCAAACCGCTACCTTCACCTCCTCCTCAGAAAAGGGGGCAATGAGAAGATCATATTGTTCCTCAAGTATCCTACTGAACTCCACGCCACGGAGAATAGGTCTATGTAAATCCGTCTCACATAACTATCTTCAAAGAAACTTTTCACTTCTTGTTTCACCTCCTCCACCTCAACAAGGAGCTCCATCCTTGTTCGATGACACTATCTGGTTGGGCCTTCTGCGATTCCGGATACAAGAACATATCCATTTTTCCTTAAGCACATATTCCTTAAACTGAATTGGCCAAGTAAATAGATTAGTTTTTCCATGCTTTTAAATTTTGTGTAGCTCATAAAATAACTTTGTCATAGGGTAAACTTAATCCTTTTGTGGGAAGGGAAGAGCAAGTGGAGCACATGATTATGATAATATGTAGAAGAATGAAAAACAACCCTTACCTTGTGGGAGAACCTGGAGTGGGGAAAACAGCAATCATACAAGGCCTTGCTCACAAGATTTTGAGTGGATCTATTCCTGAAAAACTCAAGGGGAAAAAGGTGATTCTGCTAATGATAACTAAGATAACTAACTCTAAATTACCTACAGACAAACTTATCTCTAATAAGTTATTTGCACTTATTTTGTTTCTCAGGTGATTGCATTGGATGTGGCTAATTTTTTATATGTAATATCAAATCAAGGAACTTCAGAGGAAATCATTAAGGGTTTAATTAAGGAAGTTGAACAAAGTGGTGATGTAATACTTTATGTGAAAGAAGTTCATCACTTTTTTAAACCAACAACACCACAGGCCCGTGAATTTGCATACATTTTGAAACATGCTCTTGAGAGAGGCGTTATTCAGGTAGGAATTCTACCTTTGATCTTTAACAGTAGTATTATTGTTTAAACATTATAGTACAATTTGTCATATGCTAAATGACACAACTCTCTTTGTATAGTGCATCTTTGCTACAACAGTGAATGAGTATAGAATGTACATGGAGAATGATATAGCCTTGAAAAGAATATTTCAACTAGTTAAAGTGCTTGAACCATCTGTTGGGGAAACCATTGAGATATTAAAAGGCCTTCGTGGAACATATGAGACTCATTATAAACTTCAATACACAGATGAAGCTCTTGTTGCAGCTGCAAATTTGTCTCAAAAATATGTAAGGTATTGATCATGGGAATAGAGAGAATTATATCTCATTTTCATTGGCCTGTTCATTACAAGAATGAATGAATCTTTTGGTAGTTTTCAAATCTTTTAAAACAATTTTTTTTCCTTCTTGTTTTTTCACATGTTTTTTGTGTGTAAATTTCAGTGATCGTTTCTTACCTGATAAGGCAATTGACTTGATTGATGAGGCTGGATCTCAGGTTCAACTTTGTCATGCAAAGGTAACATGGTAGCTTATATGTGTTGAGACTTGAGAGTGATTGAATCCCCTCAATTTCCATAATAGATGAAGTAGAAACTATTGAGAACTTCATTCCATTAATTTTGTTAGTTTCTTTTGTACTATGAAAGCTTATGAGCATAACCCATGAACTCATTCCTTGGTTTCTTTTGTTACTACTTTTGAACTTTATAACCTACACCAATACTTGAGTAACACGTGAAATGTAGCAACTATATCTATCTGTTATTCTATTTCAAAACTTCCACATTATTATATTTTCTTTCAGCTCATGTTTGGGAAGGTAAAGTCAGACAAGGATAACAATGATAATATAAAGAACAAACATATACTATCTCTGCTTTCATTTTGAGAGTGACATATCAGCGAACTTCTTATATTTTTTGCCCAACTTAATCCTATAAAACTGGCTTGTAAGGAAAGGCATGTCCAAACCTTTTAAGATTACTTAGGCCATATCTCTAGTCGCTGTGAGACTCTTAACGCTCTTCCCTTATGCTAGTCACTTTTTCTTCTTTCAATTTGTTCCATTGCTACATCATTTTCACTTGCTAGAACTTGAATTGCTAAATCCTTTATTTACAGACAAAAACAAGGACAAATGTTACTGTTGCTAGTGTGTAAAGGTGTGATATTCAGCATGTTGTTTCTTCCTGGACTGGAATACAAGTTAATGATGTGTCAAGTGAAGAAGGTGAGCACCTCCTCAACTTAGAAGAAATGCTTCACAAACATGTCATTGGTCAGAATGAAGCCATCAACACCATTTGTCGAGCGATTCGCCGTGCTAGAGTTGGTCTTAGAAACTGTAGAAAGCCTATTGCAAGCTTCATGTTCACTGGTCCTTCAGGTGTAGGGAAAACTGAATTGGCCAAAGCACTAGCTGCAAACTATTTTGGCTCAGAAGACGCATTGATTCGACTCGATATGAGTGAGTACTTTGAGAAAGTTAGTGCATCAAGATTAATTGGAGCACCTCCTGGCTATGTTGGTTTTAATGAAGGTGGTCAATTGACAGAAGCTGTTAGAAATAGACCTCATGCAGTTGTACTATTTGATGAGATTGAGAAATCACATTCAGATATTTTCAATCTAATGCTTCAAATTCTTGATGATGGAAGACTCACAGATGGAAAGGGGCAAACAGTTGATTTCAAGAGCACACTCATCATAATGACCAGCAATCTTGGCAACAACATAATTGAAGAGGGAAGTGGTGAAAGTGAAACTGTGCAAGTGATTGATCATAAGAAGAAACTTGTGATAGAGGAAATGAAGCATCATTTTAAACCAGAGTTTCTAAATAGACTTGATGAGATAATTGTTTTTCAGCAACTAACAAAGTTGGAAGTTGAAGATATTGCTAATATAATGCTTAGAGAAGTGTGTGAAGGGTTGTTGGCAAAAGATATGAATCTTTCTATGACGTGTAGGTTTAGGGATCATGTGGTTGGGATTGGATATAATCCTAGCTTTGGTGCTAGACCATTGAGAAGAACCATTGCAAGACTATTGGAAGATACATTGGCAGAAAAGATATTAAGGAAAGAAGTAAATGGAGGAGACTCAATTGTTGTTGACATCAATGTTGAGGGAAATGTGATTGTGCTGAACCAAAAAAATGTCAAAAGGGAAGATCTTTCTGTGAGTTTTATCGATTCAACTGTTAATTATATAGAAGGTGAAAAGAGAAATGATATGGTTGGAATCTCATGCAGTTTGATGGGGAAGGTGTTAGACCTTTTGGGACATAGAAAAAGTCCATAATTTTATATACCAAAGTTGCTTTATTTTTCTATTCATTTTAGGCTACTTCCAATGCCCAAACAGAATGTACTGGTTTTTCAAGAGATTGAATAATTTATAACTGTATAATTCATGGTGTGACATTTTATGAAATGACTTTTTTCAGTAAAATCTATGAGAAATTGGTAATTAGTGCTCTTAATCTTTTTTTTATCAGCTTAGACGAAACCGAGGCTAGGCCCAGGGACTTTACGGAGTGTTGCAATGTGGTTTCATCATTCAAAGTTGTTCCTAGTCTTTCATTGACCGCACGGGCTTTGATTAATTACAGAAGTTCCTGAAAGGTGCCAAAATAAAGTAACGTAAAACGAAATAAAACAGATGAATCTGAAACTACCGATCTTGGACATAGTCCCCTTAAATCACCTACCTTGGACATATTCCCCTTGCAGGGCGGATCTTAGTTAGGGCTAGGCAGAGCCACCTCCCACCCCAAAAAATCATGTAAAATTACTATAATACCCATGTTTTTTTAAAATTAACTACTAATTATATACATCTTTGCGCGTATATGACCAAATCAAATGGTGTGGCTCAATGGCTAAGGGCTCTAGCTTCATCTGGTTCATCCGTGTGAGATTGAACTTCCGACATAAGAGTTGCAACTAGAGTTAGTTACCAAGAAACTATAACCTTGCTTTTGATTAGATATAAGAAAGTTAATATAAACACACAAGGCCCTGGTGGGGCATGGTCACCCCCAAACTTTTAAAAATATTTAATTTTGATATAAAAATACTCAAGGGCCCCACCACAAACATAAAAAAAAACTATTACTATTAGTAATATAAACCATAAATAAACCATGTAACTGAAATCCGAAAAGGCTCGTGAGGTGCCGCTACCTGACTTGCTTGCTTGAGTGGCGAAAGATTCAATTGCAATAATGTAGGAGAAATCCACTCCCCATTATCTCACGGTTAATGAGTAGTGCTATATTAGGACTATTTTATTTTTCAAATACTTAATTTTTATTTTTTCAAATCTTCTATTTTGATTCAGTTAATAGATCAGAATAAAATTGTATCTACTTTCCTTTTTTTTTATTGATTTTTTTGATAAATATTGCTTTATTGATTATTGATTTTTATTTCTTTATCTACTGTTATCTACTATTTTTTTTAAGGTTATTTACTATCTTTTCTTTTTATTTTTTTCATTGATTAGTTGCTACTTGTGTGTTGGTTGAGCTAATCAGTTAATATTTTTTTGGTATAAATTTATCAGTTAAAATGACTTTACTTATACTGAATATAGTTATATAATTCTTTTACTTAAAAGAATATTTGTTAAATTTTAATTTTTTTACTTATGTTGTACATTTAAAATTTTATTATATTAAGTCATATATTTTATCATCGGCACCCCTCTAGTAAAAATCCTGGCTCCGCCCCTGCATTCAACGTATAACAATTATTATATTTGTTTGTATTTTAAATATTATATAATACTATTTTTTTACATATCTTATATTAGAACTGAAAATTATGAATCAATAGTTGATAATTTTCAAATAAAAATATTTTCATCTTTTTAAAATTAAAATCAATTTAATTTAAAATTATCTTTTTACAAACAACTTCAATCAAGTCTCAATGTGAAATCAAAATAACTTTTTTAGTCATTTATATTTGTTTATAAATAATTACACTTATCTATTTTAATTGTATTTTTCTCAAGCTCTGCCACTACTCTTACGCGACTTCCCTCTCTTTGTCTCTCACGCGCACGTGTAACCCTTCTTCTCCTTCTCAGCTTCTCATGCTCGTTGTTCCTCATCGTCGTTGGTTTCTGCCTCGTCGCTCCTCGTGCGTCTTCCTTCCCATAAATGTTGTTGCGTATGATTTATTGATAAATTTTCTCTGCTTCGTCTTTCAATTCTCCATATCAACTTCTCACCACAGCCGAGTTTCTTTAATTTCGATGAAATTTCTGAAGGCAAATTCGAGAACGATGATAAAGGACCAAAATGAAAACTAGAGCAAAAATAAAAGACCAAAAGTGTTATTTAGCCTAAATCATATGTTTGATTGAAGGAGGGGAGAGGGAAAAACCTACGAGTAAACAAATGATATATCCAATATCATATGTAAGAAGTTCATTGTAATAATTAGCCGATACATATGTAAAAAGTTCATTGTTGAAATATCCAATATCATATATTGATTTTCTTTTTGAAAAATTATATTGATCTAAATCATCTATATAATTTTTAGAGGTAAAAATTAAAAGGCTAAATTGCATCTGGTCCCTTAATTTAATTTCAGGTAACGATTTTCTTCTTTATCTTTTTCCCAAGTCAGTCTTTTCATGTTTAAATTTTTTAACACAGCTGGCATTTTCCGTTAGTCTCTCCAACTCATTTTAAATTAAATTTTATTAAAAGTTGAAAACAAAAAAAAAATATTTATCTTCATCCTCTTCACCTTCTCTCTGCATCTTCACATACTTCTTCCCAAAATTTTCAACTTCTCCATAGATGCTAGAAACCACAACCCCCCACAATTTACTTGGTAGTTTAAAAAATCCATGACACAAAGCATATGACTTCTTTGTGCAATTAGCTACTCGAGGCTGAAGTGATAAAGAATAGTCTTTATCGATAAAAATGTCACCAAAGTCTATCTATAATCTACCCCATCACCTACCTAGCTCTCTCTCGAGTCTCATCAACAAATGCTCTCTCTTCATTTTGATGGCAACAAATGTTTAGAAGTGTTGAGGAAAACCACAGACGCCAACGGATTAACCCAAACGCCCAAGGATCTTTGAGTATCTATTGATAAACACACCGCAATTATAAAGAATAGAAGAACACACAAGAATTAATGTGGTTCGGCACCTCTTGCCTACGTCCACAGGAAGACATCAACATAATTTATTCATCTTCTCAAACATGATTACATCAATTTGTAACTGTTTACCGTGGTTTTTGGTAAACACCGCTAGTTTGAAATTGCTTCTGTTTGCAGGATCAACTAGTAAATCTTAAGACCATTTGTGTTAAAGTTTTTCCAGAATTATGCGTGTTCTTGCGGTTTCAAAGAAAAGAATGAAGATAACTGCCAGTTTCACGCGAAACCGTCGAATTTCTTCAGATAGGGACGAAGTGAAAACAAAGAAAAAATTGCAGAAAAGCAATAAAGAAAGCAAATTAAAATGCATTAATTGAAAAGAGAGTTGGTACACAGATCATACATTCTTCTCTGACTCGTTTTCTCTGTAATGTGCTGGAAGTTAGAGCGTGAGAATTCTGTAATGAGTTTGTGACCCTTTTTTCCTATGAGAAACTACTATTTATACAAGGAGGGAAAACACTAAAATTAACTAACTGTACAGAGAATTTAAAAAAGAAAACTGCTTCAGCCTTCGACTAGGGTAACTGCCAGAACTTCGACGGCGAGCACTTGATTTTGACTTGCTATTGAATCCCAGCCTTCTTCTCGTCGAAATACCACCCTTCAATTTTTGTTAAGTCTAAGGCTTTGTCGAATTTGCCTTCTGATACAACTCTTCTCTGTCGAAACCCACACCTTCTTCTGAGAAAACCAAAGTCAAACCCCGTTGACTGCATTTAATTTAGCCTGTCGAAATCACAGGCTAACAGAAACCTACCCTAATATGTGTATCACCCTACAATACTCTTCTCACTCTAAGAGTTACAAGGAATGATAACACTCACATCTCACAAGTGATCACCATTCACCAACACTCTCCTCTACCTAAAACATGGTTGGAGACCCTTCAAATCTACACGATCACCCAAAGGGTATGCCTTACCTCTCTAATGAGAATGTTTTATCTCTTCACAAGTCTCTCTATTTATAGGGAGAGCATGGCTTCCATTCATGCATTTGAGATAGTGGACATTTGTCTCATATTTTCAAGGAGCTTCACTTCTTGATTTTTCTTCAAGATTCTAGATACACCTCTTCATCTCTTCAAAGGTATCTCTTGAATTTTCTCCACTATTAATATAAATTCTTGGAAATTCTAATTGACTTTCCCAACAAGAAGCAATAGCATATACAGTGGAAGCAGTGCTAGAGCTATGGAAACGCCACAAAAGTGGTCGGATAGTGAGTGAATTTGGACAATATGGTTAAGAAGCGCATATCGTATTCAGTATGGATAAAAAGTGCATGTCGTCTACAGTATGTCTGGATAGTGAATGAATTTTAGCAGAGTATGAAAAAAATGTTGTTTTTCTGTGATTTGTGTGATATTTCAAAAGTGCGGAAGTCTCACATTGTTTGGCTTTGGACATACCAAAGTCTTTATATATTAAAGCATTATGAAAACTTGTAAACAAACTAGTGGGTGGGTTATTTTCCGGTACAAGCTGGGACCAACATCATGGGCATAACCGAAATCCTCTGATTCCCAACCTGCACCGCAATGATATGTTAGTTTTAAAAATATATTTTTGGACTCACTTGAGCCTATCCGAAAATGCCTATTTTGAGCTGTTTTAATAAATTAGAATATTTTTTGTCAAAAAAAAAAATAAATTAGAATATTTTTGCTAGATATTTTGTAGTGGCTTGACCTCCAACTTTTGCCCACATTTGTTTTATTAAACCTGTCCAGATTGATTACTTGGTGGGCAAGCTGGGCAGTTACAGACTCCGGTTCCACTGACTTCCGCATAAGGTAGTTATGTAAAGAGCCTATATTAATGCTAGTAGAGTAGCTCTTGATACACAACCAAACTCTCAAAAATTACGCTCCTTCTCTTCTTCCTAAATTCCATTCTTGTCAGTTCCTGCCCCTCCGGTTTCTTTATCGTTATTTTAAGTATCAAGTACAAATCACTCTTGTGAAACTGAACCATTGTTCACAGAGGGAGAAGAAGAATGAAAGAAAACAATCTTCATTGAGAATCAGAAAATGAGGATACAAACTATATAAGTCACTGTACAACTGATTTGTGTAACTAACACAACTGACTAACTAACCATCATAACAATCTGAATCTAACTAATTACAATTAAGTCACAATATTTGCAAATATAAAAAGGGAGAACCTAACTTATTGTATTTACACAATTTACCCAACACTCATGTGACTTTACTATCCCTAATACTCCCCCTCAAGTTAGGGGAATAGATGTCTAATACTCCTAACTTGCCAATGAATCCAGAGAATTTTCCATGTGGTAGAGCTTTGGTAAATATATCAGCGAGCTGCTGATGGGAAGGGAGATGGATGAGCTTGAGAAGGCCACTGCTGACATGTTGCCTAATAAAATGGCAATCTATGTCAATGTGCTTGGATCTTTCATTGGAGGTGGGATTTTCAGCAAGGTGAATGGCTGACTTGTTGTCACATAATATCAAAATGGAAGCAGCAGTGATGTTGAATGGTTTTAGCAGTTGCTGTAACCATAGCAACTCACTGGTGAGGCTAGCAATTGCCCTGTACTCTGCCTCTGCAGAGGAACGAGCAACAGTTGGTTGCTTTTTAGATTTCCAGCAGACCAGAGAAGATCCAATGTATATGCAGAATCCAGTAGTGGATTTTCTGGTGAGTTTGCAACTTCCCCAGTCAGCATCAACGTAGGCAGTAATATTGCAGTTGCTGGCAGAAGGAAACAAGATGCCTTGGCCAGGGGCAGACTTCAAATATTGCAGCACATGATGAAGGGCTTGCAGATGATGTGATCTTGGTGCAGCCATGTATTGACTTAACTTGTTGATGGCAAAGGTGATGTCTGGCCTGGAGATGGTCAAGTACATTAACCTGCCCATAAGCCTTCTGTACACAGTGGGATCAGCCAGGGCCTCTCCTGCTGTATCATCAAGTTGGGTGCCTGGATCTAAGGGAACCTTTGCCGGCTTGCACTCAGAAAATCTTGTGTCTTCAAGGAGCTCAATGGTGTATTTTCGTTGACTGAGATGAATTCCAGCAGAAGATTTTGCTATTTCCAGTCCTAGGAAATATTGAAGTGTTCCCAAGACTTTGAGTTTGAACTGTTGCTGAAGTTGAGACACAGTCTTGTTGATCAAGTGTTGATGGGGGCTGCCAATGACTATGTCATCAACATAGACAAGGAGGATGATTAGGGAACTGCCTTCTCCTTTATAGAACAATGAATAGTCTGCAGTGCTTTGAGAAAATCCTGCTGCAGTGAGGGCAAGGGTGAACTTGTGAAACCATTGTCTGGAAGCCTGCCTCAAACCATACAATGATTTATGCAGCTTGCATACTAGATGCTCCCCCTTACTAGGAAGGCCCAGAGGGAGATCCATGTAGACTTCTTCAAACAAGTCGCCATTTAAGAACGCGTTGTTGATGTCCAATTGGTACAAATGCCATTTTCTCTGTGCTGCTATGGCCAATAATACCCTGACAGAGGTTAATTTTGCCACTGGGGAGAATGTATCAGTGAAGTCAATCCCCAATTGCTGTGTGTAGCCCTTAGCAACTAGGCGAGCCTTGTGTCTCTCCACAGTTCCATCAGCATTAAACTTTGTTTTGTAGAGCCACCTACACCCAATAGTCTTCTTACCAGGGGGCAAGGGAACAACAGACCATGTCTTGTTGTCTTTGAGGGCTTGTAATTCAGTTTCCATAGCCTTTCTCCACTCAGGGAATCTAATGGCCTGGTGATAAAATTGTGGTTCATAGTGGAGGCTCACATTATGAACATAGAACAGATAAGGAGCAGAAAGGTTGGAGTATGTGACTGTGGAAGATAAGGGGTAGGTTGTGTGATAATCTTGAAGGTAGGCAGGTGGATTTGATACCCTGGTGGACTTTCTGACTGTTGGTTGACTCGTTTCAGGTTGGATAGAATGGTTACTATCTGGTTGAGAGTTATTCTGGGAGGTATCATCACCCTGAGGAGGGCCTGGTGGTGTATCTGGTGGTGATATGTTGTTCTCAGGTGGTGGATCAGTAATGTTCTCAGGTGGTGGATCAGTGTTTGAACTGTTGCTGGCAACACTAGGTATGACGTTTGGGAGGACAATTGTCTCAAATGGATCCGAATTGTCTTCAACATTGGAGTTGTGAAAGGGATATTTTTCTTCAAAGAATTGGATATCTCTGGATATGATGAATTTTCCTGTGGTTGTATCGTATAATTTGTAACCCTTATAACCAAGGGGATACCCCATGAAAATAGTAGGAATGGCTCTTGGTGAGAATTTATTTCTTTGATGGAGAGGCACAGCTGCATATGCAAGGCAACCAAAGTTTCTGAAGTGCTCATAAGGAGGTAACTTGTTGTATAGGAGCTCATATGGAGATTTGTTTTTCAAAGCAGGGGTGGGGACTCTGTTGATAAGGAAGGCTGCAGTAGTGATGCATTCCCCCCAGAATCTGACGGGAACTTTGGACTGAAACAGCAGAGATCTTGCTACATTGAGTAGATGTTGATGCTTCCTTTCAACAACAGAGTTCTGCTCTGGCCTGTATGGGCAGCTGAATTGGTGAAGGGTGCCTTGCTCATTGAGAAATTCTTTGAGTTTCAATTCCTGGGCATTATCTGTTCTTACTTGTTTTATAGCTGCATTGAAGTTAGTCTTAACCATAGCAAAGAAATTTTTAATAACAGTGGGGGCCTCAGATTTTGTTTGCATTAAATACAACCATGTAAACCTAGTACAATCATCTACAATAGTCAAAAAATAGCTTTTACCATCATGAGTGGCAGTGTGATATGGTCCCCATGTGTCTATGTGAATAAGATCAAAAGGTTTTTCAGAATAGTTGTTATTTGAAATGAATGACAATCTTCTGAATTTTGAAAGAGGGCAAATAAGGCAATTTTTGCAATCATGAGATTTAAAATTCAATGCCAATTTATTGCTAAAAATCTTCAAGATTTTGTCAGATACATGGCCCAATCTAGAATGCCACAAATTGTGGTCTAGATTGACATTTTGAACAGCATTACAATTTGAAATAGGAAAAGAATTGCTGTAAACATTTGATACAATTGTTTTGTCATTACAAGTGGTGAGTGTATGATCAGAATATAAGATGAACAAGTCCTTTTTGAGGTCACCTCTGCCAATCCTCCTGAGGGACTGAGTGTCCTGGAAAACAACATATTCTTCCTCAAAATGGACACTCATGTGACACTTAGGGGTCAGTTTTGGAACAGAAATGAGATTCACATGGAAGGAAGGTATGTAAAGTACATCATGCAATACAAGATTAGCATTAATTCGGACTGAACCTATGCCTAATACCTGAACACGAGTATTATTTGGCAGTAAGACAAATTTATTTTCTAAAGGTTTGAAATTATATAGGAAATCAAGACAATATGTAATGTGCACAGTTGCACCAGAATCTACTATCCATGCATTCAAAGCTTGAAGAGCAGAGTATAGAGTTGAGAAAGACATACCAATTTGATCAATACCTGGATCATCATTCTGGTCAGAGGATGCAGATGGTAGTTTGGCCATTTGAGCCTGAAGAAGAGCCAACACTTGTTGACATTGCTGCTGGGACCAAGTTTGCTGCTGATCAGATGGACTTGACTCCATGATGTTGTTCACGGTGGCAGTGGTCGTGGAGTTGGTGTTTCCTTTCTTGAAATTTGGAGGATAGCCCACGATCTTGAAGCATTTGTCTTTGGTGTGGCCGTGAAGGTTGCAATGGGAGCAAAGGGGACGATCTTTTCTAGGGTTTCTGGTCTTGGAATTGGATTGAGATACAGCACACGCCATATCAGCTACAGGATTGGGGTGATTCCCAATTGAGCGTTGTGTTTCATCTTGAAGAAGGAGAGAGAACGCCTCATCGATTTCAGGAATTGGCTTCATTAGAAGAATTTGTCCGCGCGCATGGTTGAAAGATTCATGGAGTCCCATCAAGAAATCCATAACATGTTCTTCTTTCGCAGAGAGAAGAAGAGGATCAACTCCATTGCATGTGCATTTGTGAACTGCACGCAATTCCCCCAATTCTGCCCAAATTGCTTTGAACCGAGTGTAATAGACGGTGAGAGAATCACTACCTTGGACACAACTTGCAAGATTCTTCTTCAATTGAAAGATGCGAGGGCCATTTTTGATGTTGAATCTTCTTTCAAGGTCGTTCCATATTGAAGACGCAGAATTGCTATAGATGACACTTGCACTAATCTCTTTGGTGAGGGAATTGAGGATCCATGACGCAATAATGCTATCGTTGCGGCTCCAAAGGCGGTGTCTTGCGACGTCGGTGACATCGGGTTTCGGAATGGTGCCGTCGATGAACCCTAGCTTATTTCGACCGTCGAGTGCGAGCATCATTGAGCGTCTCCAGGAGAGGTAATTGGTGCCATCAAGCGGTTTGGAAACAAGAATTAACCCAGCAGTGTCAGTGTGGTGAATGAAGAACGGATCAGAGGTATCGTTCGAAGAAGTCATCGTGGCGGAGAATCACGAGAGGGAAGAAGACGAACGAGAGATCAGAGTATGTTTACAACTGATACCATATCAAGTACAAATCACTCTTGTGAAACTGAACCATTGTTCACAGAGGGAGAAGAAGAATGAAAGAAAACAATCTTCATTGAGAATCAGAAAATGAGGATACAAACTATATAAGTCACTGTACAACTGATTTGTGTAACTAACACAACTGACTAACTAACCATCATAACAATCTGAATCTAACTAATTACAATTAAGTCACAATATTTGCAAATATAAAAAGGGAGAACCTAACTTATTGTATTTACACAATTTACCCAACACTCATGTGACTTTACTATCCCTAATATTAAGGTTCAGATTACAACAAAAAAAAGGTAAGGGAACTTTTTTTTGGTAATTTATTTGAAATATCTAATCCTCGTCTTCATTACTCCCTATATATATACTTCATTCACTCTGCGCTTGATCTCACGCAAACACAACTCTAAACGTTAAATTTAATTTTCTCAAGCATTGCACATGTCATCTGAGAAGAAGAAGATGATAACACTACGAAGCTCAGACAACGCGATATTCAAAGTAGAAAAAAGAGTGATGCGCCAATCAAAAATAATAAAGTTCTTGATGGAAGATACTTGCACTGAAGATGCGATAATTCCTCTTCAGAATGTGGATGGAAAAACTCTCGCCAAGGTAATTCAGTTTTGCAACGAACATGCTATCGTCTCAGTTTACGATAAATATGTGGAAAGGTGGGACAAAAAATTTGTTGAAATGTTGGACCAAGAGAGCCTCTTTAAGATGACAATGGCGGCAAACTATTTGGATATACCGCGTTTGATGCACTTGATGAAAGATGCTGATATGATTAAAGGGAAGAAACCAGATGAGATTCATGAAATGTTTACGAAGAACAAATTAAGAGGGAGAGTCAATCAAATTTTTAATGAATATCTGAAGCGCAGAAGTTGTAGAAACAAGCTTTAGCATGTTGTCGTTTTTGATAGAAATCATGAACATGGAATTACTACTTCGGAATTCTGATTATGGTGTATCTTGATTTCATTGCATTTACTGGTAATTTATTAATTTCTCTTTTGGCTTTTTATGTTTTTTATTTCCTTTTTCGCCGCGAGTTTGCAGTTTTTGATAGAAATAACGAACATGGAATTACTGCTTCTGATAAGCGCATTATCAAAGGAATAGGGAAGTGAAATAGTATATAGTTTTAGCAGTACAATTAGACAGTTTTTAAGTTTGTCATTTACTAATTGGGCCCTATAATTTCTGTATTGCGGTGTGCTAATTGACATGAGATTCATAATATGTGTGTTTCTGTGAAAGTTTTGTTTTGATAAAAAAGGACTTAGAAAAGGACTACTTTATCAAATTGGAAAATCGAATATTTCCTTTCTGTTATGCATATGAACATAATTTTAATTAGTGGGATCTTTCTCAGCATGGTGTCATGAGGTTCACTGATTTACTTTGTTTTAATCAAATAATCTCTGAAATTTGTTGACTATATGTTATGAACTTTGGCACTTAGTTTGCGTTTTAAAACAATATTTTATCCTCGGTGAAACTTATTTATTCTTGAAATACCATTTGCATAATATACAATGCATAATAAAATTGGTTGACCTTATTTGTTACTTGTTTTGATGCAACTTGTAGGTTTTATTCGTGAAGAACACAACTTCATTGCTATCAAGATAGAATTATTTATTTGTCTGCATTAGTTTTGGATTTTGGTGTTATATGTTGAACTCGCCTTATCTTTTTTTAGTGGTACTCGCTTGATCTTTGTAATAGAGCCTTATTTTAAAACATTACTTCTTCCGTTCCGCAATACATGTCGTTTTAAGGTAGTTTATGTTGGAACAAATTCACTCAGTGTTCCTCACATTCACTCAATTATCACGAAGGAATTTTACCAAGAAGAGAGTGTTCTTGGTTACACAAAGTTGGTTAGTCGAAAGCAATATAACAGTAGTCGAAGGAAGCAAAATAACAGTAGCCGAAAAACTGATATTGTGGTGTGTGATCGAAAAATTAATTCGATTACCACCATCACTTGTATTTATTTATAGGCTTACTTTACAATTGTACATACACGTAGGAATTCACTAATACACGTGGACTAATGACACGTGCAACACTAAAACAAATTACATGAGAAACACTTAACTAGCTATATTTACTTAGTGAGTAAAACTAGTTATTCGACCAACTTGGATTACATTCAACACACCTCCTGAGTTTTCCCTTTGTCACTTGGTCTCTTAAGAAATGAAACTTGGTCTCGATGTGTTTGCTTCTTCCATGAGATATGGGGTGCTTTGCAAGGTCTATTGCAGACTTGTTATCGACCTTCAATCTCATTCCATCATTGTCAATCTGATTGAACTTCAGCTCATTCAGCAACATATCAAGCCAATTTGCTTGACAGGCTGCCATAGCTGCAGCAATGTACTCAGCTTCACACGATGATAAAGCCACCATACTCTCCTTCTTTGAACACCAGGATATTGGTGACTCACCACACATGAACACGTATGCAGCAGTGCTCTTTCTATCCCCTTTATCTCCACACCAATCTGAGTCAGAGAAGCCATACACTTCTTGCTCAGATCTACCAATTCTTCTAGGATAGAACACTCCAAGTCCTGCTGTTCCTTTGACATATCTAAGTATCCTCTTGGCAGCAACAAGATGTGAAACTCTAGGTTGCTCCATGAATCTCCAAGGAAGTATGTAAGTCTTCCCAAATCTGACATTTCAAATTCTGACATCATACTTCTTTTAAACCTTTCCATCTCAGTTTCACTTGTACCTGTTAGAAGCATATCATCAACATATAGGCAAATCACCACACAATTCTCTACATCTGTTCCTTTCACATAGATGCCATGCTCATTTACACATTTTACAAAATCTTGCTTCAAGAGAAATGAGTCAATTCTCTTGTTCCAAGCTCTTGGAGCTTGCTTTAGTCCATAGAGAGCCTTTCTCAACTTGTACACTTTATTCTCCTTTCCTTTTATTTCAAAACCTGGTGGCTGCTTTATGTATACCTCCTCCTCAAGGTATCCATTCAGAAAAGCTGCTTTAACATCCATTTGGTACGTAGATCAATTTCTAAAGCTGGCAACAGTTATGATCAGTCTAATAGTCTCTATTCTTGCCACAGGGGCAAAAACTTCATTGTAGTCACAACCATGTTTCTGCAAAAAACCTCTTGCAACTAGTCTTGCCTTATACCTTCCAATTTCTCCATTTGGCTTCATTTTTGTCTTGAACACCCACTTGACATCTATTACTTTCTTCTGCTTAGGCAAATCTACCAACACCCAAGTGTCATTTTTCTCAATTGACTTGATTTCTTCTATCATAGCTTGCTTCCAATTTGCTTCACTTAATGCCTGCTCTACTGTCACAGGCTCACAATTTGCCAAAAAAGCTTCTTCCAATAATTCACCTTCAGTGCCAATTGCATTGTCAGGGAACAATTGGTATTCATTCAATCTTTGTGGGGGCTGTCTATTCCTTCTAGGTCTCACTTCTTCATTTACCATTTCATTTGCAGCATCTTGCATAATCTCATTTTCATCATTTACTGCTATAGTCACTGGATTCTCATTCGCAGCCTCAAGCAACACAGTAGTAGTGCTACTCCTCTGTGTAGTGTCATTCCACTGCCAGCCTTTTGATTCTTCAACGATTACATCTTTGCTAATCACAACTTTCTGCCTATTAGGGTCATACAACTTGTATGTACCAGTTGAATGATAGCCTAATAGGACCATTGGTTGAGCTTTGTCATCCAATTTCTTCCTCAATTGGTCAGGCACATGCCTGAAGCACAAAGAGCCAAACACTCTCAAGTGCTTGACACTTGGTCTCTCACCAGACCATGCTTGCTCAGGAGTCATCTTGTCAAGCCTTTTGGTTGGACTTCTATTGAGTATATACACTGCAGTGGTGGCTGCTTCTCCCCAGAAATGGTTTGGCATTTGTCTACTTTTCAACATGCTTCTTACCATGTTAAGCACAGTCCTGTTCTTTCTTTCTGCTGTGCCATTATGTTGTGGTGTATATGGTGGATTTCATGTTTGATCCCTTCATGCTTGCAGAAATTTTCAAATTCAGTGGAGGTATACTCCCCACCCCCATCAGTTCTAAGTCTACTGATACAACAACCACTTTCCTTTTCAATCATGATATTGAAGGCTTTAAAACCTTCAAATACATCACTCTTCTTACTTAGCAAATAGATCCACATTTTTCTAGTGAATTCATCAATGAATGAAACGAAATAACTGTTACCTCCTAGAGTCTTCACATCAAAAGGACCACATACATCTGAGTGTACAGCTTCCAGCCTCCTTGATGCCTTGATCTTCATTTCAGCATTGTAAGAGCTCCTTGCTTGCTTGGATTCACAACATTGCTCACACACCTCAGTTGGAAGTCTTATATCAGGCAAGCCATGCACCATTTCTTGAGTGTTCAAATTCTTTAAATCTCTGAAGTTTAAGTGACCATATCTTTCATGCCACCTCCACACTTCATCACTAGTGACTGCCTTCAAACATTCATCTTGGACTACACTCATGCCAACCTTGAATGTCCTCTTCTTATTCAATGTTGCCTTCAACAATAGCTTCTTCTTTGGATTGAACAGCCTTAATTCCATATCTTCCATTTGCATTGAGTATCCCTTTTCTAAGAGTTGACCCAAACTGATCAAATTGCTCTTCATTGAAGGAACAAACAAGACATCTGTGATGAGACACACCTTCCCATCATCTCTCTTGATTTTAACAATGCCAATTCCTTCTGCTCTTATCACTCTGTCATCACCAAATCTTATAGTTTTCTTCACTGATTCATCTAGTTTGATGAACCAGCTTTTGTTGCCAGTCATGTGACTTGAACAACCTGTATCAAGATACCACAAATCATCACTGCTACCACCTATCTCAGTCATCAATACTATCTCATCAGCATCACCTCCTGCTAGCTGAGCCTCTTCCTGCTTGTTATCAGTTCTGCATTCAACATCAACAGCATCTGTTTCAGCCATCAAGACTACCTCATCATCAGAATCAGAATCACCTCTGGCCAATTGAGCCTCTTCTTGAGGGTTCTTTTGCTTGCATTCATCTGCATAATGACCAAACTTATCACAGTTATAGCACTGCACCTCTTTCTTGCTATAATTCTTCTTCTCCTTATTCTTCCAGGCTTCTTTTCTCTTTTGATAATCATTCTGCTTCTGATCACCATTCTTGCTTGAACCCTCACCAGCTCCCTTATTCCATTTTCCCTTCCCTTTCTTGTTTTTCCAATTATTACCCCAATTTCCTTTCTTGTTTTGAGATTGAGCCAACAACACTTGCTCACTAGATTTTTCATTAGGTTTGGCACCCATCCTAGCCCTAATCCTAGTCTCATTTGCTTCAAGAATTCCTTGTAATTCAGCAACTTTTAAGGTACTCAGATCCTTAGATTGTTCAATTGAGGTCACTACATAATCAAATTGGGAAGTTAGGGTTCGCAATACCTTGTCAATCTTTCTTCGATCAGTGACATTCTTGCCATTTGTGCGCATCTGCTTTGTGATCACTGTTAAGCGGTTGAAGTAGTCAGCAATCGTCTCCTTCTCGCCCATTTGAAGTAATTCATACTCCCTGCGTAACGTTTGTAGCCTCACTTGCTTCAACGACGCATCACCAGAATAGGCTGAAGCCAACGCATCCCAGGCTTCCTTTGCAGTCTCATACCCTGCGATTCTCTCAAACGCGTCAGAATTCACGCATTGGTGAATCAAGAACAGCGCTTTGCTGTCCTTCTTTTGTTGATCACGTAACTCATCTCCAAATGCATTTTCTACGATTCCATTCTTCACAATGTCAAGAACTTCCTGATACCGGAACACCACCTTCATCTGCACAATCCATTTGTCATAATTCTTCGAATCAAGAACTGGAAGTTTCGCCGGAAGTTGATCACTGCCGGAGTTTTGATTTGCCATGTCTACGCCGCAAGATCACGAACTCTCGCTCTGGATACCAGTTGTTGGAACAAATTCACTCAGTGTTCCTCACATTCACTCAATTATCACGAAGGAATTTTACCAAGAAGAGAGTGTTCTTGGTTACACAAAGTTGGTTAGTCGAAAGCAATATAACAGTAGTCGAAAAACTGATATTGTGGTGTGTGATCGAAAAATTAATTCGATTACCACCATCACTTGTATTTATTTATAGGCTTACTTTACAACTGTACATACACGTAGGAATTCACTAATACACGTGGACTGATGACACGTACAACACTAAAACAAATTACATGAGAAACACTTAACTAGCTATATTTACTTAGTGAGTAAAACTAGTTATTCGACCAACTTGAATTACATTCAACAGTTTACACATACCAAGAAAACTAATAAATTTTGTTGTTTTTGATGAAAGTATTTATCTTTTTTCTATAATACCCTTAACTATTTATTATTTCACTCTACATATTTCTCTCTCCACAATAAATAGTTAATGATATTATTGACAAAGCAATAGTTAATGCTTCATTGAACTTTGAAAACGACAAGTAAAATGAAATAAAATAATTCTTTAAAAACATATATTGTGAAACGGAGGGAGTATTATTTAGTGGTGCACTAAAAATTATTTTAAATATTCAATAATTATTTTGTTATCGAGTGATGTGTTAAAGAATTATTTAGTTTTAATTTTTAGGTATTGAAAAGCTCTTTGTCGTCCGAAGAAGGGTAGTGAATAGCGTATTGTAAAGACAATTTATATTTAGTAGCGCTTAAAAAATGAATTGAATTTAAGGGGAAAATATGTAAATCTAGAGGACTAATTTAAAAAGTAAGCAAGTAATGAATGTTTATGCGGGTTCTTGACAACTTCATTACCATCAAGATAGAAATGTTTATTTGTTCTACGCTGCTAATTTTTCATGGCAGTAAATCCATCCAAGCACAGGCATGAGTCATGACCCTGACAATTAGGTCGCAATTAACCGTCTGACATTGAAACAGATAAATTCCACGTAAATTGAGCAGTATCCAGATCCAAGTAGGTCGCAAAATCCAGTTGCGAAAGTCGCTAGGACACAATGCACAGATTTGTGATAAATGAATAGTTGAATACCAGAAACCAGTTAAGTATATTCTTCAACATGACAGAAAAAAAAACATGAAACACCATTAGCAGAATGAACTCACAGCTATTATAGATTCAGGAGTTTCAGTTGCCCTAATGAAGCAATAGCAGTGGATCCATGGTAGATGTCCTTTCCAATATTTTCTCTGAATTAATCCCCTGAATGCATCTGGCAGGGTATATCTTTAGTCAGATATCTATGTTTATATCTTTTAAAAAATGGCAACAAAAAATCAAGTAAAAGAGTATTAATAGTTCCCTGCACTCAACAACATTGCACTACACAAGTAACTAAATTGTTATTGAATAATATCATGAATGAATTTTGGTTTAGATTATAATAATAGCAAGTTGATTAAAAAAAATAGCTAGACCTCAGAGAAACAGTCAATGAGTCACAAATTTGACTCAGACAGTAGAGTCACTAAGGTTCTCATCTAATGGTAATGGCCAAAAAATGATTTGAAACTTGTAAGAGAAAATAGTCACATCAAATCAAATGCCATTGTACCTAGAAACTGAACAGCAGATGCTGGTAGATTCATTATTATGTGGTCTATATGTTCCCAAGTTTTTGTGACAGTGATCTCAGACCTTATCCTTCGCTTCTTTGTGCTTCCTTTTTCCCCATCACATTCAGGTATGTTAGTGCCATGAGCCTTCCCATTCCCTGTCAACCGAAAATGCTTGTAAATTTTACTTTCAACCTTTATTAGTATTGCTGTCAATGCTGTATTAATTTTTTGCAGAAGATGGGAGACTGCTAGACAAAAAAGGCTTTAAGCCTTTTAAATATAGAACTGAATTGTAGGAATTTTTTACAAGCAAGCTGATCAGGTAGTAGCTACTTGTCATGGTAGCTTGATGTGTTTTCGTAATCTGTAGAATACCTTCATGGGGACTACCACAAGACCTTTTAACAGCAATTGCAGATTACGAAGGAGTAACGTGGGGTGGAATTAGATTGGCATTTGGGAGACTCTAGGCTTCTCTAATTGCCTAGTCTATCTTTTTCCGTTTTCTTTGAGCTTCCACTGTAACTACAGAGCTGATATCACCTTGATAGCAGCCCTGAGTTCTCATTACCAATACAACACTGTTTTGTTTCTTTCCATTTCATCTTGTACCTATCAAGTTTATACAGTACTAACAAAGTAAGCCAAATCAAGGGAAAAAAATCCCCACAGGGACGTATTATATAGTTTGGCTAACCATAATTATAGTTTTCATGTCCTTAGACATAAACTTGTTAGATAAGGAGTTTATTAGGGGCGGAGCTAGCATACAATTAATTGAGTGGCCAAAAACCACGGGCTGAACTGAACCGCACGGTTGACTACACTAAAACTGAATAGATTTGATAAATATCGGTTTTTGCGGTTTTCGACTTCGGCTTGTAGTTTTCTATTGCATTAGTTCGGTTTTACTTTTCTATTGATCTATATAAAATTTAAATTTTTTTGTTATTAGTCCCTAAAAAAGTTTTTATATAGATCATGTTTGCGCTTTTACTTTTTTTTTGGACAAGATTCGACCTTTTTATTTTGCTAAGGAATAGATTTTTGCACTAGTAGTAACATTACATATAGATTATAATCACAGATTTTTGTCAAAAAAAAAATAATCACAGGTTTATTTATTTCAGTAATGTTTTGTAAATACTTTTTGCTGAGTTAGGATTCTCTCATGTACTTGTTGTATCAAGTAGGTGAGAGAGTGACACATACAAAAAGGTGATACCATTTATTGCATTTATTATGTTATTGTATGTGTCACTCTCTCTCCTACTTGACACAACAAGTGCTTGAGAGAATCCTAACTCCTTTTTATTGATAGATATGAATTGGAATTAGATTATTCAAACATAAAATAACTACTTGTAATACTTAGCCCATACATAAATAAAAAGTTCCTTGTTAAAATATCCAACATCATATCATATATTGATCTAAAATCAAGTTCCTATATTAAAACGGAATCAATCAAGTTCCTATAAAAAAGGCAATGAAATCAAATAGCAATAAATGAAGATTGTGTTATTTTTGAGTTAGATATAACAAACAAGCGATATCTTCTCCGGTAATCTTGTCTTGATAATAGTTGATTTGAAATATCTAATTCTCATCCTCACTCAACCCTATATATATTTCACTCACACTGCTCTTCATATCACACAAATCTCTAAACGTCAAATCTAATTTTTCTCAAGCATTGCATTGCACCATGTCATCTGAGGAGAAGAAGATGATGATAACACTACGAAGCTCAGACAACGCGATATTCAAAGTAGAAAAATCGGTGATGCTCCAATCACAAACAATAAAGTTCTTAATTGAAGATATTTGCAACGATGACGCGATAATTCCTCTTCAGAACGTGGATGGAAAAACTCTCGCAAAGGTAATTGAGTTTTGCAACAAGCATGCTTCTGAATCATCAGTTTCCAATGATGACGTGGCAAGTTGGGATAAAAAATTTGTTGAAGAGTTTGATCAAGGGAGCCTCTTTGAAATGATAATAGCAGCAAACTATTTAAATATTCCGTGTTTGTTGGACTTGACATGTCAAAAAGTTGCAGATATGATTAAAGAGAAGAAAGTAGAGGAGGTTCGTGAAATATTTAATATCAAGAATGATTTTACTCCTGAGGAAGAAGAAGAAATTAGGAGGGAGAATCAATGGGCTTTTTGATGACTGAAATATTGGAAGCAAGGAAGAATGGGCTTTTTCATCTTTTAATTGATGTTTGTCTTTGAATTAGAATTAGAAAATTTATTTACTGAATTGTAGAAACAAGTTTCAGCACTTGTGAAGGATTTTGCTTAGTTATGTTATCTTGCAGTTTTTAATTTAGTTTTCTTTTATTAAAGCGAATTAAATCAATGATCTAGATATTTTCTTGGATGCTTTCTTGAGATGTTGTTTTCATATTGTTCTTGTGATGAAGATAATTAGGGTTCATATAATTATTTACTCAATAATTCAGTATAGTGATGCTCACTTGACAATATATGGATCATAGGAAAATAAAAAATAAAAAAATCGTGTACAAGAAATTTGCTAGAAAAGAAAAAAATCTTGGGATTCACCTTTAAGAACCAACAAGTATTCAATATAAAATTTTAGTTACAGGTGAACTGATCTTTTGTACATGTACAAACTCACTCATGTAACTAAAGCAAAAAAAGAGAAATAAAAACTGTGGAAGTATATATGTATATAAATTAATTATATATTTCAGATAATCTTAGATGTTGTGTGACTTGTTGTATTGCTTGCTATCTCTGTAATCCTTGTTTGCAAAGAGGGCAACAGGATATAATTCTTAACCATTGATCAACACATTTTAGGTGAAACAAATGGGAACATGGCAATTGTCTAACTTCTTCTTTCTCTTTGTACTTTGCCAAACATATGCAACATTCCTGTCACCACATCCAACAACACAAATTAATTATCAATCAACAAAAATAACTAAAAATTAAATTCAGGTAAAACTGAAACTAATAAACTATTTTTTGGGGAGTTCAGGGGAGCATCAAGAGCCACGAGTTAGCTAATGAACCGGACCACCGTATAGTTCATTCAGAGCCGATGTAGACTAAGAACTAATAATGTAACTTACAGACGTACAGAATAGTAATGTAACTTACAGAATCTTCAGTAATCAATCTTTCACTGCATTGAGAGTCATTTTTGTGGTCTGAGTTGGTATGAACAACTTTATATTTCCAACTTGTAAGGTGTGAGATTTGGTCATCAGATGCTCCTTTAGCAGAGGAGCCCATGTTCATGTTATATCCAAGGAGTGTGCTAACAAGTGGCACACAACAGCACAATAACAAGAACAAGAGAAAAGGGAAAGAATAGCAAATTGCATTCCAAACAAGGAGAATGATGCATAGCACTTGGAGTTTTGGAGCATGTTGGAATGATCCAAAACGTGAGTCAAATGCCCAAACATTTCCCATCACAAACCATATTGCAAAGAAAAGTTCTAGTGAACTCCTGCATTTGCTCATTAAATGTGAGCTCCTGTACACACTGCATAAGTACAAAGTCAACAAAATTAAGATTTAATTTATATACATTGTCGTTTGAAGAAATATTTTATAATATCGATCAATTACAAATTGACATGTTATAAAAAAGAAGTAAGTCAACTAATAGTCACCTTATATGTCTATCATACTATAAATTGTGATTAGTTAAGAGTGTAAAAAAAACCATACACCAATTGTGCTTGGCAATTAAACTCTTTAAGTTATCTAATAAAAAAATTGCAGGGTTAAAACGCAGAAATTATGGCCTCAAAAAATAAGCTTCTAGAAAATTACTAAGGGTCATGTAAAAAAATACTAAGGGAGGACGCATGCAGCACAAATGAGGGTGTCTATATATTTTGGTATTTTTAGTTATTTCCTATTATTCGCCAAAAACAATGTTAGGCTGGGACAACTGAGTTTGAAAAATATAACTGGGCCAAGCCAATGATATGTTTGGGTTTTGTAGTACTCTACTTTTTTTTGTTATCGTCTCCGCTTCCAACAGAGTTTTTGTCACACCTAAGAATCGAACTCGAGACTTCGGGGTGGGAATTGGGATCCGAACCGAGTTATCACTTAGACCCAACCCTTATTGATAGTAGTATTCTGCTTTGACAACATACTACTTTTTGACAAAATTTATGATTTTTCATTACTCTTTCCCTTTCTCGTCTTTTCCTGAAAATCTAAAATGTATAATATATTTGTTCGTCTTTTTGTTGCAACTTATGTGATACTAAATTACAATGTAAAAAGTATGATCCGCTGCCATGGTCTCATTTCTGAATTTGAAAACTTACTTTGTTACCTATCTTTTCCTTATAAATAAATAAAAATTCTTATTTTTGCCAAAAAAAGTATATCTTTTTTTTTTTACGGAAAAAAGTATTTCTTTTAAGTTCCCATAAAAAGGGTATTTCTTTTATATGAGTATGTTCACTTTTTTAGTTAATTTTTTTAATTTATGTGTCTTTTTCAATCAAAAAATGATATTTCTTTTTAAAAATTAATAAGGCAAATTAGTTAGGTCATCTCCTTCTCATTTTCTATTCCCCTGCCACTTTCCCATGTGTCTCATGTGAGTCCACTTAGGCCCACTGCAGGTACACAGGGGGGCCCACCTTAAAAAAAATACTATTTTTTTCAATCTTTGACAATCCCTTATCCTAATAATCAATTCAATTTCAACAAGATAATTATAAGATTCTTCTATACATGACAAAAGATTCTTCTAATTAGTCTAAATATCAATAGTATCAAAATTTTCCACTATAACCTCTAAAATAAATCATTATTAATAACAAAATAACAAAAAAGAAAGTTCTTAAAGTACCTGGTTTCTTCATTATTTGTCTGTTGTTCAACATCATCAGAAATACTAATACCATCCCCTTGAGTCAAATTAACTTGATAGTAACGACCACAAAGTAGCAAAACATTTAGAACACAACCAATATCATAACCTGAAACCCAAACCCTCATAGGCCAAACAGGTTTCTCATTCTTTGAAACAACCAAAGTGAATGTTGTGGCTGTTATTTGTACTATCAAAGCAATTAATTCCAACATCATCCATATGCTAGAATTAAAAGGATTAGAACCAAGATCAGATCTTGTTCCATTTTGATAATGAAACACTCTTCTCAAAAATGAAAACCATCTTGATCTAGATATTTTTATAGCCACTCTAGTCAAAAAAGAAGGGTTTGAATTTGAATTTGAAGTAAGTGGTTGTGGAGAATTTTGGATATTAGTGGATATGGTATTTTCTCCTATTGCATAATGTGTAGGAAATGAAACCATTCTGCTTGAATTTGAATTACATGAAGAATTCATTGGAATTGGAATTGAAATCAAGTTTGCTGCTTCTATGAAGAAGTTATTGCTTCTTTATATATATATTCAATAAGAAATAGTCCAAAAAAATGAAAAACGTGTGTTCAGAGTCTTCAGACCAAGTCTTCTTTGGTTCCTAGTCCTGAACAAAATAGCCAACTTAATTTGAAGTTCTAGATAATAATAATTTAGAAGAACAAAGCACCAAAGAAAAAAAATTAAAATTTAAAATACCATGTATTAAAGGCACATGAGCAGCCAGAAGATTCAGCTCCAAGAATTTCTGAACCATATAAAGGAATAAGCTTTATAACACGAGAACATGAAATTGAAGCACCCAATTGAAATACTTATGTCATGACACCAAATAAAAAATTTGAGGGTGATAAAGTTTTAGTTGGGGTTGGGGGGTGTATTTAGAAAGATAAGGGGGTGAGAATTGGTATGAAGGAAATGTCAGGGAAGGTAAAGTACGAATTTCAGATGGTGACCAAGAATGGACTGGTGAACTTTGCTTTGATTAAAAGAGACTCTCAGAAAGTGGTTTGGAGGGAAGTTAACCGTTGGCCAAACTTCAACTCTATAGCTATATTTTCTATCAAGTAAGAGTTGCTGAATAAAGCAATTCTAGAAAGGATTTTCAACTTCACAACTTTCCTCCCCTCAACGCAAAGATCTTATTTATATCCTTTTTATATAGTTTTTCTCTATTTGAATTAAAGTGGATAAGACTTAAATTGATGATCTAATACGTAGGAGGACTATTAAGGTCTAATATTAATTTATATGAAATTAAATTAAAATAAATGTATTATTTGAATTCTGGCGGGGACAGGTTGATTTAGATTTTGATTTTGATTTAGAGATTGTGTGGTGAGGTAAAGGAAGGTTGTCGACCTAATCCAACCAGCAATTGTGTCATGTTAGAGAGAGAAATGTCTCCCTCTCTATTTCTCTCTCCTTGTGTTCATTTCTGCTTTGCTACAATTTTGTATATTAGCCACACCACTTCCACGGTGGAGTAGTTTGTTTTTTTTTCTTGATATTTTAAATTTTTAGTGGATTGAAAGCCGACATCAGATGATCAGGTATTGTTATCTGCACACTAATATTTTTTGTGCACACTTGATGGAGACATTCATCTTGTTTTACTTTCTAAAAAACAGGTACAAGATATATATATATATTCATGTCCACCAAATAATGTTGAGAATAATAATGTGTAACAGACATTTTCCATTTTTCCACTAATTTTTTTATCTCTCAATTTTCCATTTTTAGATGTAATTTGTTTTACTTCTTTTCTTTCACGCGGGCGCTCTTCACTTTTTTAACTTGTACCCCCACTTATTCACAATTTACCTCCCACATTAATTTTTATTTCTACAATACCCCTAATAAAAATGTTAAAAACGGAATTACCTAACACAAACTTAAATCCGTTTCGGGTGAAATAACAAAACAAAAGTATGTTGATGTAGGTAAATCTGTTTCATCAAAAAATAGGCCAACGGAACTATAGAAAGAAAAATAAGTCTGTTTTTAAAAATTTTGCAAAACGGATTTACCTAACACAAACTTAATTCCGTCTTCGTAAAGTGATGATAACGCATTTACTTCTCGTCCATGAGGATCAAGACTGATGACGACGTACGAAGCATATAGAACATCCATGACATGCTTCAGAATCGTAAGCCGTTGGAGCTGTACGTGGAGACTCAACGGAGCGTCAATGAGATTATACACTGTTTGTATGCTGGAGGACCAGGAGTTTAAAAAATGTATTTGTTGTTGTTTATGTATTTTTTTTTAGTTTGTATGTTTGCATCAATGAAAATAAATTTTTAATTTAACTAGTCTAGTAAAAAAAAACAATACTAATAAGAAATATAATAAAAGAACAATACAAATAAGAAATAAATAAGTTCAACGTGAAATCATCGTAGAATACAACAACCAAAAAAATCAATCATGTCCATATGCCAAATCAGTCAACCTCTGGATCCGAGAGTACGACCGTAACGATGGATGTAAAGTGACTAAATTACACAAGAAATGGGGTTTGAATTGTGTTTCATTTTTAAAACTTGATACCTAAAAAGAAAAAACTTCTTCCAAAGTGTTTCTCAAGGTGAACTTGGATATGAGAAGGTTAGTAATAATAATTTCTTCACACAGGGACAAACCTTCTCCAATGAAGAATGATGATTAGTAATAAGTCTATACAAGAGATATGTTGGTTTTAACTTGGTTTTAGGTTTAAAGCAATTTAGCTTTAGTTAAACCTAAGTTGAGAAGGTTGAATGAGATAACCTTCTCTTGATTGACAAACCAACAGATGATATAGAGGCACGTATAAACTCCTTGAAAGATGAAGTCTAATAATGATAGGAAGATATAGAACAAATAAATTAAAGATAAGACAGATAAAACTCACGAGATAGATTAGGAGGTAAAACCTTCCATGTACTATCTATGAGTTACTTTGATTGATTGAGATAGTAAGAACTATCTATGAGTTACAAGATTGAAGATTGAAGAAGAGAAGAAGAAGATTACAAGTGCTCTGGCTTCTCACTAGAACTAGAGAGAGAAGTAGAGTTTCTGAATTGTGTTCTGTGTGTCGAAGTGTGCCTCTAACATAAGCCTAAGGCACGATTAAATAGATTGAAAACTTTGAATAGTAACCGGTTACTAAACTGGCACTGTGCACTAAAAGACCTGCACTGTACAGAATCCAAGAGAATCTGACTTGAACTGTGCAGTAGCAGTGAAGAGTACACGAGATCTGAGCAATAATGGAGCCTTGGATTCCAAAATGCCAAAAGATGGTGGGAGACAAGGGGACCCCACGGATTGACCACAGCGATTTGTGGGAAAGCAAGAATCTTTGGCTATGATGACAAAATAGTGGGTGGGAACGACCACTAAGTCTTGCTATGATGATATTTGTCGTGTTCCTGCAAACTGAGAAACAACAGAATTTTGATAAAAGGTTAGATTAAAAATTTGGACAGTTTTTCATGCCTGGTGCAGACACTACAATCACCATGTTCAGGGTGGTGTAAGATCAGTTTTTCATACCAATAACGGTACTACTATCACCATGATCCAGGGTGTTATTGGAACAGTTTTCATGTCTAATATAGACACTACAATTACCATGTTCTAGGGTAATATTTAAGCAGTTTTTCCCACAAAAAGTGGTACAGTTATCGTGCTTAAGGATAAAATTTGAAAATAATTTTGAAGCTTTCCTGAGGATCAAAGAAGACCAACAGAAAAGGGAGTTTATAAAATAAGTTTATTTAAAATTCCCAAGGGGATCAGCAAAGATCATCAGAATAATAATCAAAGCCACCTTCCTCAGAGAAATCTTTTGGAGAGGAGGAAGAAGATGAGACAAGAATTTGTTTCATCTTATTGTCCTTTTTTGAAGATGAAGGGGCATCTTTAGCTCCAGATTGGTCTTGAAGGAGTTTCATGACATTCTGAAGTTTTTCCAGAATATCATCTTCAGAGGTAGAAGCTGCAAGAGCTGCAGAAATTCTAGCCTTTTGATTTAAAAATTTACAAGTTTCTGGGTCAGCAACTTGCAAAGCCTTTGGGTTGGTTTTAAACCAATTGGTCACACTCGTAGGAGATGCAGCAGAGGCATCAAAACGAGGCCACCATTTGACAAACCCTTGTTTGTATAAAGACAATAAAGTCTTTGGATGATGAAAATGCCCAGTTTTATATTGCCATGAAAATATCCATGATAATGAAAAGGTGGCATAAAAATTTAAAGTGATTGGATAATTGGTAAGATCTTTGTTGAATCTTTTTGAAAATATTTGAAATCCTTCTTGGACTTCAGTGGGAAAGATTTCTGGGCAAGGGCCAAAGAAATCCCACCATTGAAGGAACCAATTAGGGAAGGAATACTTGGTTTTCTTTTTGAAATAGATCAACCAAGAATGTTTAAGAATTTTGTTTTGTAAGCCTAGGATAATATAATCCCAAGCTTTGATATAATCCCAATAATTATAACCCATAGGGTCAAAGAGCTGGGAAAATTTCTTTGTGCTGTTTGGATTTGGCCCAAATGCTGAGGGTGTCAGAACATTTAGAATTTGAAGGGTTGAATGGGTGATGACAGCATCATCCTTAGGATCCCTATAATGTTTGAGGGATATTGACTCAGTATCTATGAGAATAAACTCATAAAATTTCTGGGTTTTATTTGGAGTAAAAGGTAAGAAATGGGATTGAGGTGGAAAGATTTTTGGAGGGATCTTGTTGGGATTTTCATTCCAAAATTCTGGTTCAATATGAGCCACAAAGAAATAGCTTTCTTTTGGGACATACTGGGTTTGAGCAGGGGTAATTGGGTTGGTACTAATAACCAAATTTGACTGATTTTGGGCAGAGGTAACCTGGGATTTTGGGTTAATCTGCAATTGTTGGGATTTTTGGGTTTGAATAGCTAGGTCCAAGGCAGGGAGATCATGATCACTGTCCTCAGCTATGCTAGCCCAAGAAGGAAGATTGGTTAACCCTTGTTCCTGGAAAGTCAGGAGGGTTTGGATTGGAAAGGCATAGTCTGACTTTGCCTGTTTAATTTGACTTTGGGTATTCTGAGAGGAATGCCCGGATTGGTTTCCAGATGAGTTTAGGGTGGAAGGCCCTGTAGAGATTATGGGGTTTTTACCTTTTCCTCTTCCTCTTCCTCTTGAGGAGGAAGCCCTGGTGGTCATTTTGATCGAAGCCCTGAAAATAATCAAAGATGAACCAGTTAGTAAAATTATAATTCTTATAGTAACATAATTAATATGATTACTGTAATGGAAAAGATTGTCTAAAATTTCCATCTTTTGGTTTTTAGACATAAAGAGATTAATTATTAGAAATTTTTCATGAAAATTTCTAGCAAGATTATAAGAGTCAAGAATTTCTTGTGAGACAGCGTAATTAACCACATCACAAGTAATATCTATCATTCCCTCCTGGTTTTTAGCTTTGATGCTAATTCCAGAGTTAAGATTGATTTTGGAGCAAATTTTTTGAATCTTAATAAAAGATTTGCTCGGATGATAAAACATAAAGGGTTGCCCCAGATAATAAACATTAATACCAAAATTATTGATATGAAAAGAAAAAAGTAGAGCTGGGGATTCCCAGATAACTCTATTTTCAAAGTTGGTAATAATGGATGAAATGGAGATATTGAATCTGCAAATGGAAGAAGCTAGGTCAATAAACCCAGATTCTGGTTTATCGAAATAATAATCTAACCAATTGTAGATTTTGGATTTAATCTTAGGTTTGAGCTCAAGATTCTTAAGCTCAGATAAAATCCTGTTGTATCTATGGGGTTTTTCATCTCTGCAGATGAGCTTAATCCTTCTTTTGGCATTAGGATCAATACTAAAAGTACTGAGTTTTCTAATGACCCAGCAACTTTTGGTTTTGTGACCTGTTTTACTATAAATGAAGCAGGTAACCTGTTTACTATGCTTCTTCCTAGCAGGTCGGCTGATGGGAGGAATCTCAGGTTTTGTTTTATTGCAAGTGCAACAAATATCTGTGATTTGAGACTTAGCCTGGGTGTTGAGTTTCTTGTCCCTTTTCCTAATGTAGGGTTTTGGTATATAACCAGGTTTGGGTTGATTAGGACATTTTCTGGCAATGTGGCCAAAATTGTCACATTTGAAGCAGATAACCTTCCTTTCATCAAAAGGATTTCCGGTTATTGTGTTTATAGAGCCATTGCTCCTAGGTTTAGGAGCCATATCTTTAAGAAGATTTAATTGCTCATAGATTCTAGCTAAGAGTTCTTCATTATTGGTTCCCTGAAGAACTGGTTTTGTAATGGGTTCCTCTAACTGGGTAGGGATACCTAAAACCTTCTTAGCTTGTTTTAAGACATCATTGGGATGCTTAGGGGGGATAACGGGAACATCTTGTTTTCTATGAGATAAGATGGATTGAAAAGGATAATTGATACCTTTCCTAAAAGCATAATCTTTAAACCATTTAAAGAAAGGGATATTATGTTTGGTTTTTCTGAGAAATTCATAGAATTCCTCTTGGGTTGCTTTACGATTGTGTCCCTGATACTGAGAAAAGAACCATTTCCTATGAGGAGACCAATCCTCAGAATAAAATTCTTTTCTTAGGGATTCCTTATCTATGATGAACTTAGACTTCATCATAAGGATTATTAAGGGAGGAATAGGTTGGAGATTGAATAGACCTATGGTCTTCCTCCTCTTTCTGATAGGAGGTTTTTACAGGGGTTGTGGTTTCAAAGCCCTGTAGGTGGATAGTGGAACCATCATGGGAGGTTCCTATCTGAGGTTTGGAGGACTCTCTAGCTACAGAGAAGGATCTTCTAGAGAAAGATCCTCTGGACATAGCCGTTCTGAAGTCTTCTTCAGATCTGAGGGACCTAGGGATAGTGAAGGAGTTACTCCTGTTAAAAACAAGATCAACTTTTCCAGATTGATGCTGAATAACATCCTGGAATTCTGGCGTTATCCTAGGTGCTGTAGGGGCAGCTTTATCTAGGGTCCAGGTTTCAGGAAGTGTAATATCACTCCATTGTATGGTTTTAGGTACCATAATATTGGCCTTAGATTGGTCAGTAAGAAACAAAGTCGTTTCTCCTGATTTGTGGCATTTGGTTTTAAGGAAATTGGACCTGATAGAGTTCATTACTTTGTAATGAATTCTGTATATCAAAGTGATAGGGACAGATCCTTCCTTCATGTCATAGCCGTGGCACTTGACATTTAGATAAAGAACATCAAGGATGTTCTTATCATCCAGACTGACAGTTAAATCTGGGAAGCAATTAAAAAAGATTGGCCCATGAATAAGGCTAGTTTCAACAGTTCCTAATAAGGAGTCATGAAACTGATTATGGCGAGCATCCTTAAACAGAGCAAGACTGCAACGTTAAGAGATTCTCTGGTAAGAGGCTTCATGCCTACCTGAACACTTCCAATGTGTAGGTAGTTGAAGTTCTTAGCCTTATGATCTTTCATACTTTTTTCAGAAAGAAGATGAAATTCTTCATCATCTTTGCGGAGTATGATTTTCTGTTCAACTGTTCTGATAATAAAATCAGTTTTTGAAAAGAAAGATTTTTGATTTTGATAGAGATCTTTATGAGATATTTTGGGAATATCCCAATTATCAAGATCTTGATTGATATCTTCAAAACGTATTTCTTCTTTGAAGATTTTGTTTGATAAAGATTGATTGGAAGATGAAGATGAGGATGAGGGATTGCAAGAGAAACGAGAAGAAAAGCTTTTAAACATGTTAGATAAAATTTCTTCCTCACCCGTAAGCATCATAGCCTTCACTTGGTTTCAAAAGAAATATAAATATTAAAATATGAACTAGTAACTACTTTCTAGATTATGCTGGGATATAAACCTGTTTTGTTTAAAAATCATAACAAGGCCAAGTGCAGGATATTAAAACTTGGATAAAAGAATTATTTTCTAATTTATATCTCAGAGAGAAATCCTTTTACTCAGAAAACAATAAGTAAAGTAAATACTGAAATACATTTAATTTAAACCATTTAAATTATATCTTGAGTTTGATTCAGACATGCAAGTGATCAATAAACAAACTGTTTTCTGTTTTACTTTCTTTTAAACACCAAGATGTTTCCAGAATACAACATCTCTCTGGGCGGCAAGGTAGCTGCTCTATCACTCGCGAGGCTTACGCATTCGTTATGCCATTCGTCGTTAGCGAGATTTCCAAGTATTCTTTCAAAATCCTATAATGTCAAAAGTAAGTAGAACATGGTTTTGAAAAAGTTATAGATGTTCTTGATCAAAAGCAGAGAATACGATTTCAAAATATAACTTAGGGAAAGTTCAATTTAAACACATGACAACATACTTTGACAAACTGTTTTAAGATCAAAAGTAAATCTTTGTAAAATATAAACACAGATGAATAATTTTCTTATTCAATCACCTTTTATGTTTATGTGTTATAAAATAGTAAGCTGATTGACTATGGGATTTCTCAGACATCTGGTACTGCTCACAACAGACATTGGCCACGTTTGTGAGGCTCCCAGAACATTCTTTGAAAATACACCAGTAAACTGGCCTGAACAAGGCTAGCCATAGTCAAGGAGTATACTAATAGTGTAACACTTAGAAATATTTTAACTTTGAATTAATATCCATAACAGGCACTTATATGATTATGAACAAAATAAGTAACTGCAAAGCATAATCCAGATAAGTAACCAACAGTTCAAAGTTAATATCTACATTCCTACTTCCACCATCTGGCTCTGATACCAAGAGGGGTTCGGAACCAGAAGAGGGGGATTAAATTAAAGAGGCAGAGGGGAAGTAGGTAGCATACGGAATGCAACAAATAAATTAAAGATAAGACAGATAAAACTCACGAGATAGATTAGGAGGTAAAACCTTCCATGTACTATCTATGAGTTACATTGATTGATTGAGATAGTAAGAACTATCTATGAGTTACAAGATTGAAGATTGAAGAAGAGAAGAAGAAGATTACAAGTGCTCTGGCTTCTGGTATCAAAGCATAATCCAGATAAGTAACCAACAGTTCAAAGTTAATATCTACATTCCTACTTCCTAAAGGCCCTTTTACCCTTAATATTCAAAACCAATCTGCCCCTGTCTTGGCTGCCCCCTTTAAAGCTAGACCTGATAATGAACCTATATCAGCCAGAGATATCAAAGATCTCATGGAACAATCTAACTATACAAACAAATACCTCCAAGCACTAGGAGACTCCAAATCTAGTAGAAACAATGATGCCTCCCCTAAAACTGAGCCATCTTATTCTTCTGCTAAAATTGAGAAACCCCTATTCAATCCCTATAGGGTATCCAAAACCTTTAAGAAGGCCTTCAAGCAAGAAGGTCATATCAAAAGAGAAGTTGATGAAACCAGAGATGAAATCCTGGAAAAAATCAATGAACATTTAACTCTCCTCAAAACAACAATCCCTGATACGCCTTCTCCTCATACCCCTAGGAAAAGCATCAATATGATAAATGAGACCTCTTCTGATCAGTCGGAAGATGCCTCTCCTAAGAATAAAGTCAGTCCCATCATTTACAATCCTAAAAACAAATGGCGTAGAGAAACCAAGCTTTACTACCCTAGGGCCACTGCTCCTGACCTTCTCTTAGAAGAAAAGGAAACCAATTTCAAAAGTTTCAGTGCCAACAATGTCTATGAGTGGAACATTGATGGAGAAAATGAGTATGGCATAACCAAAATCCTCCAAAATATGACTATGGTTGCCACTGCTTATGAAACTTCCAACAACTGCTCAGAAGATATGATCGTAGAAATCCTCATTGCAGGATTCTGTGGTCAGCTTAAAGGTTGGTGGGATAATTACCTCAATGATGAGGATAAGCAATCTATCCTTACTGCTATCAAAAAGGAACCCAACGGAGAACCCATCCTTGAAAATGGGATTCAAATTCCTGATGCAGTCAACACCTTAATCTTCACCATTGCCCAACACTTTGTAGGAGACCCTTCCTTAATTAAGGATAGATCTGCAGAGTTGTTGTCTAACCTTAGGTGCAAAACCCTCGGTGATTTTAGATGGTATAAAGACACGTTCCTTACAAGAGTCTATACCAGAGAAGATAGCCAACAAGCCTTCTGGAAGGAGAAATTCCTTGCAGGCCTCCCTAAGTCTTTAGGTGATAAGGTTAGAGATAAACTACGCAACCAGGACCCCAATGGAAATATCCCCTATCAGCAATTAAGTTATGGTCAGCTTATTGCTATCATCCAAAGAGTTGCTTTAAAAATTTGTCAAGACGACAAAATTCAGCAACAATTATCCAAAGAAAAGGCTCAAAATCGCAAAGACTTAGGAACCTTCTGCGAACAATTCGGCCTCCCTTGCATCAAAACCAAAGCCAAACCAAAACCTATCAACACCTTACCTAGACCTGACTATTACAAGGAAAGACATGATAGGAAACCTAGGCCAAGGGTTACTGGCCGATTTACCAAAAATCATTATGAGAATAATGATAAAAACCCCATCATCTGCTTCAAATGTGGCAAACCAGGGCACATTAGTAGAAATTGTAGAGTTATAAACAAACTCAAAATTCTTAATCTTGGTTCAGACATTGAAAGCAAGATTAACAATTTATTAACCCAATCTTCAGGAGAATCCTCGGATCAACCATCTGAGAAAATAAATCAAATTCAGAATGATGATCTATCTAATTCTGATTCCTCTAATAGCATCAATGTTCTCACCAAAGAACAAGATCTTCTCCTTGAAGCCATAAATGCCATTCCTGACCCCCAGGAAAGGGAAAAGTATCTCAAGAAGCTTAAGTCTACTCTTGAGACTAAACCTCCCAAAAGCCCTTTAGTAACCAATAAGTATAATCTCAAGGATACTTTCAAAAGGTTAGAAAAAACCAGTATTAAACCTGTTACTATCCAAGATCTCCAGTATGAGATCAACAACTTAAAAGTTGAGGTCAATAAACTACGAGAAAAACAGGCTAATCACCAGTCCATTATTGACCATTGGAATAATCATGAAACCAGTTCCTCTTCAGGTATCCCTGACTCTGATAAGGAAGTGGATTCAGATTTCTTAGGGCTGATCAATTATGTAAAAATTCAAAAATTTTACATAAATGTCAAAATTATTATCAAAGATTTTATTTTTGAAACTGTTGCCTTGTTTGACACAGGAGCAGATTCAAATTGTATTTTAGAGGGTCTCATCCCAACAAAATACTTTGAAAAAACCTCTGAACAACTTAGTGCTGCAAATGGTACTAAGTTAAAAATCAATTACAAATTGTCTTCAGCTATCATCGAAAACAACAATTTCAAAATTGATACCTCATTTCTTCTTGTCAAAGATTTGAAAAATCAGGTAATTTTAGGAACTCCGTTCATAAGATCACTTTTTCCTTTTCAAATAACTGAAGAAGGTATCATAACCCAGCATTTGGGACAACCTATTACTTTTAAGTTTTTAAGAAAACCTTTTGTCAGAAACTTAAATCCAATTTCTTACAAAGAAAATCAAATCAATTTTTTAAAAGATGAAATTACTTTTAGAAATATCGATTACCAATTACTCAAAAGGGAAAATCAATTCAAAATTAAGAGTCTTTTAGAGCAAATACAATCCACTATTTGTTCTGATCTTCCTAATGCTTTCTGGAAAAGAAAACATCATGTTGTGGAACTTCCTTATGAAAAGGATTTTCATGAAAGACAAATTCCCACCAAAGCTAGACCTATCCAGATGAATCAGGATCTCCTCTTGGTTTGTCAAAAGGAAATAAATGATCTTTTGGAAAAAGGTCTTATTCGCAAAAGTAAGAGTTCTTGGTCTTGCTCTGCCTTTTATGTTAATAAACAAGCAGAAATAGAAAGGGGAACTCCCAGATTGGTCATTAATTACAAACCTCTCAACCAAGCTCTTTGTTGGATTAGATATCCTATTCCTAACAAAAAGGACCTTCTCAAACGTCTTCATGACGCAAAAATATTTTCAAAATTTGACATGAAATCTGGATTTTGGCAAATCCAGATTAAAGAGAAGGATAGGTACAAAACTGCTTTCACTGTCCCTTTTGGTCAATATGAATGGAACGTTATGCCTTTTGGCTTGAAAAACGCTCCTTCTGAATTCCAAAGAATCATGAATGATATATTCAATGATTATGCAAAATTCGCCATTGTCTATATTGATGATGTGCTTATTTTTTCACAATCTTTTGATCAACATGTCAGACATATCAACACCTTTATTTCTATCATAAAGAAGAATGGTCTTGCTGTGTCTAAAACAAAAATCAATTTGTTTCAAACAAAAATCAGATTTTTAGGTCACAATATCCATCACGGAACTATCACTCCTATCACTAGGGCTATTGAGTTCTCGGATAAATTCCCCAATCAAATTATTGACAAAACTCAATTACAAAGGTTCCTTGGTTGTCTAAATTATGTCTCAGACTTCTTTCCACAACTAAGTAATCTCATCAAACCTCTTCATGATCGTCTAAAAAAGGATCCTCCTCCTTGGACGGATGATCACACCAAAATTGTCATACAAATCAAAGCCCAGGTTAAAGAGCTACCCTGCCTTTACTTACCCAACCCAGAAGCCTTCAAAATTGTCGAAACTGATGCTTCTGATATTGGTTACGGCGGAATTTTAAAACAAAAAACTTCTGGAAAAGAACAAATCATTGCTTTCACTTCTAAACATTGGAATCCTGCCCAGCAGAATTATTCCACTATCAAAAAGGAAGTTTTGGCTATTGTGCTATCCATTTCAAAGTTCCAATCTGATCTTTTAAATCAAAAATTTCTTGTCCGTATTGATTGCAAGTCTGCAAAAGATATTTTGCAAAAAGATGTTAAAAACCTTGCATCTAAACAAATTTTTGCCAGATGGCAAGCAATTTTAAGTATATTTGATTTTGACATTGAATATCTTAAAGGCTCTGACAATTCACTTCCTGATTATCTCACTCGTGAGTATTTACAGGGAAATATTTATCCTTAAGCATGATAACTGTACCACTCTTTGTGGGAAAAACTGCTTAAAAACTACCCTGGAACAAGGTAATTGTAGTGTCTACATTAGACATGAAAAACTGTTCCAATAACACCCTGGATCATGGTGATAGTAGTACCGTTATTGGTATGAAAAACTGGTCTTCCACCACCCTTGATCATGGTGATTGTAGTGTCCTTATGGACATGAAAAACTGTTCAAATAATAACTAATTTTTTGTTTTCCTATTCTGCTGTTTTTTTTACAGGGTGTAGTCAATTCCTCGTTGGAAGGATTTGTCAAAGCATAGCATCATTGTTTGGCCATAATTGGCGCAAATATGGGGGCCTCCACTCCTTGGAACTATCAACCATGGTCTCCCACTATCTTATTTCCAAATATTTTAATCTTGCACTTCTTGGATGCTTCTGCTTAAATTATTGGATACCGCATAGTTCAGGTCACTTTCCCTTGGATTCTGTACAGTGCAGGTCATTTAGTGCACAGTGCCGGTTTAGTAACCGGTTACTATTCAATTTTCCTTCTATTTAATCGTGCCTTAGGCTTGTGTTAGAGGCACACTTCGACACACAGAACACAATTCAGAAACTCTACTTCTCTCTCTCTAGTTCTAGTGAGAAGCCAGAGCACTTGTAATCTTCTTCTTCTCTTCTTCAATCTTCAATCTTGTAACTCATAGATAGTTCTTACTATCTCAATCAATCAAAGTAACTCATAGATAGTACATGGAAGGTTTTACCTCCTAATCTATCTCGTGAGTTTTATCTGTCTTATCTTTAATTTATTTGTTGCATTCCGTATGCTACCTACTTCCCCTCTGCCTCTTTAATTTAATCCCCCTCTTCTGGTTCCGAACCCCTCTTGGTATCAGAGCCAGATGGTGGAAGTAGGAATGTAGATATTAACTTTGAACTGTTGGTTACTTATCTGGATTATGCTTTGCAGTTACTTATTTTGTTCATAATCATATAAGTGCCTGTTATGGATATTAATTCAAAGTTAAAATATTTCTAAGTGTTACACTATTAGTATACTCCTTGACTATGGCTAGCCTTGTTCAGGCCAGTTTACTGGTGTATTTTCAAAGAATGTTCTGGGAGCCTCACAAACGTGGCCAATGTCTGTTGTGAGCAGTACCAGATGTCTGAGAAATCCCATAGTCAATCAGCTTACTATTTTATAACACATAAACATAAAAGGTGATTGAATAAGAAAATTATTCATCTGTGTTTATATTTTACAAAGATTTACTTTTGATCTTAAAACAGTTTGTCAAAGTATGTTGTCATGTGTTTAAATTGAACTTTCCCTAAGTTATATTTTGAAAACGTATTCTCTGCTTTTGATCAAGAACATCTATAACTTTTTCAAAACCATGTTCTACTTACTTTTGACATTATAGGATTTTGAAAGAATACTTGGAAATCTCGCTAACGACGAACGGCATAACGAATGCGTAAGCCTCGCGAGTGATAGAGCAGCTACCTTGCCGCCCAGAGAGATGTTGTATTCTGGAAACATCTTGGTGTTTAAAAGAAAGTAAAACAGAAAACAGTTTGTTTATTGATCACTTGCATGTCTGAATCAAACTCAAGATATAATTTAAATGGTTTAAATTAAATGTATTTCAGTATTTACTTTACTTATTGTTTTCTGAGTAAAAGGATTTCTCTCTGAGATATAAATTAGAAAATAATTTTTTTTATCCAAGTTTTAATATCCTGCACTTGGCCTTGTTATTTTTAAACAAAACAGGTTTATATCCCCAGCATAATCTAGAAAGTAGTTACTAGTTCATATTTTAATATTTATATTTCTAATAAAACCAAGTGAAGGCGACGATACTTATGGGTGAGGAATTATACAAAATATTTTGTAAAAACCGCTCTCTATATACTGCTTTCCTCACTCTCTCAGACATGTCTTTTATTGCTATGCCTTTATCAGAAAATCAATTTTCTGAAAATAACAATCAAGATCTTAGTAAAGGTCTTAACAATCAAGAACTTTGCAAAGATCTTATCAACAATCAAACTTCTTTTGTCATAGATAAAATTTCCCTCAAAAAGGAATTTTATTCTGAAGAATGGTCTCTTCATAGAGAATGGTTCTTCAAACAATATCAAGGGAAAAATAGAAAATCCATTCAGGAAAAATTCTATAAATTCCTTGAAAATGTCAAATACAATATTCCTTTTTTTGATTGGTTTCATGCATATACCATCAAGAAGAATATCAATTATCCCTTCCAGGATGACATTGTTAGAAGAAAAGTCGTGGATGTCATCACTGTATGGCACCTAAAAGATGGTCAAAAGGTCCAATCAGAATTACCTCCTAAAGGCCCTTTTACCCTTAATATTCAAAACCAATCTGCCCCTGTCTTGGCTGCCCCCTTTAAAGCTAGACCTGATAATGAACCTATATCAGCCAGAGATATCAAAGATCTCATGGAACAATCTAACTATACAAACAAATACCTCCAAGCACTAGGAGACTCCAAATCTAGTAGAAACAATGATGCCTCCCCTAAAACTGAGCCATCTTATTCTTCTGCTAAAATTGAGAAACCCCTATTCAATCCCTATAGGGTATCCAAAACCTTTAAGAAGGCCTTCAAGCAAGAAGGTCATATCAAAAGAGAAGTTGATGAAACCAGAGATGAAATCCTGGAAAAAATCAATGAACATTTAACTCTCCTCAAAACAACAATCCCTGATACGCCTTCTCCTCATACCCCTAGGAAAAGCATCAATATGATAAATGAGACCTCTTCTGATCAGTCGGAAGATGCCTCTCCTAAGAATAAAGTCAGTCCCATCATTTACAATCCTAAAAACAAATGGCGTAGAGAAACCAAGCTTTACTACCCTAGGGCCACTGCTCCTGACCTTCTCTTAGAAGAAAAGGAAACCAATTTCAAAAGTTTCAGTGCCAACAATGTCTATGAGTGGAACATTGATGGAGAAAATGAGTATGGCATAACCAAAATCCTCCAAAATATGACTATGGTTGCCACTGCTTATGAAACTTCCAACAACTGCTCAGAAGATATGATCGTAGAAATCCTCATTGCAGGATTCTGTGGTCAGCTTAAAGGTTGGTGGGATAATTACCTCAATGATGAGGATAAGCAATCTATCCTTACTGCTATCAAAAAGGAACCCAACGGAGAACCCATCCTTGAAAATGGGATTCAAATTCCTGATGCAGTCAACACCTTAATCTTCACCATTGCCCAACACTTTGTAGGAGACCCTTCCTTAATTAAGGATAGATCTGCAGAGTTGTTGTCTAACCTTAGGTGCAAAACCCTCGGTGATTTTAGATGGTATAAAGACACGTTCCTTACAAGAGTCTATACCAGAGAAGATAGCCAACAAGCCTTCTGGAAGGAGAAATTCCTTGCAGGCCTCCCTAAGTCTTTAGGTGATAAGGTTAGAGATAAACTACGCAACCAGGACCCCAATGGAAATATCCCCTATCAGCAATTAAGTTATGGTCAGCTTATTGCTATCATCCAAAGAGTTGCTTTAAAAATTTGTCAAGACGACAAAATTCAGCAACAATTATCCAAAGAAAAGGCTCAAAATCGCAAAGACTTAGGAACCTTCTGCGAACAATTCGGCCTCCCTTGCATCAAAACCAAAGCCAAACCAAAACCTATCAACACCTTACCTAGACCTGACTATTACAAGGAAAGACATGATAGGAAACCTAGGCCAAGGGTTACTGGCCGATTTACCAAAAATCATTATGAGAATAATGATAAAAACCCCATCATCTGCTTCAAATGTGGCAAACCAGGGCACATTAGTAGAAATTGTAGAGTTATAAACAAACTCAAAATTCTTAATCTTGGTTCAGACATTGAAAGCAAGATTAACAATTTATTAACCCAATCTTCAGGAGAATCCTCGGATCAACCATCTGAGAAAATAAATCAAATTCAGAATGATGATCTATCTAATTCTGATTCCTCTAATAGCATCAATGTTCTCACCAAAGAACAAGATCTTCTCCTTGAAGCCATAAATGCCATTCCTGACCCCCAGGAAAGGGAAAAGTATCTCAAGAAGCTTAAGTCTACTCTTGAGACTAAACCTCCCAAAAGCCCTTTAGTAACCAATAAGTATAATCTCAAGGATACTTTCAAAAGGTTAGAAAAAACCAGTATTAAACCTGTTACTATCCAAGATCTCCAGTATGAGATCAACAACTTAAAAGTTGAGGTCAATAAACTACGAGAAAAACAGGCTAATCACCAGTCCATTATTGACCATTGGAATAATCATGAAACCAGTTCCTCTTCAGGTATCCCTGACTCTGATAAGGAAGTGGATTCAGATTTCTTAGGGCTGATCAATTATGTAAAAATTCAAAAATTTTACATAAATGTCAAAATTATTATCAAAGATTTTATTTTTGAAACTGTTGCCTTGTTTGACACAGGAGCAGATTCAAATTGTATTTTAGAGGGTCTCATCCCAACAAAATACTTTGAAAAAACCTCTGAACAACTTAGTGCTGCAAATGGTACTAAGTTAAAAATCAATTACAAATTGTCTTCAGCTATCATCGAAAACAACAATTTCAAAATTGATACCTCATTTCTTCTTGTCAAAGATTTGAAAAATCAGGTAATTTTAGGAACTCCGTTCATAAGATCACTTTTTCCTTTTCAAATAACTGAAGAAGGTATCATAACCCAGCATTTGGGACAACCTATTACTTTTAAGTTTTTAAGAAAACCTTTTGTCAGAAACTTAAATCCAATTTCTTACAAAGAAAATCAAATCAATTTTTTAAAAGATGAAATTACTTTTAGAAATATCGATTACCAATTACTCAAAAGGGAAAATCAATTCAAAATTAAGAGTCTTTTAGAGCAAATACAATCCACTATTTGTTCTGATCTTCCTAATGCTTTCTGGAAAAGAAAACATCATGTTGTGGAACTTCCTTATGAAAAGGATTTTCATGAAAGACAAATTCCCACCAAAGCTAGACCTATCCAGATGAATCAGGATCTCCTCTTGGTTTGTCAAAAGGAAATAAATGATCTTTTGGAAAAAGGTCTTATTCGCAAAAGTAAGAGTTCTTGGTCTTGCTCTGCCTTTTATGTTAATAAACAAGCAGAAATAGAAAGGGGAACTCCCAGATTGGTCATTAATTACAAACCTCTCAACCAAGCTCTTTGTTGGATTAGATATCCTATTCCTAACAAAAAGGACCTTCTCAAACGTCTTCATGACGCAAAAATATTTTCAAAATTTGACATGAAATCTGGATTTTGGCAAATCCAGATTAAAGAGAAGGATAGGTACAAAACTGCTTTCACTGTCCCTTTTGGTCAATATGAATGGAACGTTATGCCTTTTGGCTTGAAAAACGCTCCTTCTGAATTCCAAAGAATCATGAATGATATATTCAATGATTATGCAAAATTCGCCATTGTCTATATTGATGATGTGCTTATTTTTTCACAATCTTTTGATCAACATGTCAGACATATCAACACCTTTATTTCTATCATAAAGAAGAATGGTCTTGCTGTGTCTAAAACAAAAATCAATTTGTTTCAAACAAAAATCAGATTTTTAGGTCACAATATCCATCACGGAACTATCACTCCTATCACTAGGGCTATTGAGTTCTCGGATAAATTCCCCAATCAAATTATTGACAAAACTCAATTACAAAGGTTCCTTGGTTGTCTAAATTATGTCTCAGACTTCTTTCCACAACTAAGTAATCTCATCAAACCTCTTCATGATCGTCTAAAAAAGGATCCTCCTCCTTGGACGGATGATCACACCAAAATTGTCATACAAATCAAAGCCCAGGTTAAAGAGCTACCCTGCCTTTACTTACCCAACCCAGAAGCCTTCAAAATTGTCGAAACTGATGCTTCTGATATTGGTTACGGCGGAATTTTAAAACAAAAAACTTCTGGAAAAGAACAAATCATTGCTTTCACTTCTAAACATTGGAATCCTGCCCAGCAGAATTATTCCACTATCAAAAAGGAAGTTTTGGCTATTGTGCTATCCATTTCAAAGTTCCAATCTGATCTTTTAAATCAAAAATTTCTTGTCCGTATTGATTGCAAGTCTGCAAAAGATATTTTGCAAAAAGATGTTAAAAACCTTGCATCTAAACAAATTTTTGCCAGATGGCAAGCAATTTTAAGTATATTTGATTTTGACATTGAATATCTTAAAGGCTCTGACAATTCACTTCCTGATTATCTCACTCGTGAGTATTTACAGGGAAATATTTATCCTTAAGCATGATAACTGTACCACTCTTTGTGGGAAAAACTGCTTAAAAACTACCCTGGAACAAGGTAATTGTAGTGTCTACATTAGACATGAAAAACTGTTCCAATAACACCCTGGATCATGGTGATAGTAGTACCGTTATTGGTATGAAAAACTGGTCTTCCACCACCCTTGATCATGGTGATTGTAGTGTCCTTATGGACATGAAAAACTGTTCAAATAATAACTAATTTTTTGTTTTCCTATTCTGCTGTTTTTTTTACAGGGTGTAGTCAATTCCTCGTTGGAAGGATTTGTCAAAGCATAGCATCATTGTTTGGCCATAATTGGCGCAAATATGGGGGCCTCCACTCCTTGGAACTATCAACCATGGTCTCCCACTATCTTATTTCCAAATATTTTAATCTTGCACTTCTTGGATGCTTCTGCTTAAATTATTGGATACCGCATAGTTCAGGTCACTTTCCCTTGGATTCTGTACAGTGCAGGTCATTTAGTGCACAGTGCCGGTTTAGTAACCGGTTACTATTCAATTTTCCTTCTATTTAATCGTGCCTTAGGCTTGTGTTAGAGGCACACTTCGACACACAGAACACAATTCAGAAACTCTACTTCTCTCTCTAGTTCTAGTGAGAAGCCAGAGCACTTGTAATCTTCTTCTTCTCTTCTTCAATCTTCAATCTTGTAACTCATAGATAGTTCTTACTATCTCAATCAATCAAAGTAACTCATAGATAGTACATGGAAGGTTTTACCTCCTAATCTATCTCGTGAGTTTTATCTGTCTTATCTTTAATTTATTTGTTGCATTCCGTATGCTACCTACTTCCCCTCTGCCTCTTTAATTTAATCCCCCTCTTCTGGTTCCGAACCCCTCTTATATATATAGACACTATGTAAGAGAGGTAGTTTTTAAACAAAGATGGGCAGGTTGAAAGATCAAGTATTAGTTCAAAAACTGTCTTGAGAAGGTTGATGAAATTAACCTTCTCTTGGTTTGAAAAACAATTTTAAGTGAAAATCAGTTTAGGAAATTGTTATGAAAAGCGGTTTAAAGAACACAGAGGAGTTATAGAGGTTCACCCAATATAGGCTACGTCCTCTCCTCACTTCCAAGTGAGTATTTCCACTATTCTCCAAATAGCTTTTACACTTGCTTTTGATCACACTCAAAAGACTTTCACAATGCTAGCTTTTGATCACACACAAAAGCCTAGCACACTCTCACACAACAACACCTTGTTGTTTTCCACCTCTTAGAAACTATCTTCTAGTTTCCTAAGAGTTTCCTCAATCAAGCAATATCACCACCAACACTCGCCTCTCTCTAGGTAGTTTGATGAGATGCTTACACAATGATGTTTACAATACATGGTTTGGTTTGGGATGATTATGAGCTTGAAATAAGGATAGATACACTGTAAACAATGATTCTAACAAGCTAGCACACACTCAAGAAAAAGATCCCAGATCTGAACTTGAAGAAGCTTTGAGTGTGGGATGAGAAAGTTGATTGCTTTGAGAAGCTTGACTTTGTGTAGGTTGCAATTAACTCTCATGCCTTAGAACTTCAGAATGAACTCTTTAAATAGCAAAGGAAGATGAATATAGCCGTTAGAAACTTGAAAAGAGCTGTTTGGAATATCCATTGGTCCATAGGAGTGACTTGAAGTAAGGTCAAAAGTTGACAGCTTTTGAACCTTCTCAAGAGCTGCTTTATGTTTTATCTGACCATCTGAACCTTCTTGAGCTGGATATGTACTCTCCTAGTATCCTACTTCACAGCTATGACTTGAGTTGCTACTGTTGGCCAGCCTGGAACTGATTTAAAGGAACCTTCTCAAGCTTCCTAGTATGAACAAACACTCCAATTGTAGAAAGGGAATAATCAAGCATTCCCTCTTTATTGCTTGAGACTTTCCAACACATTTATTCCAAGATATCAACATTTAATGCAGGTGAAGGATATTCAAGATGACTTAATGTGTTTGTCTTTAAGTTGATACGGTTTCCAGCAACCTTCTCAACATTAATTCTCTTTACACATTAACCTTCTTCAAGCTTGAACTTATGCTTCTAAGGTGTTTGTGAGTCAACCTTCTTTTGACTTTTGGTCAACCTTCTCCTAATTTGGTCAAACCTTCTTTTGACTTAATTTAAGCTTCTCATATTTTAACCTTCTCAAGGCTTTTTCTACCTTTACATTTCATCAACTTGTTGAACTAAGGTAGAGCCTTATTTTGCTATGTTAGGAAACCTGTTCTTATCACTTAGCAAACATGTTAGATCACACGTCATTAGAAAACTTAAATCTTACATAGTTTGTTATCATTAAAACTTTAGAATGAGATTTTTATTCCAACAGGATGAATGTCTCCGGACTCACGAACCAACTGCTCGCTCATAATCATTAGTCTCTCCTCAGGTCCCCTCACACCTGGTGGTGGTGCTGCTGCTGGTGGTGTCGCTGGTGCTGCTGGAAGGAGACGGGAAACTAATACCCTAACGTACCATGGCAAGTAAGTTGGATGAACGTCACCCACCTCTCTGGCATCAGTAGTAGTGCTCATAACCTCCCGAACACTGTCCATCCATCTGGACAATCGCATCATCACTTCATTAAACCCTAGACGACCCTGAAGCGGGTCACGAGGGATGGCCTGGATGTACCCAAATTGCCGGAGGCACCTATTTGCATGTAGGGGACGGTGACATCCTCCCAGATCAAAAGCCCCTATATAATGAGATCTGGTCAAAGACTCTCTCGTGTCGGTAGTCCTCAAAGGGTCTCCAGATCACATCAGCAAGTGTCAAAGCATCAATCCTCTTGCGATACTCCTCCAGCTTCACCGCACCTGTCTTCCTACTCTTCCAAAACCCACCGTGGCCCAATGGTGGTCCCAGTGGTAACCCCGCACAACTATCCGAGGGAATTACTCAAAGTTCCATGACTGAAATGAAAAATAAACAATATCGTTAATAATAAAATATATATGATTAAAACAAAATCGTTAAAAATAAAAAAAATAAACTTACCATGAACAGCGTCACATACCCCCTAACTGACAACTATCCTCCAGGCAAGCAAAGTTCTACTGGTCATACAATAAAGCTAAGGTTGCTGGACCCCATGCCCATCTGCCCACTGTGGTGATGTCCTCCAGCAAATGCAACCACTTAGCCTCAACTCTTGTTCCAGTCTTGCTACAAAATATGGTCATCCTCAAAAGAAGCATCAAATATGCCCTGGCAGCAATTGTCCAGTCTTGCTCTCCTATGTGACGCCTACAGAGATCCAGTAGCCAATCAAACTGAAAATATGGCCCCTTGATGACCATAGTCTCCTCTGTAGCCTCAGCAAAAGTCACCCCCAAATACTTCACAGCCAGCTGGATGACATCATCAATAGTAGTAGAGTTGGGGGGAGATCTGTAATATCTGCTGGACAACGTTAGATGTAGCAGACATGACACATCATCCAAAGTAATCGTCATTTCACGAAATGGTAGGTGAAATGATGATGTCTTTGGGTGCCATCTCTCTACAAAGGCATATAGCAGCTCATGATCCACAGTAGTGTGAGCTGAAAAGACAAGGGGCACTAGTCCAGACTGACGAATATTATGATAAAACCCATGATTCTGTGAGAAAGGGGCCAATTTCTGATTGATTTTGTTTCCATGAGCAGACACTTTCTATTTATCCCGAAACTGAATTAAAAATAAATAAACTTACTTAAACTTTTTATCTATAAATTTATATAATAAAACTATGTAAATAAATATATTAAATTATATTTACCTAGTATCCGAGTATCTTAGATGCTACATGAGCATCAAATGAAGTGAGCAAAGAACCATCCATAGGTCCTATCCCAGCATGCTGTTGGTGCTGCTGCTTCTCATGAACTGGGTACTCAGCATGAACCGGGTACTCATCCTGCTGATACTGCTGCTGGTACTGATGGTACTCCAGGTGATGATGGTACTGCTGGTAGTCATCTGCAGGCTGCTGATACTCCCCATCCTCCTCCATGTGCTGATGATAGCCATCTACAGGATGCTCCTCATCCTCCACAGCCTGCTCTCGTCTCCGGGCGCGCCTATCTCGATTAGACACATGTATCACAATTCTAATCCGGGTACGTATACTCGGATGAGTTTCTTCCAGGTCACCACCAACCGATCGTGATGAAGACTCCCCTCGCAAACCCGGCCGTGATGAAGTCTCCCCTCGTACTATCAAACCCGGTGAATCACGAGGAATTCGGCCACCGACTCTAGTACGAGTCACTACAAAAAAATAATAAAAAACAAAAACGGAATTAAGGTACTTCCGCAGGCAAAAAATACACACACGAAAGTAGGTACTTCCGTGAGAAGGAAATGGATTTACTTACTTCCGTGCATAAGAAAACAGAAATAGGTACTTTCGCGGAGAAGGAAACAGATGTAGGTACTTCCGCCGCGAAGGAAACAAATTTAGGTAGTTGCGTGCGAAGAAATGAAACAGATTTAGGTACTTCCGTTTAAAATGAAAATGGAACTCTCTCTGTCTCTCTCTATCAAATAGTTGTAAATGAAAAATGGTAAATATTTTGCAATTTTGTAAAAATTTTAAGGGTATTTTTGTCCTTTCACACCCAGCGTGGGGTATAATGTGTATATGTGGGGGTAATAAAAAACAACATTAGGGATTCCTTCCCTTTTATTCAAATCATGGGCGAAGCCCATTCACCTTAACACATTCTTTTTTGGCCGCTGTCTTTTGAACCTCTATAGCTAGACTATACACACCCACATTTTCATTTTATATCATTTTACCCTTACCAAATTTACTACTTTTACATCACAGACAAAAATTTTAGGTAAACCTCGAAGCTACATAAAAAATTACTGTATGCTTTTAGGATGAGGGAGCAAATCAAATCTCACACCGGTGAACAATTAACTATGGCCATGGGATGTAGCATAAAAATTCATCATTGGTTGAGATTTAATGCTGGTTGATTCAATCTTAACCACTGATAGCATTTTACCCAATATCTTATGGTCAATTTTAATAGTTCACCATGAGGGATGTGATTGCTTTCCCAGTCTAGAAGCACCCAAAATTACTTTTGGAATATATTTTTTTAAAACTTTTTTCTGGATTTATAATAGAAAAGTTAGTCTCGGAATATAAATAAATATTCCGAATTAGAAAATGGAGTAGTTGTTGTCAACATGAAGTTAGATAGAGCAACTGGTAAAAGAGGGAGGAAAAATAAAGTAATATCTGGCTGCGAAAAGAGTAGAAAATACACTGGAGTAAGGACTAGTTGTTGTGTTGCGACTTCTTCAAAGAAGCGTAATTGTCCTTTCAAGTTGTGTTAGTCCCATCAGGAGTTCCAATTTTGTAGTCAAACTTTAGATTAGCAGAGGAGCGGCTAAAAGTTCAAACCTTGTGATTCCTTTCTACAAGCAATTACACTGAGGAAAAGAACTCGGTTCCTTATGGATTCTCTAATTACTTCAAAGAGCGTTAGGTTTAGGTGTGGGAGATGAGTAAACTAGTCTAAGATTATTCTAAGGCGATGCATAAAGTAAAAGGTGAGTAAAATGCTTGAAAATAGATGTTTGATTGATTGTTGTGTGTCTAAAATATTTATAAGCTACGGGTGTGTGTGCATATACCTATATACCTATATATATATATAAGGGTCTCTGTTAACCGTGATCACTAGCCTACACCTGACCACGATCCCAAACATCGTTGGATCAACTAAAATCAACGTACAATGAAGCTCACGCATCGTAAAACCTCGGAAAACTGCTCCACAACGTCCACTAGCACGAAAAGTGGGTAGAAACCTCCGCTTCCTATCTCTTAGGCGCTTTAACCACATTCTTCTCAACCGCTCCATGTCTTAGCTCGCAATCTTCAACGTATTTCCCACGTGCTTCTCTTGAGTGCTCTCCAAGCAACTCCTTTGCATTAGCAATAATAGTCTTAGCTGCAAAATCCTCAACACTAAGCCCTCAACTACTAATCCCTCGGCTAAGCCATTCCTCGACCCAGATGCTCGACTTCAGCAAGCAGAAACATCCTATTATCAGTCTTATCATATGGGTTAAGCATGAGCATCAACTTCAGGTTCTTCAATGAACTCTTCTTAAGTGTAGCCTCTTTTCACCTCCTCAGCAAAGATTATTCCACTAATTCTTAATTGGCCTCATAATAGACTAAATTTCATCAGAATTGATGACTGTTAGCAAACTAGAATTCACCATCTTGGCCCTAGGAAGAGCATGCCCTTGCTTCTTCTTCTTCTTCTTCTTCTTCTTCTTCTTCTTCTTAGAAGGCTTATTCCATTAATCATAGTTTCTTGACGCTACCAACATTCCTTTTGTGGCTGCTTACTCAGAAATAGTGTAGGGATATTAGACATGTAGGCTATTTCCTAGCCTTTTGGCTTCTGCTTTGCTAGAAATTTGAACAAGCCGTCCCATGTAGACTCAGTTGAGCACTTACATCGGCTAGGGACTCAACAATTTTTGGGTGTTAACAAATATAAATATAAAAACCCAACAAAATGAGTCTCTAAATTTGGTTACTAAATCGATCGCTAATGATTAAATTGCTAAATCAGTCGCTAATTAATAATTAACCATTAATGGTTTAGCATATGTTTTTTTGTTGATATTTGATTTGATGACTAAACATTTTGGCGACTTTTTTTGCCCATCCGAAAATTTTATCTAGTGCAAAATGTTTGGCGAACTCTGTTTTACTATATACTTTTGTAGTAAAAAGTGTTTCACGAACTAAATACCAGTGATAATTATTTTCACTAGCGGATAGATGGGCACATTTTTTCTTTAGTGCACATCTTGTTTTCCTTTTTTTACAAACATAGAATAATGGGCGGTGTGCATGTATCCCATCATTTTTGTAACTTATGTTTTGTTTTTTTTGACCAATGTAACTTATGTTTTTTGGCATGTGTGGTTGATCACAAACAGTATTAGACAAAGGATTTAATTTATATATACTCAATAGTTATATTATACATGTTTTACACTATCTATCAATTACAGGTTGACACATTATTAAAAAAATTGGTCGACTGGTAACCATCAGTTAGTCAAATTAAACTCATGGAGAATTGGTGGTTACTTGAACACAACTTGGTCGACTGGATGATATGAATTTCCAAGTTTGCGTACATAAATTAAACTCTTAGACAAAAGAGCGGAAGAAAAATCAAATAAAAAGACCGTTTAAAAGGCATAATTGCAAACGAAATTAGAAACATTACTTGAACACAATTTCCATATTATGGTACAAATTATACTGTTAACATAGATAAGGTTTATTGTCAAAAAAAAACATAGATAAGGTTTATTCTCATTTGTCAAGAACTTGGAAATAGTCAAAAATGAACTTCCTGAAGCAATCAAGCGCGCTAGGTCGAATCCTCTAATTAATGTGATAGAAAGTAGGCCTAGCTGAAATGATAGCAAGGTTTTGTCACATTGTTATAAGCAATTATTGAACATTGAAAATGAACAGTGAAATTAACATTGTATTATCCATTTGGAAAATGAAATTAATATCATCCACATATTATATTCAGTGTTGTAAGAACTTGACCGAACCAGACGGTTCAACTGATAACTGCTCAGTTCAACAGTTGATTCAACCTCATTTGGCTCGCAATTTAGTTGATCCTCCTAGAATCTCTTTGGACCGTATTGAACCGCCAATTTATTGATTTGAACCGCGCACAATGTATTTTTTTACCTTTTTATTTGCTTTTTTCTCAATAATTAATACTTTTTATTTTTTTATTTATAAACCATCTGATTCAACCATGGTACTAAGTGAATCAACTGAATCATGACTCAGAGGTCTTTGCCAATTTAATCTCTGATCTGATTTTAAAAACATTAATTATAGTAATTATAACCTAGCTAGCTCAAAAATATAGGAACTACATATAATGGGTGACGAAGCTCTCCCTCAAGATATTTAACATTGTTGCATGTCTAACGCTGGATTCAAACTCAAGACCTTGATTAAGTTGAAAGAGACTCCTACCATCTCATCCAAGTACTATTGAATAGCAAGATTTATATATTTAATTACGAACTAAATAATAAACAAAAAAGTTATAAGGTGCATTGAGTCTGTGTTGTTGGAATAAAAAAAAACAAAAAGTTATAAGGTGGGAAATACAATTACAACAACGAAAAATATAGATAAACCAAATTTAAATTAGAGACACGACCTGACACCAAAGTTTCGTGCATCAACGGAATCAAAAGAAGTTGGGGTCGGTACTTATGTTGCTTGAACAACTAGAATACAACTTCTTTTTTGATGGAAAGGCTAGACTAGAATACAACCTTATGTTAACTAACCAATAAAAATTGTAAACATGTTGCTTATTAAGTGGTACTGTGGTAGTACCTAAAAGAAAAAGCATGTCATTAACGGACAAAAATAATAGTTAGTTTTGGCTTCTTTATGACGTATTTGACTCGAATTTGACCTTATTATTATAAATATATAAGCTAGTAGGACATGCAATGCGACGTGTTTATATTTTATTTTATTTTATTTTTACAATCGACGTGTTTATAATTGACAACTGAGTTTTCTAGGAAAGGGAAGCAGCTACTTTCAGATAAATTTTTTAAATTTAAAAATAAAAATAATACAAAAAAATTGAATAATAATGTCAACACTTAATAAAATTATCCATCCCGTTTTATTTTAGATGATTTTTTTTGAAGAAAACTTTTTTTTTGGTTACATTTTTTTGAAGAAAACTAGAAGTATTTGGAGTTCAAGAAACTTTTTAATTAAATTAGAAAATCGTTCGTTGTCATTTGAGGAAATAAAAAAAAAATTCAAACTATTGTTGGCTATTTACGATGTGTGTCGAAACTTTTAATGAAAGTCGAATCTCTACTCGTGTTTAGAAGTAAAACTCACACTGACCAACAACCGAATTTTCATTGCCCAAATCGAACCTTAGAGCACAAAGGTTGATTCTCAGTATTCCAAAGAAGCTCAAGCCAGTAGCCAATTGTGTTGGTTGGGAAAAATTAAGTTAGAAAATAGTAATCATCATTGTTATTTTTTTTTCTCATTTTTGTTGGTTTGACTGTAATTTTCTCTTTTCTAAAAGACCATATATATTCCATGAAGTGAAAACATTTTCCTAGAAAGAATCTAAAAGAACAATTATATTCTACAATTTTCTCATAATTTCCATTAGCAATAGCAAATTAGAGATGTTTTGTGGTTCGTAGGGTGGCAATTTCTACCCATAAGTAAGGATCTTCCTCGCCTTAACCCAAGAGGTATGGTTGAGCGGTTGGGGCTCATCCTCCCTTAACCAAGTGTCGAGGGTTCAATCCTCGCCTTGGATGCGAAGCAACTTTAAATCCATGTTCTAGTTATCCCACCCTTCGAGGTGCCTCCAATCCAGCGAGAGGATTAGTCACTGCGTTCGGCGGTGGATACCCTTCGCAAGGCCTGCTCCATTTGTGGCCTCGTGGACGGAGAATTTTACCCAAAGAGACGGAGACGGGATCAGGATCATGCCCTCTGCCACCTAGAGACTCCTCCCCAAATACATTACATAAATATTCTTCTTAATTATATATTATAAGTAATTAATTTTTTTAGTCTTTTATGTGTTTTTAATTAAATAATAATAAATTGTTAATTTATTCGAACTTTTATATTTTTATATTAAAATGTTAAACTTTTGTTTTTAGTCTTACTTTAATATATTTTACCAATTTTATAATATTTTAATTTTATTTTTGCTAAGTTTTAATAAATTTTCGGGGTCCACGCAGGGACTGTGGGATCTGTATGGATGGGGAGGGTGGAGAAAAACTCCCCGAGGCAGGGATTGAGGACGAGAATGGGGGACAATTTTTGAGGCGGGACGGGGAGCGTGGGTGCTTCGGCCCCATTGTCATCCCTAGTGGTTCGGGCAAATCCAAACCAATATGTTTGGTTAGGATATTTTTCGTGTTCGGCTCAAACTCGAACCCAAAACAACCCATAGTTGTTTGGTTCGGGCAACAGATTTTAAAAAACAAACCCGTGAACCCAAACCAATCCATACTAGGTCATACTAGTTTGGTAATTTTAGGAGCGCAGGATCTTATTTACTTAGACTTTTTACCCTAATAATTTATAATACAGTTGTAAAATTTTAATACTGTGAATTGGAAGTCTATTAAAAGATTTTAGTTTGATTTGGTTTAATTTTTAAATTCTAGAATTTTTTTTTGCTATTTAGAAGTGTTGAAATATTACAAAAACAATATTGTTTTTTATATTTTAGAAAATTAATATTTTAGTGCATGACCCGTGAGCCGAATCCAAACCAACTCATCCAATATCAGATTGGTTTTGTACGGATTTTGAACAAAAAATGTAAAATCCAAACCAACTAAACCGAGTAATTGTAATTGGTTCGGACAAACGGGTTTGGCCAAATCTGATCCAAACCGACCTGCGAAAACACCCAAAAATGTGATTTAGGTTATCGATGTAAGCGCTAAAAAATCAACAAACTTCTACAGTAACAAAAGATCGAGCTCAAGTGAGAATTTCTGTTTCAAGCTCAGTCTACATATACCATAAGCATTGTAGATGTTATGAAAAGGAAAAGACTTAAATATATTGTGTATCCCTTCAATTATCAACAAATGAAGAAGAAAACAGAAAGTAACAAAGACAAGAGGAATTGGAAATGAAACAATGCATCTTTTATTGATTGATAGTAACTCGTTACACAATCCTTTATATCACTACAAAAGGTTTCAAACTACTAACTAATAATCAAAACTGAAATCAGTTGCAGGGGTAAACAATTTGTACCACTGAATATGACACCTTCCAATGACATAAAGTCCTAAGCCATGCAACATTTCTCCACCTTTTTGTTGAATTTACAATCCTACAACTCCCAAAATCTTTCGTCATTATTCAAACTTAGCTCTAGGTAAAGCTTTTGTAAGCATATCATCTAGATTATCATCAATACCAGTCTTCTTCAAGCTTACATCTGCTTTTGCAATATCTTCCCTAACAAAATAAGCTTGACATCTATATGTTTTTTCCTCTAATGAAACACTTCCTTTTTGGCTAAGTGTATTCCACTTTGACTATTTCAAAATACCTTGGTGACTGCCTGCTCAACTTACAAAGTCAAGGCCATTCTTCTTATCCATGGATTTGGATCCTCTACTGCCCTTTCTCTCATGCTCTTCATTCTGCCTTAATCTCAACCATTCATCCATTTTTTTCTCTCTCTTCTATACTGTTTTTTATTTGTGAGTACATGAGCCATTAGATTAGGGGAAGGAGGGATGGTAGAACAGAAAAAGAAGGAGGGGATCCATTTCCGATTATAGTTCTGACTCATTTATTGCCAAAGAACTCAAACACATTTCCAGTCAAGGATCTCGTAGTATCCAATCAGCCAACATAATCTGAATCAAAAAAGCCCATCACTTTATACTTGTTGTTTTCAACTTTTCATGCCTGAAATACATCAACCAATCTCATATATATATATATATATATATATATATATATATATATATATATATATGAAAATCCATTCCAGGGCTTCCCAATGTAGCATTCCTAATTTTCCAATGTATTTACTATCTACTAACCAAACTCAAACCTATATATGCTAAAGTTGGTTGAGTGCAAATGATAGTGCTGATAAGTATTAGAAGGTGTTGTTGTGAATATTAAAGTGCAAGTATACACTGTCCAACAAGTAGTAAAGTAGTAAATACAGATCGTTCCCACGAGGATTAAAGCTCAATATACGTTTAATTTGATTAACAAATTAGTGAGGCAAAGAAAAGTAAATACAAAAGTTTTTGGAACCATCAATAACAATGAAAAAGTAAAAGGATATAAGAGTCAAAGATAAGAGCAAGTTGGGATGCAATAGCTAAGTAAATCCATTAAAATGCATTAATGCTATGTTTGATGCTGCCGCATTAGGTGCTGTCACATTAGTTTATATTTTTTCAGTGTTCACCTTATGGATTTTGCCCTTCTATGTCTAGGGTTTAAGCAAGGAGTATTAAAATATCTTTTTAATACACACTATCTATATCATCTTTTGAGATCAATTCACAAACCTTTTCAGAATTCATAAATACTACTCGAAATTAGTTGGTCATTCCTAATCCAAGATGGAAATAGTAAAACACAAAAGATGAAATGCGTAAACATTAAACATACTTCATTAAATGCATTAATACTTCATTACATAGATAATAGCATCCCAACTAAGAGTGATTAGCTCATAATGAGCGAACAATATAAGAAATATAACTCAAACATAAATGCTAAAGTCATAACTAAAGATACAAGAGAGGAAATTATACTAAGAGTGAGAAACCGAAGGTGGACTCCAAGATTTGACTAATGGAGATGCAGAATCAGCTCCCAAATTAGAAATCCTTCAAGTATATCAAGCTTCTGTGATTGCTGCAGCAATACTCTCAGCAATGGTGTCTTCTTTTGGTAACTTAAGGTCGCTTTGGTACAAAAATGGAGGAAAGTTATTTCTAAAATTTCCCTTTTAGACCAAGTGTGATAAATGAAAAGGGAAGACTGCTTTGAATAGTGCAAGGGCACATGATCCAAGAGAAACCCTAATTTGGAGGTGCCCCTTGTCCTTATGCATGCCCAAAAGTACAAGTGCTCAACTTAAAAGAGGAATATTCGCATCTTCAGCCGCTGGTGTCCTACGGCTGACACTTGTCCTTGCCTGACAGCTAGCATGCTTTAACAATTAGCGCCTTTCTTCTTTCTCTCTCATCTGATGCAATTTAGCAATGCTGTAACATCTGTTGCTGCAGTAATGAAATGGACATATCAAAGCACAAATGAGGCACCAAAGTGCCAAATAACACTAAACCAGGAATTCACCTTACACTCTTCTAAAACATGATATTTACAACATAAATCACTAATTTGATTGAGAACTTGCAATGATCAAGGCTTGGGAATACCTTAATAACTCTTATAAATAAGAGTTATCAGGTGTACGTGAGGAAAAAGAATGTGAAGCAGGGAATAACTCCTCTACTAATTAACTAAGGCACGCATAATGCTGAGCTGGCACGGAGGGAGTGGTGTGAGGAATGTGGTAATAATTACTTAAGTAGTGGGAGGAATCTTCTGTGGGGTCGACTGGAAATTAGTTAGAAACCATTTTAGGAGAGTGAAGGCCTCTCGAAGTGCCTATATCTTGTTATTTCCATTTCTATTTCATCTTTCATACATACAAAATGTAATTACAGTAGCAATCATACTGATTCTACTGCATTTTCCATTATAACACAGAATTACAGTGTTTGTTCCTTTGAATTGAGATGAGTTACCTTACATTTTCACTTTATATGCTAAATTGATCTTATCACTTTGGTATCAAAGCATCAATCTTGGTGCTGTGTATGGTTGCAACACGAAGCATGATGGAAAATCGTATCGAAGCAGTGTAACAAAAGCTCGAAGGAGTGTGCCTTCAAATCAGTGGCGTGGAACAGAATTACAATGTTTGTTCCTTTGAATTGAGCTGAGTTACCTTACATTTTCACTTTATATGCTAAATTGATCTTATCACTTTGGTATCAAAGCATCAATCTTGGTGTTGTGTATGGTTGCGACACGAAGCATGATGGAAAATCGTATCGAAGCAGTGTAACAAAAGCTCGAAGGAGTGTGCCTTCAAATTAGTGGCGTGGAACAGAAGGTGGGTGGACTGGAGAGTTCCATGGAGCTGGTTCTGAAACGTTTGAAATTTGAGCAGGAAGGGGAGAGGACCAATGAAAAAGCGGAGTGATGGTGGAAGTGACAGCGACGGTGAAGCTTCACCAGAGCGTAGCTCGCGTTCGCTTTCTCGCAAGCGTAACGACAGGTATGTCACTAATTACAGAACTACAGTGATTCGACGATTTCATCCTAGCTTGACGTTGAACCCACTTGGTCCCTTGCTGAGTTTGAAGCAAGAGGGCTCTGTGAGTGAGTACAAAGACAAGTTTGAGCTACGCATCTCTCCTCTGGACAGAGAGGATCGTGTGTTGTTCAAAGATATTTTCCTCCATGGATTGAAGGAGGAGGTTAAGGCTGAGGTGAAGCTTTTGGGTTTTGAGGATCTTGCAGGCTTGATGGATAAGGCTCTCATGGTGGGAGAGAAGAATTTTGCTTTTGGCAAAAAGAGCAATTATGTAGTTGAAAGGGGAGATTGGAAGGGTTCAGGGTTCAAATTCCGTAGTACATGGGACGCTAACCGTATGAGGAAGGAGGAAGGGAAGGTGGTAACTAAGGAGGTAGATAAGAGTGAGAATTCAACTCCGGATGCTGCGAAGAACAGGAGGTTGAGTCCTCTTGAATTAGAAGAGAAGCTTAAGTAGGTGTTGCGACATCTAATGCTGCAGCAATAAAATACACGCATCAAAGCACACAATGGGCACCATAGTGCCAATTAACACAATTCCAGGGTTTCACCTTAGACTCTATCAAAACACAATATTTACATCAATAATTCAACACTTTGCTTAAGAACTTGCAATGATTTACACTTGAAAAACACGTAATAACTATCATAAATGAGAGTTATCACACTCCAAAACTTGAACCATTGCTTGTCCTCATGCAATGACACTTGACAAAAGACAAATACATCAATAACAAGCAGCTAGACAGTTGATTCAAACAAATAGCACATAGAAAGAAAATCAAGTTGAGCATAAGCTTTCAGATATGTAACACCCTCATTTTTTTTCTCCCTCACTTTATGGCTTTATGTGTTTTCTTTTGTGTGTTTGTTTTCCCGCTAATGCGTTCAAATTTTGCTTAATTAAAATTTCTGTTACCCCGAATATGGAAATATTCGACGACAAAATTTTTATAGACCGTTTACCATTATTAGATATCTGTTAGTGTATGTTTTCCTAATATGAAAATCGAGCTTCGACGAGAAGCTAAAACCGAAATCGGAATAGAAACAGCTTATTAGTATGTAAGGACTTTCATTTCCCCGTATGATCCCAAGTTTTTGCATTTAATTTAAAGTGATTGGAAACCAAATGATGATGATGATGATGATGATGATGATGATGATGATGATGATGATGATGATAGGGCTCTAGATGAAATGATGAAGCATGGGCTAATGCATCAAGCCCTAAATTTTTTTTTACATATGTATATCTAAGAGCTTGCCACATGTTTATCATTTATCTTACTCTTATAAAGGATAAACATTACTTCTTTTCATGACATTATCAGAACCATCACTTCTTAAGTATATTTCATAATATTTACTTTATATTTTCTCTTGGAGCATTCCTAGTATATAAGTAAGCTAACTTTCAGCAACTTAGTATTTCCATACAAAACTTGAATTTTAATAGAAGCAACAAAACATAGAGCTCCATATTCCTAGAATCTCCAGCAAGCAACATCGTGAGGTAACTAACCTCTAACTCAAATAAAAGTTGTTTGATTTTCATACTAGTTGTGATCTTTTTGGGGGTAAACTAATTCATGTGTGATTTTAGCTAAAAAAAAAATTTTACTACTTATTTCTTAGCTCTCTTAAATACTCTGCAGTTTTGGCTACCCTTTGACCTCATTTAGATGCCGCCTCACATGACTTCGAGTGGAGGATCTTCAGAGTCTATAGTGAGCCATTTGAGACACCTGTGGCGATCCCTCCTATTGAGACTACCCGTCGTCGTGGACCTCGTATGATTCAGACCTTGCAGAAGAATGCAATGCCTCGTTTTACACGTGGAGCATCTACATCTGCTGCGGCTGCACCTGTGCTGGGGGACCCTATCCCAGTGTTTGGACCGACAATTTCAGAGGGAGTTACTACACGCGTTTCTCTATCCACTGATGCGCCAGAGGTACCTGTTCCACCGCCAGAGTTTCCCTCCTTTCCGCCTCATGGTTTTTCTTCTGTGCCTACCTCCCAGGAGGGGGTTATGGGGAAGAATCATTATCCGGAAAGACATGTGATGATGCCTCTCATGGTGATATACTCGAAGCGTATTATGGTAAGGAGTCTAGAAAGGACTCACTGAGATTATGTAATCTCGCCGCTTAATGTTGATGTTTTTCTGATAAGCAGGTGAAGTCAAATGAGGGTAATGCTCCATAGAATGGATTCTGTTAGTGGAGGACCTTGAAATTTAGAGTTTCAGCTTGTGTGATCTATTTGTCGCAATTGTTGAGAGCTTTTGTGCTTGTATTTGTTCAAGACATGAACTAAGTTGTAATTGTATCTCGCGATTAAATTTGTATCGTTGACTCCGATAGGCAATTTTTACTAAAACGTTCGATTTAAGTTTGAACCTAGTTTTATTTTATGAAAATCCTATCAATGTGAGTCCTTAAGATTGTTTTGTTGGTACAAATTATGATTACATACTCTAAAAGATCTAAAAGGTAATATTCTGGATTCTTATTACCGGTTAAAAATCTAGGATGTTACACTGATACTAAGAGAAGAAAAGTGGATTATCAAGTGGGAGATTTTGTGTATCTGAAGATTCAACTTCACAAGTTGAAGAGTTTAGCCAAGAGGGTGAACTAAAAGTTGAGTCCAAGATACTAATGTCCCATATAAAATAGAGCAGAAGATTGGAGTTGTGGCTTACAAGTTAAAGCTTCCTCCTGATAGCAAGGTGCACCCAATCTATCAAGTTTCACTACTCAAAAAGATGGTGCCCCCTGCCACTGAATTTCAACCTTTGCCCAGTTGTTTGAACGAGGAATGGCTGCTAGATATTGTCCTGAGGAAATTCAAGCAGCAAGGGTGAATGATCAAGGTGAGAAGGAGGTCTTGGTGAAATGGAAGAATTTACCAGCATTTGAAAATTCTTGGGGGTTAGTTCACAAGTTGCAGGCAGAGTTTCCTGAATTCCTCCTTGAGGACAAGGAGAGTTTAAAGGAGAGGGTATTGATAGTGTTGATAAGTATAAGAAGGTTTACATGAGGAAAAAGAAATGTGAAGCAGGGAATAACTCCTCTGCTAATTAACTAAGGCACATGTAATGCTGAGCTGGCACGGAGGGAGTGGTGTGAGGAGTGTGAGAATGATTACTTAAGTGGTGGGAGGAATCTTTTATGGGGTAGACTGGAAACTGGTTAGAAACCATTTTAGGAGAGTGAAGGCCTCTCGAAGTGCCTATATCTTATTATTTTCGTTTCTTTTTCATCTTTCATACATACACATTGTAATTACAGTAGGAATCATAATGATTCTACTGTATTTTCCATTATAATACAAAATTACGGTGTTTGTTCCTTTGAATTGAGCTGAGTTACCATACATTTTAAGAAGATGGCCAGATGAGATAGATTTTAAGAAGATGGGCACATGACCTCTATGATATGCAATTGGATCGGTTTGAATATGATTCATTAAAAATAAAGTGTAGATCCGAATTTGATAACATAGCAAGTCACCAACCAAGATCTCACGACAAGTCTATGTCACCGCTCTATCATTGAATCTCACAAGCTTCCTCGCTGATGCTACGACCAGAAGATGAAACCCTACTCTGGGACGCAGGATCTTTTTCCAGTGCAACTCCCAATGAGATCGTGGAAGAGCTAACCCAATTCGAGAAACAGGAGCTAAAGCCCAAAGCAAAGCAAGCAAAGCACATTGCTAATGACAATGGAGTTACTATTGAAACCACATTTTAAATAAAACACCCTCCACTTTTTGAAAGATTAAATTTTAGACATCAATTTTTTACACTCAATTATAACCTTCGAACTTTAAATAAAGGACCTCCACTTCACTTTTAAAAAAAAAAATCGGATGACATTTTTTGGTACTCATTTAACATTCCAAAAAGTTATTTCCGAAGTACTTTTGCTGTCCGGATATAAACTCGTAGAAAAGGTGCATTAGCAAAAATGGGGGTCTTAATGGTTACTCTCATATGAAGAAGCATCCATATTTTGAGTTCTCTCATAACAGAGTTGCATTTGTTTCCACTCCTCATTTCATAAATTTGTTAAGCTGGATGATGAATCAAGTCCATAGTGAAACACTGAAACCAAAGAACTTTAACACTTCATACATTACAAACATCTCATTTCAAACTATCTGAACAATTCAAGCTTCTCACTCTGAAAATGTCAGAAAAACCAATTGTTTCTAACTTAGAACTAGAAAATGAAAATGCAAAGCTTAGAAAACAAGTTAGTGATTTGACAAATGAGCTTATGATCTGTGCAAAAAGTCTTGAATCTTCTCAAGTTGTTTTAACTTCTCTTGAGGAGGAACTGATGGCTAAGAAGAGTAAAAGGAGACCTAGAATCAAATGCTCAAAGTGTAAACAAACTGGACACCACTTTTCAGTTTGTAACACCAAGCATAAAGTTCCCATAATCATGAATACTAACCCTCAAGGACCCAAAGATCAACGGGTACCTAAATCTCTGTCAAAAACAAATGCAGGCATGCCTCATAGCATCAAGAAGAAAGCTGTGGTACCTAGACAGTGGATGCTCAAGGCACATGACAGGGCAGAAGGATAAGTTCCTCTCCATGGAGAGCTTTGATGGAGGACTTGTTATGTTTGGTAACAATGACAAAGGCTTCATCAAGGGAGTAGGTACAATAGGTAAAATAAACTCTGCTCAGATTCAAAATGTTCAATTTGTGAAAGGACTCAAACATAACTTACTTTGTGTAAGTCAGTTATGTGATTCTGGACATGAAGTGATCTTTAAATCTGATGTATGTAAAATAAGTAGTCTAGAGTCTGGAAAAACTATTTTTACTGGTCATAGAACAAATAACCTCTAAGTTAACGATGCAAGTTTAAATCGAATGCGGAAAAGATGATTTAAACTATATGCAATACCTAAGCAAGCTATAACAATGACAGGAACAGTTACAGTGATATTGAAAGCTAAGTACAGTAATATCAAAAGCAAAGATAATTATAACGATAATCAAATCTGCGCGTGATAATAGCAAGTGCGACGACAGTTAACAGTTATAAAAGAAAATGCAAAGTAAAGATAAGGGATAGGAGTACACCGTGATTTTTGCGAGGTTCGGGATAAAAGCCCTACGTCCTCGGCCTCCGGCTTTGCAACCTTCGAACTTGATAATAACCACTATATGAGAAGATACTTCTTCAACGTCTTACAAAGCAACTTCGCTATAGCTACCACGCCAATCTCAATTTTCCCCAAATTGAGAACCCAAGCTCCCTGCTAAGGATTTCGCTACAATTCAATCTCCCTGATTGAATTACCCAAGAAAACTTCCCAGGATTTCACAACAACCAAGTATAGATGATTACAAATGTAAACTAGGATTCAATCACTCAAGCAATATAACACGATGTAGGTTTGACGGTGAGTATACGTTCTTTTCTATTTTGATTCGTGGGTTATTCTCAAAACAATCGTGAAAATTTAACACAATTGTGATAAGTGAAGAATCGATTGATTGCTTAAAAGAAATAGGAGAGAAATCGATTTTCTTCTTTAAAAAACAAGTAATAAATCGATTGCTTGTTTCAAAAAGCAAGCTAACAATCGATTGCTTGCTTCCTAAAGGAAGCCAACAATCGATTGCTTGCTTCCTAAAAGAAGCAAATAATCGATTCTTTGCTTAATGAGTGGAGTCAAGAATCGATTCTTTTCTTTATAAACCAAGTCAATAATCGATTGTGTTCTTTGTAATAACAAGCCATCAATCGATTGTTTTCTTTCCAAAACAAACTCTTTCAAAACCAATTGAGAAGTGGCAGATCGATTTCTTGCTTCCAAGGCAAGAGGGAAATCGATTTTGGGCTTTACTAATCAAGCCATGAATCGATTTTGCACTTTTAAAAACACAAAATCATCAATCGATTGTTTTCTTTCCAAAATAAGTTCTTTTAAAAACAACCAAGTGTGAAATCGATTTAGGACTTTAAAGACAAGAGGGAAATCGATTCATTGCTTTAAAAAGCAAGGGGGAAATCGATTTTTGGCTTTAGAAACAAGAGGAAATCAATTTCTAGCTTATTGTACCAAATCAAGAATAGATTCTTTACTTCAAAAACAAATTCTTTTTAAAACACTAACTCATGAATCTATTTTCTTTAAAAAAACAACAATTCAAGACTCAAACTATTTCTTTAAAAACACTTTGTGCCTAACCTAATTAAACATGGTTTTATATAAAATATTTTTCCAAGACAGTTCAATTTTAAAAGATCATCTCTCAACTACAAAAGTTATAAAGCAGAAGTGACGGGATCTTACATGCGTCTTATGCAAAGCAATATAACACATAAGTCTTGAACGCTTGAGTAGCTTCTCCTCCGAGCTGCTACACTTTAAGATATCAGTCAAGCGCTTTGGATCATGCCCTGTGCTTTGGTTCAACTATAACCATTAGTAAACAGATTGTAATTTGTTATCATTCAAAACAAAGAGTGTTTGACCTTGGTCTCACAACTTCTCTTGTCCAACAACTCCTCAACAAAATGGTGTTGTTGAAATGAAAAACAGAACATTGCAAGAGATGGCTAGAACTTTCCTCAATGATTCAAAAATTGAAAAATACTTTTTGGCAGAAGCTGTAAACACTGCTTGTTACATTTTAAACAGAGCAACCATTAGAAAAACTCTAAACAAAACCCCATATGAACTTTGGAAAGGAAAGAAGCCTATCATCTCATATTTCCATGTGTTTGGTTGTGATTGCTATGTTTTAAACAACAAAGATAATTTAGGAAAGTTTGATGCAAAATCTGATCCTGCACTGTTCTTAGGATATTCTCTCACATCAAAAGCATATAGAGTGTTTAATCTTAGAACAAAAGATGTTGAAGAAAGCATGCATGTGATGTTTATGGAAACTAACAGTTCAGCAGATAAAAATGAAGAAGATGAGAATGATGCAGATAAGACAGATGAGAAGGGTGCTGATGCAGTGAGAAAGTTGAAACAGAATCAACAACTAACCCTTCTCAACCCCCAAACAACCAAGATAGACAACCCACTCAAGCTTCTGAACTACCTAGAAGTTGGAGATTAGTTACTCACCATCCTCAAGAGCAAATAATTGGAGAAACTTCTGAACCAGTTAGAACTAGAAGCTCATTCAGAAGAGAAGAATCTCAAAGTGCCCTCATTTCATCAATAGAACCTAAGAATATAAATGAAGCAATTATTGATGATTCTTGGGTAGAAGCTATGCAAGAAGAGCTTGCTCAATTTGAGAAGAATGAGGTATGGAACTTGGTTCCATCTCCTACACATCAATCTGTTATTGGCACTAAATGGGTATTTAGAAACAAAATGGATGAGAATGGAAAAGTCATCAGAAATAAAGCAAGGTTAGTTGCTCAAGGCTACAATCAACAGGAAGGTATTGATTATGATGAAACATTTGCACCTGTTGCTAGATTAGAAGCCATTAGAATACTTCTTGCTTATGCTGCTCATAAAGATTTCAAACTCTTTCAAATGAATGTCAAAAGTGCTTTTCTAAATGGTTTTCTAAATGAGGAAGTGTATGTACACCAACCTTCTGGTTTTATTGATGAGAAACATCCAAACCATGTTTTTAAACTAACTAAGGCACTCTATGGTCTCAAACAAGCTCCCAGAGCTTGGTATGAAAGACTGAGTACTTTTCTTCTCAAAAATGGTTTTTCAAGAGGAAAAATAGATGTTACTCTTTTTAGAAAATCTCTCAAAGATGAACTTTTAATTGTTCAAATCTATGTTGATGACATCATCTTTGGAGCCACAAATGAAAAGCTATGTAGTGATTTTGGAAAACTAATGATGAGTGAGTTTGAAATTAGTCTAATGGGTGAGCTAAGATACTTTCTTGGCTTACAAATCAAACAACTTAAGAAGGGTATCTTCATTTCTCAAGAGAAATATATTAAAGATCTTCTTAAGAAATATAAAATGAGTGATGCAAAGGCAATGGCAACACCTATGCACCCTTCTGCAAGCATTGAAAAAGATGAGAAGGGTAAGTCTGTGTCTGAGAAGGAATATAGAGGAATGATAGGGTCTTTATTGTATCTCACTGCAAGTAGACCAGATATAGTATTCTCTGTAGGGTTGTGTGCAAGATTTCAAACTGCTCCAAAGGAATCTCATCTATGTGCTGTCAAAAGAATTTTTAGATATCTAGTTGGAACACCTAACATTGATTTATGGTATAAAAAGAGAACACATTTTGATCTCATTGGGTATTGTACGTGATGCTGACTATGCTGGAGACCAAATTGAAAGGAAAAGCACAAGTGGTTCATGCCAATTGCTTGGAGAATCACTCATCTCATGGTCATGTAGAAAACAAAACACAATTGCCCTGTCAACCACAGAAGCAGAATATGTCTCAGCTGCTGGTTGCTGCTCTCAAATACTATGGATCAAGAATCAACTTGAGGACTTATCTTTAAGCTATTCAGGTATTCCTATATTCTGTGACAATACTAGTGCCATAAATTTATCTAAAAATCGAATTCAACATTCAAGATCCAAGCACATTGATATTAAACATCATTTCATTAGGGATCTTGTGCAAAAGAAAGACATTGAACTTGTGTTTGTGGATACCAAACATCAATTAGCAGATATATTTACTAAACCTCTTTTAGAAGAAAGTTTTAGTTATATTAAAAGCATGCTCCATATCATTGAAACCCCCTCAGATGAGAAGGGTCATGACCAACAACCTTCTCAGACATGAGAAGGGTCATAACCCTCAACCTTCTCAACTCTTGAGAAGGGTCATCAGAATTATATGACCTTAAAAATACCAAAAAGATTTTGTATTTGTTTGTGTTCTATTATTTATTTCAGTGATTATGTGCACTTATGTGTTTATTTCTTTTTATTCCTTTTGTCTTAGGTTTAGTTTTAGTAAAAAATCCAAAAATAGGATCCTAGCCGTTACAACGACTCTTATCTCTCTTTTCTCTGTCTCTCTCACACGATCTAATCAATCAGTTACACACATCAGTTAATGATGTTGCAACCGTTGGTTAATAACCGTTCCCAAGTGATTAAATTCACTTCTCCTCTCTCCTCTTTCATTCACAAAACCGTCTCTCGCTTCTCTTCCAAAATTCTTTTTTCTCTCAAATGGTTAGAACCAAAAACTCAGAACCCATCTCTACATACTCTGATTCAACACGTGAAACCCACTCAAATCGTCCCAACTTTGTTCTTCTTGGTTCCCCTCGAAACATTGTTGATGTAAAACCCCTAAAATCACGACCTGCGAAGATGAAACACACACCTAGTGGCAATCCCAAAAGGTCCATGCGCGTTAAGTTCCACTCTGCTGCTAAGAACACTTCTGGAACAAATCCTGAGTCCCCCAAGGATGAGAATGCTCCTGTACAAAGTACAGAGCAGCCTACTATTGCTGAGAAGGTTTCAGAATCACCCAAAGTTGCTGGAACCTCTTCAAAGAAGGTTGTTGAGAAAAAGGCATTAAAAAAGGGAAGAAAATTGAGATTGTCTTGCCTCCAAGTAGCAAGAAGCTTCAAGAGTTGAAGAAAAGGAAACAACCAGAACTAACCAAATGGAGTAAGAAGGCTATTGTTTCTGGAACTGTGTATTCCCTAGAAGAGATTGAAAGATGTGGATGGAACATCACTCCCTTTCTCACTCAACAGAAATGGGAGAGGTTCATTTCTCTAGATGATTTGGTCTATAGAGAAAGAGTTAGGGAATTCTATGCTAATGCCAAATTTTAGACTGATCCTCCACAAATCACCTCTTGGATTGGTGACAGGGAATTTTCAGTCTCACCAAGCACCATTGGACGAGCTCTTGATTTACCAGATCAAGGCACTCAAATGTTTGAAGAGAATTGGTACAACTTGATGGGCATCTCCATCCAAGAACTCAAAACCAGCCTCCTTAAAGACCCTTTTCTCCCTATATTAGCACCAAATCTCAAACCTATGGTAAGAATCATTCACCATATCAGTTCTCATACCCTTCTTCCTAGAGCAGGCTCCTTTGAGAAGATTACAACTGGTGATTGTATGATACTATACCATCTCATTGAGAAAAAGCCTATTAGTTTTCCCTTCCTAATCATTCATCACATGATAAATGCAATCAAGGCAGATAAAACTGCAAATTCTTTGCCCTATGGGAAAACTCTCACCAAAATCTTTAATCATTAATTGATTAAGATTTCTGTTGGTGAAGGTGTCATAGAATTCAAACCATTCACTGCTAAGAACCTAAGGCTCATGGGACTTGATGTCTCTCCAAGAGATGAGCAAGATGATGGGAAAAAGAAGAAACAAAAGAAAGAGGCTGTATCTAGGGTGTCTACAAAGATAGAAAAAGAAGCAACTCTATCTGAAATACTGAAGAGAGAATCAAGAAGCAAGAAAAGAAATGACCCCATTCCTCAAGAGAAAGGAAAATCTCCTGAGAAGAGTTCTGAGAAGGATGCAGAACTTGAGAAGAGTGAAGAAGTAGAAAGAAATGATCCTGAGAAGGATCAAGATCAAGACATAGAGGTTCATTCATCTGAGAAGGTTCAGAATGAAGAAATGAATGTTGAGAAGGTTCAGTTTCAAGAGGAGGAAGCCTCTAAGGAACCTGAGAAGAGTTCTCAAGGCACTTTTGATGAAGAGAGGACCATAACAGACAAGAAGAGTGACTCTGCTCACTCTGCATCAAGGGAGGTTATGGCTCCATTATCCAAGGTATACACCAGAGGAATGTCTAGAAAAGTGTGGAAGTTGAATGAACAAGAAGCTACCAGTGCTCTTGTGGGGAGCTTCAATAGGACAGCTGCTGAATTGGAAAGAAACACACCAGAACAAGTTGCTGGTGATGATAAATCTGGAGAAGGAACTGAAATATTGGACATTGACTCTTCTGGAGGCAAGAGTTCTGTCAAAACAGTGGTCATAGAGGAAGCTATTCCATTTAATCTGAATGAAGGATTCACTATTGAAGAAGAAGATGTTCCTACACAAGAAGAAGATGTTGACATGGCTGAGAAAGATACTTCTGCACAAGAAGAGAAAAGTGCAGAAGGTGAGAAGAGTGCAGAGATAGAAGACAAGTTGGATGCTATGCCCTTCTTCACCTCAGGGGGAGTTTCAAGGAAACACCTCCTCACCCATCATCCAAACACCTCTTCCATCCTTATTTAATGAACAAATGTCTACACTCCCACCTTTCTCACCCTCACTAACTCTGCCAAACACACAATCTTTCTCACTGCCCATTGCATCAGCACCTCCCACTGAACCATCTCATGTTCCAACCATTTCCAGAGTCACTTCACACAACATTGACTCACTTATTGCTGCCATAAACCTTGAACACATCATCTCACCTCTCAAAACCACCAATACCATCATCTCCTCAAACATAAACCAATTTCTGAACCTAAACCAAACTCCACAAGATGACTCTCCTCAACCCATGCACCATTCTATTCACACACAACCTTTACCCTCTGATATGCCATCAAAGTTTGGGCCTCTAGATTCCACCTTTCTCCATGCTGCACAACCTTCTGGTACTGCACATGAGAAGGCTACTGAGGAATCAAAAGAGCAAAGCCCACCTGCTGATCCTTCTGCTAGCATAGAAAAGAGGATGTCCAAAATGGAGAAAATGATGAGAATGATGAAAGAACTGTTGAAGAATGTGCTTGAGGGTCAAGCAATACTACAACAAGCTCAAAGAGCTCAAGCTGCTCGTGATGAGCAATACAAATCATGGATTCTGCAGCAAGGCATCACCAACATTGCTCCCCACATAGTTCCACCAGAATTTGGTCCAATTGCTCAGTTTCCTGATATCCCTAGGCCTGCTACTTCCTCTTCCTCTGATGGATCTTCCCCATCAAAGTAGCCCCTTAATCTTTTCCTTCTACCTCCACCTTTCTGATGTGTGACAAAAGGGGGAGAAGAATAGATTAAGTTCTTTAGGTCTTAGGAGTATTCTGATGGTCTGAATTAGCTAGCATCTGTGTTTTAGACACTTTTTGATTGAGAAGTAATCTTCTCACTGCTTGTTTTATTTTCCTTAGGCATTTTTGCCACAAAGAACATGACTACTTGTAATCATTTTAATGATTCTTTTGATGAAATCAATGAAAAATATATGTTCTTGTTTATGTTCTTGTGTGTGAAATCTGAATCATGTGAAATTAATTGTTTAAATCTGTTGCACATATTCAGGGGGAGTATAAAATAAAAATATGCCTTAGAAAATTTAAAACAACATCAGAAAACTCAATCCATCTCATTTGAGTTTGTCAAACATCAAAAAGGGGGAGATTGTTGAGGCAAAATCCCTAATTAAGTTTTGATGATTAACAAACATCAAATGTGAGAAGCTTAATGTTTCTGATTTCATATGCTACTAATGTTTCTTCTTGAGTGTCATATAAGAACAGGTTATTCAATCACATCTCAAGAAGGTATATGTGTATGAGAAGCATCATATATGAGAAAACTATAAAAAATATTGTCCACAATGTTCTAAGGAAGGAATCTTCTCTTGACTAAAGATCTAAAGTTCAAGACCTTATGGTAAACTTGAGAAAGATAATCTTGAGAAGCTTCATATGTATCTGTGGAAATATGAGAAGTATATCTCAGAAGGATCAACCTAAGAAGAGTCATGACAGAACCATGATAAAGAAGATGAGAAGCATCAGAGAAGAGTCATGACCATGAGAAGGGTCATGATGAGAAGAATCAAGTTGAGAAGAGTCATGACCATGAGAAGGGTCATGGTAAGAAGAGTCATGTTGAGAAGAGTCATATCATGAACCATTCTGAGAAGCATAAACTTGAGAAGCATTATCTTCAACATATGACATATGTGAGAAGAGTCACTGTGAGAAGGGTCGTGACAACTGGAAACAGCTGTCTTCTGCAGAAACACAGCTGTGTTGTGCAGACAGCAAATTCAAACGGCTATAAACGGCTAGTTTCTTCACCAACGACTCTAATTCTTGGACCAGCAGTTAATACACATATTTCCATCTATAAATTAACGCTCCTGGTCTCCATTGATCCGCAAGAGAGTGCATTGAGTTCTTAACTTCCAACCTTCTCAAGTATCAAAGTTTTCTCTCTTCCATACTCAGCTGCTTCAAACCAGAAGGGATTCATCTGATCTCTGAGTATGTATTAAGTCTTGTGTTGTTGTATTTATTGAATACTCCAATTGTATCAACCAAGCTCTAGAAATCCCACAAACCCTATTACTTAAACAAATACCTTGTAGGGAACCCTCTCAAGTGCATGTATTGCTGTAGGACTTGAGAAGTGAGTGCTTCTGTGTTAGAGGCAGACTAATAGAGAAGAAGACGTCTATTAGAGGTGTTTACACTAGGTAGAGCTGTGTGAAGAAAACTACCAAGAGTTCTTTTAACTTAGGGAGGTGTAAAAGGTGTAAACTATTTTGGAAAAATAGTGGAAACACTTACTGGATGTGAGGAGTGGATGTAGCCCAGGATTTGGGTGAACCACTATAAATCACTATGTTATTTATTGCTTTACAAATCATTAATTTGCTCTCTATGATAAAATTCTCCATAAGGAGAAGGTTTGTGAAAACTGAGAAGAGTCAATCTTGACCCTTCTCTGAAAATAAACTGATTGTGGAAGCAATATAATCAACCCTTCTCACTCTTCTCCCTATGTGAATGAATATGAAAACTCTTGAAAATAATCTTTTGACAAATCACATTTTCATCACTTGCTTGAAATCATTATAAACTGTCAAACTGCTTCACTGTGAGAAGCATTGTGGGAAGAACTTTCTGACCCTTCTCAACTCCTTCATATAGTTGAGAAGACAAAGTAATCACCCTTCTCTGCTTACTATCTAAAGTTAAGAAGAATTGTTTTGACTCACCCTTCTTAACACATATCACTCACTATCTTTTATCTACATCATACTTGTGAAGAAAGTTCTCTCATTGCAGGTCAATTTTAAAAAGGGTCACAAATCCAACCCCCTTCCTTGTGATATTATTGACTTCACCTTTGAGATAGATTTTAAGAAGGTGGGCAGATGACCTCTATGATACGCAATTGGATCAGTTTGAATATGATTCATTAAAAATAAAGTGTAGATCCGAATTTGATAACATAGCAAGCCACCAACCAAGATCTCACAACAAGTCTGTCACCGCTCAATCATTGAATCTCACAAGCTTCCTCGCTGATGCTACGACCAGAAGATGAAACCCTACTCTGGGACGCGGGATCTTTTTCCAGTGCAACTCCCAATGAGATCGTGGAAGAGCTAACCCAATTCGAGGAACAAGAGCTAAAGCCCAAAGCAAAGCAAGCAAAGCACATTGCTAATGACAATGGAGTTACTATTGAACCACATTTTTAATAAAACACCCTCCACTTTTTGAAAGATTAAATTTTAGACGTCAATTTTTTATACTCATTTAACCTTCGAACTTTAAATAAAGGACGACCTCCACTCCACTTTTTGAAAAAAACATCGGATGACATTTTTTGGTCCTCATTTAACATTCCAAAAAATTATTTCCGGAGTACTTTTGCTGTCTGGATATAAACTCGCAGAAAAGGTGTATTAGCAAAAATGGGGGTCTTAATGGTTACTCTCATATGAAGAAGCATCCATATTTTGAGTTCTGTCATAACAGAGTTTCATTTGTTTCCACTCCCCATTTCATAAATTTGTTAAGCTGGATGATGAATCAAGCTCATGGTGAAACACTGAAACCAAGGAACTTTAGCACTTCATCAATATTACAACACATGACTTCAATGGGAATTTCTGGCAGAAATTCATGTAACATAGATTAGAAACTTATTTCCATGCACTTATTTTCAGGCAATTGGAAGGGTATGGCTTTCATTTCCAGAACTTGGCATAGTTGCAAATTAATGGACACAAATCAATAAAACTAGTGATGCTAATGAAAATCATTTCAATGGCTAAATTCAAGAAAATAAAGGCAACAAATATTTCCAACAAGCTTGCATGAGTCTTTATTTTCTTTTTAGGTACAATGAATAAGAAAAAAAAATGTTACAAAAATAAATACAGATCTATGTATACAATTTACCAAACATTGCCACCAAGTGATGAAAATATTTGATGACCTCTAAAATAATAATCTAATGAAACAAATAAAAAAAATATGACTATGAGCCATTCACAATGTAAAGGCAAACTCCACCAACACAAGAAATACAATTGCAGCGAACTTGAACTGCCAATAGAAACCTTTTATGGACACTGGTAGAAGCCTAGCCAGTTTTTAGCTTGGTCTTGTTCTTGGGTTCTTCCAAAACAAATTCAGCATATAAATCTTTCAGAGCAATCATTACTGTTGTTATCAATGGACCCATAATAGCTCCCTACAAAACAACACACCCCTTCAGTTAATCTAAGAATGTCATGGGATACAAGAATAGTGTATCGAAACAAGCTCACTGATAGACTGAACACCAAATACAGTTGAAAATGAAGCCAGTACAACATTGAAATTAATACCTCACGCAAATTAAGAGTAAAATAAAGCCTAAGGCTCCGTTTGGAAGTTAGGAGGGGAGGGGAGGGGAGAGGAGGAGACAGAAAGAGAGAAATCTTCCACTTTATCACTAATATATGTTAATTTAGAGAGTACTATAAAATAATGGAAAGGATCTGAAGAATTTTTCTAAACCCTCTAAACAGAGCCTAAAATAATCAGAACCTGTGAAGCACCGACATGATACGTGTCGGACACCGGACACGTCTTCAATTGGAAGTGTCGGTGCTACATAGATTCATAATTGTTGATAGCAATCAGAGTTACTTGGGCAGTCCATTGGATCTTAAATGCCCGGGACCGGGACACAACTCCATAAGCAAAAAAAAGTTATTTTATAAATTTTTTTGTGCAAATGCTACCAGATGCTTTTCATATCCATCAGTACTATATCTTAAGAAACTCGATCAAGTTATGCAGGTAAACATGTTTTCAATGTTAAAACAAGAATCCTAGTCAAGAGAAACAAGTTGGCATACAGATTTGCTATTTGTTATATGCCAAAACAACAAGGATTCTGCTAACACAATTGCTTCTATAATAATCAGATAATCAAATCAAGGAGGGTAAAAATTTTACCTCAAGAGCTGAAGGGAACAATGTCATTCCCCCAATGATACTCAGTCCAGTAAGATATGCACTATTCCCCGGCACATCTTCAAGAATCTCCGACGCCCCATAATCCATAAGAAAAAGATGTATAGCAGACAAGAAAATCGCCACTATATATCTACCTTCCAGCACTAATTGTATAGCTGCTGGTATTGCTGCAAGCCAAGACGGGAATATCGGCAGCAGAGGACTGATGAAAGCCAGAACAGTTGACATATACACAAAATGAATTTTGTATAATCTAAATAAAAGCCAAGTAAGACATCCTTGAAAAAATGCAATCTCAGCAGTGGCTAAAAGAACGCCGGAAATCGCTTTATCCAAAACTTCAACACATCTGACTCTAGTGGAGTTTGGAATTGGAAGCATGTGCATAACTTGTTCAGTTACTCCACCAGATTCTGATGTAATGAGATAGTACAAAACCCAAATAAACACCATTGTCTGAGATACAAAATTGAAAACTTCAGCAGCTCCAGAGATTATTGAATTTGCAATGGAGAATATAAATTTTGTACTGCTTCCAAGCACAACTGTACTACTAGCGAAAATCCGTTGAGATATATCAATCCCTTTAAATGCAAACCCTTTTGCCTTCTCAACTAAATCCTCGCGCGTGATCACAAGCTCACGAACAAGGGAATCGAGTTCTGCATAAATATGGCTCCACTCTCGGTTCCTAGCTCGTGTTTTCAAACTCAAGAACTTTTCTGTATATGGTGAGGGTTTTATCAAAGCTCTTGAAGGTGTTGAAGAGTTAACCGGAGTGGATATTACGAAATGCTTAATGCCGGTCACGAATTCGGTCATATTATACTGAACAGCCAACCCATCAATTTGATCAGAAACAGTTTCATACAACTTAGTTGTATAACTATCAACCATTCCAGCAACATCATTCTCTTCCATCCATTTCTTCACACCAATCCTCTCAGCATAATTGCTCTCTTCCACATGCAATTTCAAAGAAACCACTGCATCTTTCCCTTCAACTCCAATCTTATAAGAAAAGAAAATCACTCCACTCAAAAATCCAACAATCATACAAACAATCAATCCAACTGCAACAAAAGTTTTCAACCTCTTCAACACCCCTCTAGTTAAAAAAGCAGTAATTGCACTTCTTCTGAAGCTGTTACTCCTGAAAGAAGATAAAGTGTGCATAGTAGAATCCACATTCTTTGAACTAAACACAAATCCCAATCCCACAAGTGATAAAGCACCAAAAACACCAAACCTTTCATAAACAATGATAAAAATCCCAAAAGACACAAGCAAACGGAGTAAATTGGAAAAACCACTACGTTTTCTAATAGGGTGAGGATTATGAGGCTTTGGTTTCCTCAAAATGAATCTGAAACTTGCTTCTCGAACCTCAACAAGGGTACCAACAAAAACCCTGAAAACAGCAACAGGAACAGCAAGGATAGTTTCTGTGAGACCTAACGTAAGAGGTTCCAACCAGAAAGAAACAAGAGTCTGTTGAATTCCCCTCAAAGGAATTGAACAAAGTACAGCCCATTGAAGAGGTCTAAGGTACTGTTCTAAAAGCTTCGAAACAGTGTAGAGAATGAAAATGGTGAAGCCAAGACCCGCATGTGCCATCGCTATGTAAAGAGCGAGTCGTACCTGGGGATCGCCGGAAAATGTGTTTTTTCCATCTGGGTCGTCGTTGTTTTTAGCTGGCGACGGCGCGTGGGAAATGTTTGAAGGCGCGTGAGATGTGTTTGGAGGCGCGTGAGGAGATGGGGCAGCGGTGGGTTCTCTTGAGGATGCCGATCGGAACATTTCCTGCCACGCTGGTGTGGTTGCAGAATTTGGGTCAGAATATGGAACGAGTTCCATGTTTGATTGTGAGACAGAACATGCACAGATTGAAAGATAGGGTATTGACAGAGAGTCAGAAGCTCATTGGGTTTTGACTCTCATGAATGGATGATGAATTGAATTAGCGGTTCCTTTCCTTTCTTCCTTGTTGGCATTTTTATTTTAATTTTATTTTTAGTGTTTTTTTACAGCAGTTTTTTTTTATGAGCTATTTTTTTCATCATCAATTACGATGAATTATTGTGTGATGATTGTGGGACAATTTCTTTATATGAAAAATTGGTCTCTAACAATTTTTTTTTGACAAATTAGCCTCTAGCGTTTTCAAAACGGGAACCAACTAGTGTCTGACACATGGATTAATTTTCAAAATGGGACAAACTAGTCCCTGACGCAGCGACTAATTTGTTCCCGTTTTGAAAATGTCAGTGACTTATTTATCCCAAATGAAAAAATCATCTGAGTCAAAAATGGGTCTTTACTCAAAAATGTATTATATCATAATACGTACTCTCTTCGTTCTTATTTATTTGTTGTTTTTTTTGCCTTTTTACACATATCAATAAATCAAGTTATCTTTATTTCTAATAAATTGCTACAATTTTTTACAAAAGTAAACCTATGTTAAGTATCACTTTCAATGTACCAAAAAAATTATCAATTTCAGTACTACTCCGTTACAGAATATAAGCAAAAACTGGTTAAAAAAATTTATGTATCTAGTCCTAACTAAAGACAATATACATCAACTTTCATTGAACAATTTTTGCTTGCATTATGTAACAGATGGAGTACTTTTTAATCTTGAAACTTTGCAAAACCATTAAATAATTCATAAAATTTATCTCCACCCATCTATTTAGTTTCTAAACAGAAAATTTTTGGAATTAAATTACTGGACTATAATAAATTTTAAAGATTATTAAATATATTCTCATGGTTCAACAGTAAAAAAAATATTTTTTCCATGGTTCATAAACTATATAGTAGAGAGAGCTATATTTTAAAGACTAAATGAAGGTTTCATGTCTTTATTTTATGTTATTTTGTTAGTTAATAATAATACATAGTTGTGTGAGTGTTGTATTATCAGGAAATTCTCATTTCTCACAAATAAAAAAAGAGTATGTATAATTTTATTCTATTTTTATTTTATTTCTGTTATGTGTGTGTTTTTTTCGTGGGGTACATGAGGAACATGCCACTGATGTTTGTCTGCCAGGGTTTTAAAAAAAACAAGAACCAGGAAAGGAACGTGAAGGAAGAGTACAATTGTTCAACATGATTTTTTTTTGCTCAAATTGTTCAACATGATTTGCCATCTTTTTAGTCTTTCTCTTTTATTTGTATTTTTAGTTCAACTTCACTTTTCCTTTTCTTGCTTTTTACATATCTTGTGGCTTTTGCTTGACTTACGCACCTTTAATAAAAGAGGATAATTTTTTAGCAATTTTTAAAATATCCCAAATAAAAATTTACTTGAAATGCCATTTATTTAAATACTAAAATACCATACTTCACACTTTTTTTGGGTGGCAAATTGCATGTTTGAGATTCCTCAACTATAATTATTTTTACTGATGAAAAACAACTTATTTTTTCTTTGTAGGTCTCATTAGTGGGTGGTAACAACATAATAAATTAGCAAACTACCCGAATTCTTTATTGGTAAAACTTAAAAGAATGTAGGGAAAGTACTTTTCCAATTTAATAAAACTATTAATAATTTGTTTCCCCTACTACAAATGGGTTCATACATACCCCTAAAATCATGCTAATGTGGTAAAAATCACAAACATTATAGATTAATTTCAGACATCAATTCTTCTACGGAGAAAGAAGTAAGCTAACAAGCGGAAGCATATAGCCATAGCTACCATAACCCAAACTTCTTTTAAGCCACCTTTCAAATTTACAGTGCTAAATGTAGGTGAACTCTGCAATGTTCTACATCCTCCTTTGCTTTCACAATCATATAGTTGGTCTCCTGAATATTGCACCTTTAGAAGAAGCCTAAAACCATAGTACATAAATGACAAATACTTCAACCATTGCATGAATTTTGGTATGTGCTGCAAAAGAATATGCATTCTGTTAGTTTTTGAAATCTTGCATGGATATGAATGAGTGTGAATATACTGATTATTTACAATTGGTTCTGAAAACATGTAACTAATATAACAATTTAGTCCCTTAAATTGTAGGGGTGGACCAATTTAGTTCTTAAAATTAATGAAATTTCACGATGATCCTTGATTATATTAGAGTATTAGTAATTTCAGAAACTAAATTGATCAGTCCAAAAGGACTAATTTGATCCATAATTTTCAATTGTAGGGAATATATTGGAATGTTGATAATTTAAATGGTTAAGTTCAAGATAGTCTATAATTTAAAGGGTTAAGTTCACGATAGTCTTATTTGTCAAAATGACAAATAAACACCGCACATTATCACATGGTCACTCCAAGGTTCAAACCCAAGAGCTGGCACCCCATCTCGTTGAAATTGTCAACGCAACCAGCAGTCGAGTGACAAAATAATGCTCATATACCTGGACATAGTAACCACCAGTAAGAAGGAATAACATGAGTATCAAAGAAGCAGCCATTCCTGCTCTTTTAATACTCATAACAGCTGCTCCAAACAGTTCTCCTGCACCCTGGTAACACAAATTATATATGCTATTAAAATCTTAAAACAAATTAATGATATATAACTTATCCATTCTGAATATTTATTAACATAACTTACTTGACTTGTTATAGCTATAAGCAGAACAGTGAATAATGTGAGGAAGAAGCAAGCAATAGTCCTCTTAAAGCCAGCCATGAAGTAGACAATAATCATGAAAAATGTAGGATAGAAAACATGTGCCACCATGTCACATAGTGTGCTGCATGCATAGTATACACTTAATCTATACATGTCAGCTTTCCTTTCTTTTATCAGGTAGTATTTTTCAAATGGAAATACATAGACTGCTCCAAAAATGCATGATGATGTCCAGAATATACATATGTAGAAGGCTAAACCAACCTGCATCAAAGATAGTAATTAGTAGTTCAATATTGTAATTTAAGTAGCACTAACACCTCATGTTGAAGATGTGTCCCGTGTTTGACAAGTGTCGTGTCCAACTCCGACACTGACACTTCAATTATTTTTTTTCTCAAATTAAAATTGATTTCTACGTGTCCGTGTTCATGTCAATATCATATCTGGTGTCTGTCTATCTGCTTCATAATATAACAAACAAGGTTTTAAGAAAAGATCTGTGAATTTGGTCAAAAAAAAAAAGAAAAGATCTGTGAATGCAATCTGGACCGCGATATCATTGTTTTTAAGTCTCTGTGACATCAATTGAGGATCCATTAACCACAACCTACCGCGATTCTTTGCAATATCAAGGATCGCGACGTGACTGTGAATGGTATTTTAAAAGCAATAGCTTTGAAATTACCTGATCTCTGAGTTGAGCTTCTGTATTGGTTGAAGATTTCCACCAGAGAAGACCTAACAAAAGTGCAACTCCAAGTGCTTGAACAAGTCTTAACATATCAAAATAGTCCTTGCATCTTGCTTTGAATGTTCTCTTAGAAAGGATCACAAATTGATCCAACCAACTCAATGTCCATTCTTTCTTAACCTGAATGGCTAGTTGAAGGTGTTCTGGTGTGCTTACTCCTTTATGGTTCTCTTTTTCTTTTGGCTCTTGTAAAGCTTTGTACTTGAGTTGTAGGTACTATTATAATAAAGAAATAATCAATAGTATTGCAAAGAGATAGAAATGTATTTAATAGAAACTTAATAGCCAATTTGGTCCCTCAAATTTTAGAAAAGTTTGGTTTAGTTTCTGACATTAATGATATTCCTAATTAGCCAGTTTGGCCCCTCAAATTTTAGAAAAGTTCAGTTCAGTTTAGTCTCTGATATTAAGTTGTAAAATTCAGGGACTAAACGTCTAAACGTGCCATTACGAATTTTTGGGACTAAACTGAATAACGCTTGGAAATCTCAAAAGCTAATTAGGAATATTATTAATGTCGGAGACTTAACTGAACTTTTCATAAATTTGAGGGAAGGAATTCTTACTTTAATAACAGCTTTTGAAGGGTCAGGTGATTCTTGATCTTCAAAAATATCTGTTGGAACACTTATGTCATTCACTTGTCCAGTTGCCAAATCAAGCAAGAATTCAGCAGGATTCATTGCTATTTCTGGGCTGAATCTCAAGGTTAAAAAGTACTCCATTGTTTCTCTAGCTGAACCATAGTAAATAGGATATCCTTCTGATATCAAAAGAAGTTTGTCAAACATGTGAAAGATTCTGCTTGATGGTTGATGTATTGTTGTTATTATGGTCCTTCCACCCTACAAGTAAATCAAAATGTAACTTCCAAAACATATATAATACTAAAATGTAGGTAATAGCACAAGGTTTTAATTCATATACATTGTTGCTGTAAAATAAATTACACCATCAACCAATCAAAAAACATGCATGAATGACTTTTAAGGCAGTTGAGATAAAGTCGAACATTTTTTATAACATGTCATTTTGTGATTGGTTGACGTTGTAAAAAACTTTACATCGACAGTGTATATAAATTAAATAATAAGTCTAGTTACAGAAACCTTAGCTAGTCCCTGGAGTGTGACTAGGAGTTTGTTTGCTGAGGTGGAATCAAGACCAGAAGTTGGTTCATCAAGAAGCAGCAATGAAGGATCAACAAGAATTTCATAGCCTATGCTTGTTCTCTTCCTTTCTCCTCCTGATATGCCTTTAAGATATCCTCCACCTATTTTTGTGTGGCGACATCTATGGTTATGCAAGAGATTATTTAGATGAAGGAATTGTTTTATGTCTTTGTTTTGAGAAAATTGCTTATTAATTTAATTCTCATGTCTATGTATTAGAATGATATGGAAAACACACCTTTCAAGACCTAGTTCCTTGATAGTTGTCTCCACTTTAGCATATTTTTGCTGTTTGGTCATATTTGTTGGCAGCCTCAAGAATGCAGAAAAGACTAATGTTTCTTCTACAGTCAATTGTGGAAAAAGCACATCCTCTTGTGTCACAAATCCAATCCTATAATAAGTACGAAAAGAAAATAACAATGTTAATTAGCACTTATTCATGTTCTATAAAAGGATCAAGCACTTTCCATACTCCCTTTGGTCCTATTTATATGAAAAATTTGCAGTTTTAAGTTCATTGAATAACTGATGTATCCAGTTATTCAATGAACTTAAAACTGTAAATTTTTCTCATAAGCAGGACCAGAGGGAGTAACACGGATATGATTATGTCTATGAATTGAAGGTAGTTAAGCACTTAACCTTCTCTTGACAGCTGGAGTAAATTTAACATCATTGTAAGTTATTTTTCCCTTTACATTGTCAAGTAATCTTCCTCCTATGACTCTTAACAAGGTTGTCTTTCCACTACCAGAAGGTCCCATCAAAGCAAGAATTTCACCAGGGCCAATACTTCCAGTGATGCCCTTCAAAATTTTCTTGTATCTATCTTCTTCATTAGTGAGGTTTGTAGCTACCTTTGACACCACTGCCTTCACAGGGTTATTAGAGCCTGCTTTGCTATTTCTCACTTTAAACTCTACATCTTCAAACTGCATGTTCATAAGAAATGAGGTTTAACTGATTTCTAACCGTCACAATATTATAGTTATGTTTCTTGCCACTTGATTCTAATTTTAGTTCATATATGAAGCAAAAAAAAATTGATGAGTAGAAAAAGAAGTTAGTTTACAGCAGTTCTGGATTCCATGCGGTCAGCAAATCTAAACCATTTAATCTTGATCGAACGATCTAAATTATGCCGTCAGCAAATATGTATATTCTTAAATATTTTTTTAGAGTTAAAACTCTAGTTTGTCAGATCAATATTTAATGGTTCAGATTTACTGAGTGCACAACCACACCAAACTGGTGACTGCACATGTAATCTAAATACGATTTACGACACTCAAGCTATAGAATAAAGCCATTATATGAGGCAAATAAATGCACATTTCAAGCTATAGAATAAAGCCATTATATTCCATTACCTGTAGAAATATGGGGAGGGGGCCATTTTGGTTGAAACTTTGTTCATCAATTTCTATGTCAATCTCTGAGTACTTATTCTTGGACATTAACTCCTTGTTATGATCAAAGTCATTGCTCCTTGGTATCTTCATAGAACCCCTTGAAGGGGGTGACATTGACATGTCCACAATCTCATCTTCTATGCCAATTTCCATGATCTTAGAAGACACAAAGAATTAACTAGTTTGAAATAAAGTTTAGAATTAGAATAACATTTAGATGTGTTGAGTTGAGTCAACTGCATCAAAACAACAGCTTTCCTATATATGCAAGCAGAGTTTTAGTTGGTATGCCACATACTTTTCATGCCAATTTGTTGGTGTATTATAGTACTTACATACCCTTTCAACCATTATCATATTTTTTTTGGTATAGTTTTCAACCATTTTTATATGCTTAAAAACATGTCAAGAAAATTTATAATATTTGGTTTTGTAAGATATAAAATTCTTTTATGCCGGTTTTTCAGCATTTGATTTGATAGATTTTACTCATTGGCTTGCTTTTGATATTTTATACCAACTGTTCTTTCACAAAGGAATGGGGAGAAAAGAATGTGAGTGCAATTAAATAGTTGAAGTTGTAATGGAAATTTTATTTTGTAGGTTCATTTATGGGCAATGTGAGAAATATAAAAATGGTCTTAGTTATATGAAGTGGTCCACAATTTAAACTTGGAGTCAGTTTTTATTCTCAACTTGATTGATTGCGACAATATACTAAGGTTGTGGACAGAGATTGGGAAAGAATTTATACAATATTATTTTGTCTTGTGTAGCTTAAATGTTGAAGAGAACCAATGCACTATCATTTAGCTTTCTCTCGGGTCTTCAACCATTAGATTGCAGTTGGATTAAAAAAATTGGCTGAAATATATGTTTTCTCCATGCAAATATATGTTAGATCGAATTTAGTTCCTACAAAAATAAAAATTTGGATTACGTCACTGCAAAATGAAAACACCAGTTTTCATCCTTAATGTTAACTTCTGTTAATCTTCGTTAGTGAATTGGTTATGTGGCATTAATAGAGGTTACGTGGCATTCGTGAACAGAGGTTACGTGGTGAACATGTGAGGTTACTTGACAAACCCAAAAATTGAGCTTCCAATTTGGTCCTCCAAAATTAGGACACGGAACGAATGAAGGAGTGTTTGCGAAGAAGTGTCACGAAACTCGCACCAGATCCGTATTGAAGTTACGAATAGGATACACATATCCACGCTCTCAATGAGGGTCGAGTTTCGCCGCCCTCACTCATATATATAAAATTGTAAATTAAAAAAATTATATTTGTCATAATCAATATACTAAAATAATAATGATTAGACAATAATATAATAAAATAATATCAAAGTTATATTTTCTATTGAGAAAAGATTAAAACTTCAATTATATAAACATGTTTCCCAATAAAGTTATTGGGTTGGTGAGTTAAGAAACACCAAATGAGTACATGCAAGAGATCTAAGGTTTAAATCCGAAAAGCTAATATTTCATTTTCCCTTAACTAATTAGTAGCTCGCATTTGTTTATAAAAAATATATGAAAACGTCAAATAAAACGTATTTATTTACAAAATAATATTTTTTACTAACAGGTGGTTCGAGCTAGGGGCGGGATACGGCAAAAAAACTACTGTAACATAAAAATATAAAATAAAATACCAAAATAGCACACTTTTAAATTTATTTACCAAAGTAGCACACTTTTTCTTTGATGTTGAGAAGTAGCACACATTTACTCGAAAAAGTGTACTACTACTCAATAACACACTTTTAGATTTATTTACCAAAGTAGCACACATTTACATCAGTATGGAGACTTGAGGCATATGTTGGAGAAATTTATTACTTTTGGAAGAAGGAAATCCTTCGTGGCAAGGAGCCTTTGAATTTGCGCTTAGGCCTATGTTGGGAAGGGGAATTTGATTTCTTTTTGGAGACATAAGTGAGTCAGCAATGAGACTTTTGAGGATTTGTTTCCTAATCTTTTTGAAATGGCAAAACTTAAACATTGGTAGCATTTTGGAGTATGGGTATTGGCTTGACAACATCTGGTGTTGCAAACCTTCATTATTTTTCTGTTAGATCTTGTTATGCGGTTTTGTTGAATTTGATGCAACATGATAAGTTGGATAGCGATATCCAGAGTACTCTTGATGATATGTGGCAGCTTTCTATTCCAACCAAGGTGGGAATTTTTTGTTGGAGATTGTTGTCAAGGAAGCTCCCAACTCACGATACTCTTATTTCTAAGGGCATTATCAATGACCCTCCTCATGGGGCGTGCTGCCCTTTTTGTTTTGAGAAGAATGAGTCGATTCCCCGTCTATTTTTGTTGTGGAGGTGTTCCGGGTTAGTTTGGATTGCTATTCATAATTAGTCGGGCATGGCGATTTCAGTTACTCTAGTAGGTGTCGAGTATTTCCGGGCTTATGGCTTGCAACTGGAATCGAAGAAGGTATGTAGATTGAAGTATTTGATATGAATGACCGTCACTTGGTGTATATGGTTCCTTCGGAACCATATTCTTTTCAAAGGTCATGTTTTTAATCCGCGGGTGGTTGTTAACTATGTTAAGTCTATAACATAGACTTGGTTCATAAGCAAATAAGATCGCAATTCCACTCTTAAGGCCTTTGATTGGTGGGGTAATCATTTTGTTTGTATGAACTCGGTATAACTGACTTTTTGTCTCATTCTTCCCAGTGTACTATTTTTCCTCTTTGAGTCTTTTTCTCATGGGTTTTTGTCCTATAGACGTTTTAATGAGGTCCATTGTATATATCGGTTGGGATGCCCGCTTGCACCCTTTAATATAATTTTTGCTTATGAAAAAACTAATTCACTTAATATTTAATGTTATTATTTCTAAAACACCCTTAAATTAATTCACTGATGTTGTGAGGAGATGACCAATATAACTAGCGATAGTCTAGTAAATATATCATTTTTTAAATAAAATTAAGAAAATTTAATCCACTAAATTATCATTCTTAATAATAAGTGTGAAATTAGTATTTTTGCTTTACTAAAAAGAGAGGAAAACTACAAGTCTCAAAGCATAGTCTTGGATGATACGACATCGTTTTGTGTGTACACACATCACCACGGAGAGAGAGTCAATTGCACTAACATCTGAGACTCATCCAACTCGAACCTTTTCACACGCCACACGGCGTCGTTTCCGAGTTCACTCAATTCTGACTCGTGCCGGACCGGCGTAGCTCCAGCATCGACCCTCAACAGAGCCGCCGCAATTGCGAACCTGTCTTACGGACAAATTATCAGCTTCCACAAGGTATTTTGGGACCCTCAAAATGATGAAATCTTGTGTTCTTTTTTGTTCTGAGTCAAAGTTTTGATGCTCTTCAATTATTTGAACCAAGAAAAAATATTAATTTTTGCATTTGATTTTCAATTTGTAAATGTATTCGGTTTGTTCCTGATCAGTTAGTGCTACTTAATTAGAGAGTGAGAAGAAAATCTATGATTATTTAACAATGACTAGGTCTCTATAAATTGAAATCAAACTTTGGGCATGAGGATATTGCTCTCTTACATTACACTGGTATCATTTGCTGATGACTTTATTTTATCTCTCAGAATCACTATGTTATATTATTATTTATTATTCTACTGTAATTTGATGTCAGCTAAATATCCATTTATCATTATTCATAGTTGACATGTATTTACATTTTAGTGCATTTGCATTGATAGTAAAATTAGGTATATTGCATGTTTTTACTGAGTAACAAGTTAGCTTGTTATGCCATTTTTGAACCAGTAGGAGTAAGCTGCACAAGTATGTTTTTTTGATACCATCCATCTTCATCAGCTTATAGCTTATACATGGTTTGATAATTCCTTAAAAACATGCAATATACCTTTAAAACAGTGGCAGATCCAGGATTAAAAAATAGAGTGTTCTTTTTGTGCAACTTGGGGTGTATTACCACTAACTGTGCTCCCGTGGATTTGAACACAGCCCCTTTTGTGCAAAGTTTGGGGTGTATTACCACTAAGCCATTGATGTTTGTGCAAAGTTTGGGGTGTATTACCACTAAGCCAATGATGTTCAGGTGTTCCTGGGAACACTAGGAACACCCCCCGACTCCGCCACTGCCTTAAAAGTTGATGTTTTGCAGAAACCTGTTTTTCTTTTGTTTTAATTGTTTGGTAGTTGGAGCATTCTTTTGTCACTAGCACATTTATAGCATTGGTTTTTTTTGCCTCCTCTCTTTTGGATCCAGGAGCTTGATGGTATTTTTTTGTGTCAAAATGATTTTGTGTAGAATTTGTGATGCTTGTTGCTAATTTGTTGTCTGTGCATTCTTTTCTTGTCATGTTTCTTGTGGTGTTTCCTGCATCCATCTGAAGTGGAACCGTCAAAGTTGATAAAATCCTTGGTAGAGAGGATATACTTACTAGCTCTTTTTGAGGACCCTATTGGAAGGAAGATTATGATTCTAAAGTTGAAAGCAAATTAAATGATCTTGAAATGGAAACACAAACACCTGAGACAGGGAGTACCAGAGGTGGCACCTCTGTCAGTCAGGCCAACAAAGTTGAATCCAACTCCAGGATGGAAGGTTTTATCAAGGATGAATTGAATTGTCTATTAAATGAAAAGGAATTGGCCAAACGAGAGGTTGATGCTGGAAGAGGTTCATTAGAAAATGAAAAGAATTCTGCTCCTGTTGGTGATGGACATTTGACAGTCTTGAAACAAAAGGTATCTTTCCTAAAATTCTCATGATACTCTCATCTTAAGCCGATGCCTAGTTGGAAAAAAAATATACTTAAAATTCAGTACTCTCTCGTTTCCATATCAAATATCTTCAAACAATTGAAATGTGTGGAACAAAGAAAAATTGTTGGGTGTATATATGGTCTTTTTGTGTCTTATCAATATTGCATATGCAAAATTGGAATATGTGGCTCATGTGCTTAGTTATTTTAGGCCAAATGCTTAACTAGGTAAGATTTGAAACTGAGAGATTTCAAATTCAGGAGAAACAAGTTGCTGATGAAGTAACTGCAAGAACTTCAGAAGTTGAACAACTTGAAGGAGAATTGGAACTGATGAAAGCTGCAGCTGAAATGGCATTTGATAACCAACATTCTGTTGACTTCTACCTTGACCAGTTGAATGAACAAGTAGAAGCTAAAAGGAATCACCTTTTGACTTTGGAGTCAGAGTGGTAGGTTAAAGTGTTCATTTGACATTTACAAAAAATTACTGCATTTGATACAAATGTCTATTGAAGGGTTATCAATAGTTTTGGATCAAAATAGGCAAAACATAGGATATTTCAGTTTTCAAATCCGAACTTTCCAAGAAAGAAGACATATACATATACATGCACATAGACGCATAAATGCATATGTGCATACACTGTAATTGTAATATATAACTGATATTTCTTGAAACAGAAATATTATCTTTCCTTTCTTGTAAGAGTGTGCAAGTGGTGGAAAAGATTGTTAACTTTGGTGTATTTCAATGTGTCACAGGGATGATGTACAAAAACCCTTGGAAGAGAGGAAGAGAAATCTTCAGGAGTCTCTATATTCAAACAGTCCAGATGCACAAGAAATGCTCCAAAAGTTGAGAGAAGTGCAGCAGGAAGAGCAGTTCATTTTATCTGAAATTAGAAAGAGGTGCATATTCAAGGATAGTACATTTTATATTTTTTTAACCGAATGAAACAAAGTTCTTGAGAAAAATAAGCAAAAGCAGGTTGAAAATACTGGATTAAACAATCAGTTAAATAAGCCTCTTCTTAGTTCTTACTATATCTTTGTGAAACCCTTGCTAGAGAGACAATAGATGAGTCAAATGTTTCTGTTTTAGAATTGGTGGTTCATAATATCCAGTTTTTCCTTCTACCATCCTTCTTGATTCAGTTTTGCTTAAATGAAAATTGTTTCCCTCTGTATTTTTTACATTGCTGATAGAAGTGGGAACTTGTTAAAAGTTATCAGCTTGTTCATTATGCATCATTATAGAACTGTTCATTGTTCGGTTTAGAAACAGAACCTAACCAAACTGGCTGAAGTAGTTTGCTCAAACCAAACCGAACTGTGTTAACTGTTCACACAAACCGAATGGAACTGTGTCAACATTTCGGTTCATGGGTTCTAGTTCTGAACCAAGCTGGTTCAAAAATAACGTGTCCGTGAACTGTTTGGTCAAAGTATTCAACTTGAACTGTTCACCAAACTGCCTGAACTGAAGTTCATCAAAATCTCTGTTTTTGAGATGAACTATTCAACATGAACTGTTCACCAAACTGCCTGAACTGAAGTTCATCAAAATCTCTATATTTTTTGAGGTGTACTGTCACTGTCACTGAAGTTCATCAAAATCTATATTTTTTGAGTTGTACTGTCACTGTCACCGAAGTTCATCAAAATCTCAAGGCATCAATCTAAACTTAATCTGATATATACGTTATCCTCTGCATTACAACTAGCCACTTTATTTTCATAATATGATTTCACAAGTATTTCAATATAACAACCATAGAATCAACAATCAGATACCCGATAATTGCCCCCAGGTCTTGAATACTTTGAGTACCTCTTCTGAGCTAAAATACTAAGTAAATTTCCAATTGACCAAATTCAATATTAATGGGAATTACAAATAAGAATATAGTTCAAGTGGAGGAGTCCTTTACATGCTTTGAGAATTTGACACAAGACATCACACTCAAATTTAGACAGCACACAAGACTTCACTTAAGTGTTTCTATATAGAAACGTCTTTCCTAGCTCCCGATGGCCAAAATCCCCTTTTTGTTTCCTTCATATCAGTCTAATCAATGTCATTAACAGCTTTCGGTTTGCTCTGAAATCATTAGAAAAGAAAAACTAAAATACAACTGCAGGAAGTTAAAATTCAGTTGTGCATGCTGCCTGGGCCAAACGAATGATATTATGAATCTCATTTGCAGTCATGGTATTATGTCTCAAACCATTTCCACAAACTTGAAAATCCAAGTGTCTTTGACTTTGATTAAATATAAAACTCCAGGTAAGTATCACAGCTTATTTATTGTTAAATTCAAAAAAAGGGGTTTGATGCTGCATCAAGCCCATTTTTTTTTAATTTAACAATAAATGACCCGACCTCTCACAAGCTGTACTTGTGCAACATTATGCTTCCAGATAATTCAGAAGTAGAAGACACATCAAAAGAAGTCAATTTCACCCTGGTAGACAGAAACTCATTGATTTAAAGAGTGTATGTAAAAGGGTATAAGAGGGGCAATAAGGGAAATTGATTGTAATAGGTGTCCTTATAAATAGCAAACTGATTATTGGTTAAGAGTAGTTAGTGAGTAACTTAGATTTGTTGGACTACATGATACAAAGGGGTTATTTACTTGCATTCTTTCATGATTGTTTCTTCTTTTCGTTCATATACCAGTTGGTATCTATCACACCTGTTTAGCAAGCTTTATTGCTGTGTCTGCAATCTGTGATACGTTTTGAATCTATTGCATCTTTAATTTGTCACTGGCGTTAAACTTTAAACTAATATAATATTAACTATGTAGTGCTCTTAGTAGATTAATGCCCTCGCATAATCAGATTTACCAGGACTATACATATTCCTTACTGACTTTCATGTTCCTTCCCTCCCTCTCTCTAGGGAGGAGGAACATTCAAAACTTTCTGCAGATATGGAGAAGCAGCAGAAAGTAGCATCTAGGAAATCCTATATTCATCGCATAAAGGAGATTACAAAAAATAGTGGGAAACAAGATGCTGATATTGAGCGGATCTTGAAAGAAACTAGGGAGGTTCAATTGGAGAGTAATTCTATCCAGGAAAGCTTGCACCGCACTTATGCTGTTGCTGATGAAATTGTCTTTAGGTATGAAAGTTTTCGATCCATTTTGTAACGTATGGAGGGAAACAGAGATGAAGAAACAATGCAGCACCCTATGTTTCAGCAGGGATCTAGCTATGATTATTTATTTATTTATTTATTCATGATATGGTTGGTTTTTTCTTTTTCTTTCGTGAAAGGTAAGTAATGTACAATTTGTTTTCCCATTCTTATCTCTGCAGGGAAGCAAAGAAAGATCCAGCAGGGCCACCGGTTTATAAGCTCCTGGTTGGCATCCATAAAGGCTTTGAACAAATGTCTGAAAAGATTATGGCAACTGATAGAATTAGAAGAGAAATGGCTGAATATGAAATGAAACTGGGAGCCACAGCTTCCAGAAGCTTTGATGTGAGCGAACTACAATCTGATCTTGATACCATAATTAGGGAAAATGAATACCCTGAATAATAGGTATAGGAGAGCGAAGCTGTTGAACTTTGAAAAACGGAAATTGGAATTTGGAAGACACGGATTCATAAGCTTACAAGCTGATCGTTATGCCATTACTAGGAAAAATAAATATCTTGAACCGTAAAACTTATTTTTCAACAAAAATCATTGGAAACGACTATGTCTAACAGTTAATTACGAACCTTGCCTGTTTTCGTCTTTAAAAGTTATCTATATATATAGACACACACTAGTGTGTATGAACTGTCTGCTCCATGGGTATACATATTCTTTTTTAAATTTAGTTTTAAAAATTACACAGACACACATACACACGTAGATGTGTGTGCACATATTATATACTTCAGAGTTATGTATTAATAATGTTTAAAAGAACCTACATATGTATATTAAGTTATTTGAAGTTTAAAAATAAATACGATATTTAGTTACCAATTAGTGTTAATTTATACTATGCCTAAATTATACTAGTGTTATAAAAAAAATTAAGTAAAAAGGCCCCAATAAAAACCTACACTAATAATCTTGATAATATTGATGTGCCAAATGCACCTAATGATGTTCCTAGTGAACAAGAAAATCCTCATTTTTATATTTATGATCCAAGAAATTGGGAGAATCTTGATAACAAAACTAATGATATTTTAGTTAAAAAGGGGTCTACCAGAGAAATGAACCTTAACTTTTCGTAGGAGATTATTCAAGAAATTTAAGCAATGATGAGATCAGTGATCAGAAATAGTTAGCTTATTGCATTTATGTTGATAAAGTATATTGTTTTTGTTGTAAATTGTTTGAATCTTTTTTTTGAGAAGATTGTTTTGTTTGTTTAAATCTTCTAGTAACTTGAGTTTACTAGCAAATGAGGGCTTACATGATTGGAAGTGTATTAGCGAAAGACTCAAGCAAAATGAAAATAGTGTCGAGCATATGACTAATATGAATACTTGGAATGAATTGAAAATAAGATTAAATAAAAATCAGACAATTGATAAACACTTGCAAGAAGAAATTATGAAAGAGAAAGAGCGTTGGAGACAAGTTTTACATAGAATATTTTTAGTTGCAAAATACAGGGATTTTTTTTTGTTCCCCCACATTTTCCCTCAATACCCCCACAATATTTTTTAAGACGAAAATACCCCTGCCTAAAATGAACGTGATCAGATTTACCTTAGGGGGAGGTAAATCCGATTTGTTAATTTTAGCCATCGGATTTATCTTTTTGTGCACCCCCACTAGGTAAATACGACTTTAAAATTAACAAATCGGATTTACCTTATGGAGAGATAAATCCGATTTGTTAATTTTAGCCATCGGATTTACCTTGGGGGGAGGTAAATCCGATTTTGGATATTAATTTTTTTTTATTTAGTGAGTTTTAAAAAACTTATAAAAACGCTACTAAAAATCCATTAAAGGGTTAGAACTAATTCAAAAATTATACAAACACCACTAAAAATCTAATAAAACCAAACTAAGGCTATGCAAAATTTTTTAGATTTTTTGGAGTCTGAAAAATTTTAAAAATTAATAGAAAACAGTAAACGATGGAATTTGAGAATTTGAGTCCCCCTGTCCGGAAGGAAGTCACTTCTTGAAGAGTATTGATCCTTGATTTATTTCGGATTTAATGGCTGTGGTTTCATTGCAATCGGAGTAGGTTGTCCGAAAACTGATTTTTTAGCCTAAATTATTCGCTCGACGTACAACATCGTCACGTGTTAACGAACAAAACACTAAATTGAACCCAAAGAAGACCGATATTCATATTAATGATATCTAATTTCTTTTTTCTTAAAAAAATAATTTAAATTTTTTAAATGATTTATTTATTTATTTTTGGATAAAAAATCGGATTTACCTATGGGTGGGGTACATCCGATCGGAAATTGGATTTACCTTTGGGTGGGGTAAATCCGATTTTCCTTTTTTTTTTGAGTTCGAGATATGTTGGGGTTTTTGAATTTTGTAAAGGGGTATTTTGGTCTTTTCAAGGGTGTGTGTGTGTGTGTGTGTGGGTGGGGGGGGGGGGGGGGGGGGGGGGGGGGGATAGGTACAAAAAAAAATCACTAAAATATATTGCTAAAAATAATCCTACCTTCCAAGGATCCAATGAAAAATTATACCAACATAGTAATGACAATTTTCTTGGATTAATTGAAATGATTGCGGAATTTAATTTGATAATGCAAGATCATGTGAGACACATTCAGGTCATGAAATTAATTAACATTTTCTCGGACATAAAATTCAAAATAAAATTATTTTTCTTTAGTCACAAAGTGTTAGAAGGTCAATCAAGAAGATCATTAAAGCGACAAAATACTTTTCGATAATTATTGATTGTACCTTGATGTGAGCCATCAAGAACAAATGACTTTTATAATTCGTTGTGTGAATGTGTTAAATAATAAAATAAAGATTAAATAGTTCTTTTTAGAATTTTTAAAAGTTGATGATGCATCTGATGCATCTTAATGTTGATGTGAGAGGGCAAGATATGATAATGGTTCCAATGTGAAAGGAAAACATCAAGGTGTTCAAAACAAATTTCTTGAGATTAATCCTAGAGCATTATACATGTCATGCGTTTGTCATTGTCTTAATCTTACTCTTGGGGATATGACGGACATTATTGTGTTAAGACTATTTCATTCTTTCGAGTTATTCAACGCTTATATTCATTGTTTTCGGGATCTACAAAAAGATGGAAAATTTTGCTTGATAATGTTCTTGGTTAAACTATGAAGTATTTGTCTAATACTCGTTGGGAAAGTCGAATTAAGAGTGTTAAAGCCATCAGATTTCAATGTCCCCAAATAAGATTGACTTTGTCATAATTATATGAATGTTGTGATAATGATGCAAAGACAAAGAGTGAGGCGGAGTTTGATTAATGAACTAGAAAGTTTTGAATTTTTTATTGGTGTGGTTATTTGGTATGATATTTTATTTGCTATTAATATGGGTAGCAAAAGCAAATAAGTTATTTTATTTTGTCTTTTATTAAAATACTTTCAAGAACGAGGCTAAGTCTTGGCCATACCTGTAATAAAATAGTGAAAAACAACATTAACAAGTAAAAAAAATAGAAGAAAACAAACGGATACAATTGAAACAATGCGTACGGTACCTTGGTACCAAGAAGAAATGGTACATCGGTATCGAAATAACTCTATACTTTGATACAACTTATAGTATTTGTAAACAAGAACAAAAAACACATCTGGTACTTAGATATTGAAATCGTTCGGTACCTTGGTACTGGTAGTGTTTTTTAGCGTGTTCACAAATGCTACATACGGTACCAAAGTACCAAAAGTATTCGGTCCTAAGGTACCTAATGATAGACTTATTCAGAAAAAATACGCAAATTGAAGCAGGAGGAGTACTAACTGTGGTTGTTTGGTGGTGCGACATAGGAGAGGTGGGCGCGAGGTGGTGAGTGAGAGTGAGATGTCGGAGCTTGAGAGAGTGAGCTAAGGGAGTGTGAGAAAGAGGGAGTGAAGTGAGGGGGGATTTTGAAAAATTAGGGGAGGTGGGACTAGTGGGAGGTGTTTTTAAAAAAAGGCCAAGACGGTTGGGTGGAGTCGGCTAGGCCCAAAAGAATCAACCCACTCAATTCTAATACGTCCTACTTAAAAGTTAAAACGACGTCGCCAAAATTCTTTTTCGTAAACCCTAAACCTTGGGCGATTTTTAATTTTCTGAAGAACACACTCACAACACAACCAACTACTCTTCTCTTTTCCGATGGCTCCCGCAGTGAAGAAACTCTCAAAGCCACGCAAAGCTCCAAAGAACCAAAAAAAAGTCCCAAAAAAAGTTCAGATTGTCACCCCCAAGGATGACTCTAGCTCCGAATCCGAAGAAGAAACGCTGCAACAACAACAGCAACTCGACCTCGACCTCGACGGCGGCGGCGATTCCGGTTCTGCTTCGGAGTTATCTTCCGACGGAGATGATCCCTTAGTCGACGATTTCCTCCAAGGAAGCGATGACGACGATGACGAAGGTGTGTGTTGTGTTTGCTTTTATTAGTTTGAGTATGGGATTGTAATAGTGTTTTGATTTGATGTTTATTTATGTTTCTCTTTTCGCAGAGAAAGCCTCTGGTTCTGATTCTGGTTCGGGTTTGGATTCTGATTCTGATGATAGTGATGATGATGATATTGAAAAGAAGTCTAGAGCTATTGATGAAGAAAGGGAGAGAGAGAAAGAAGATGCGGAAGCTGAAATGCAGCTCAATATCAATGATGAGTCTGATGAGTTTAGATTACCAACCGAAGAGGTTCCATTTTACTTCTCTTTTATTTATTTTATTTTTGAGTTTTTCTTGCGACTCTCATTCCATTGCCATGTCTGCATAAACTTCAATTAATTAAATTATATGAAAGTAAATGCTTCTCTTTGTTTAGATGTTTTTAATTACACTAAAAGCAAGTTTCAGCTCAAGTTTAGAATAAGTCTTACAATTTAATACAAAAACTGATTTTTATCCCTTCTAATTTAACTGAGTCAACTATTTAAAGTATGCAAACATTCAAAAATAACGTTTGTACTTTGTAGTGAAGAAAATTATATTTGATTTTGCTGATTGCTCACTGTGTATCCAAGCATCCTAGCATGCTTGCACTAAGAAAGGCTTTGAATAAGCTATTTTATATGCAACATAAACTAAGATGCTAAGTTAAAAAATGCGGTAAAACTGTGGAACTTGGATTTCTACGTTAGATGTTGGAATGTGTAGTAAAAATGGTTACTTTTGAACTGGTAGGAACTTGAGGAAGAGGCTATGCGTCCACCTGATCTTCCCAGCCTTCAAAGGAGGATTAAAGAGAGTAAGTTGACTCTGCTGTTAACCGACTGTGACTGCTTTCATTAACATTCAGGTTGTCTTTATGGTTTTTGACTTGTTGTAATGTTTCAAATGTTTGTTCTGCAGTTGTTCGTGTTCTTTCAAATTTTAAGACCTTGAGGCAGGAAACATCAACAAGGAAGGATTACGTTGATCAGCTAAAGAAAGATATAAGTTCGTACTATGGCTACAATGAGTTTCTAATTGGTGCTTTAGTGGAGGTTTGATTAATTATATTATTAGTATCACTTCCAACACTTTAGTGGCTCCATTTTTACCATTTCTCTCTAGTTGCAGGAATTGGAAAATGAAGTGTTTCATTAGTGTTTAATTAGAGTTTGCATAAAAAATGTATTTTGTTCTGTCTCAGATGTTTCCAGTTGTTGAACTCATGGAACTGATCGAAGCATTTGAAAAGCCTCGCCCTATATGTCTTAGGACTAATACTTTAAAGGTTACATGTCTATTTCTTTGGCTTTGGCCGATATTATTACATGGACTTATCCATATTCCTGATCGAGCTTATATATTTGTATTCTGCATACATCAGACACGGAGACGGGATTTGGCAGATGTTTTGATAAACAGAGGAGTAAATCTAGACCCTCTAAGCAAATGGTCAAAAGTAAGTATTCATGTCTTACTTAGCTTTGTTTTTATGTTAACATGAATCCAAGGAAAATCTATGAGGAAATCTATCCAACTTTGTTTGTATTTACAGGTTGGACTTGTAGTGTATGATTCCCAAGTACCTATTGGTGCCACTCCAGAGTACATGGCTGGTTTCTACATGGTATGTGGTTTTCCATTATTGTGGTTTCTCATTGCATTTCATTTAATATTACCTGCTACACTTAGTATTGATATAACTGCTTGCAGCTTCAAAGTGCAAGTTCTTTTCTGCCGGTGATGGCCTTGGCTCCTCAGGAGAAGGAGCGGATTGTTGATATGGCGTAAGTAATAATTCATTGCCTGTAGACTATTACTCCGAGTTTTGTCTGCAAATGTCGAAGGGAATTTCTAACAAGAAAGATAAAGCTTCATTCTAAATATCTTAAGTGTACCTTGATAAACCATCTTTTGAAAGCCTGTTACACTTGCTATTTACTACGCATGCCACTTTTTGACAGTTCATTGATGTTCATGCCAGTTGATTCAGGCTTCACTAATCTTGCTAGTTGCCGGTCTTTTGTTCAAGCATGACATTGTTCAGTGGCTTCAATGTTCATTTTACCTTTTTTATTTATAAAAATGAAACAAAACGTATTAAAATTTGGCAAAAACTAACTACTTTTTTGTCAAAAAATAGTTAGTTTCTTTTAAGTTTTAATGTTTTGTCAATCTGGTCTCTTTGTGGCTGCCCTTATATAGTTCTCTTCTTTCCCAGTGTGAACATTTTCTGTTTATGGGTTTTGTCAAAATACACGTGGCCACTCAGAAGATATTTTTCTTATTTTTGAGAATTCTGCACTTCTTGATTTGGGTAACGATGCTTCTTTTCTTCCATTGTTTCGTCGGGCATGTTGAAGACATTTTATGCTTGCTGCAGGGCTGCACCTGGTGGTAAAACAACTTACATTGCTGCTCTAATGAAGAACACCGGTACATATTATATTCTTAATTTCCCATGCATTTTAGACTTCTTATACCCATTACCCAGTTTTTGATGCAAAACATTTTATAAAGTTATTTTCATAGCACTGCTTCATATTTATATAATCAGTACTGTGGATGGGCCTTTCAGTCAATTATTTCTCTCATGTTTGCTTGAAAGATGATTTTCCCTTTATTCTATTTATTTATTTGGATATTATCAATGTATTGTACTTCATGAGGAGACCGTATTTTGTGTGCACTAGAGTTGAAGTGTGTTTACCAAAAACAAAAAATCTAAAAATACAGTCCTTTTACTGCTTTTTCTTCTTGTTGGTATGGATGATATGCCATATCTTTATTTTATACTATCATATGCTGCATTTTGTGGATAAAATATCTTGTAGTTGGGAGTTGGGACTTATGATTTGAGTTATTTGGACAATAAGTAATTTTATGCAGAATGAGGGACCAGATATTTCACTTCATTTTGAATTGTAAGCTTTATTTTCACCCCTAGTTTGACTTGGACCATTCGACTAGTTGAGGTGATTAGAGTTGTGTAATATCAAGTTTTGATACTAAACCAAAACATTATGACATGCAATGTAAATTCCTTCAATTGATTATACGCCTTTTCCCTCTTATTTCTTTGTCAAGTATTCCTACATTGCATTGTTTTATTTTAATTTTTTTATATTTTTTGTATGTAAATTTATATTTCCAGCATTGCAGTCATAATGTTTTTTCATTGCAGGTATAATTTTTGCAAATGAAATGAAGGTACCACGTCTTAAGTCGCTGACTGCGAATTTGCATCGTATGGGTGTATCAAACACTGTAGTCTCTAACTATGATGGAAAGGAGGTTAGCATCGTTTGCCAATTGCCCACATCAATAATTGTTTACTGATTTGCTTAAGAAAAAACATCTTTCTTTACTGTTTTCACCGATTGGTTAGTTTTTCAAATTATTCAATGAATTGGTAGTGCTGTTTTGCTCAAGGCAAAGCAATAGTGCTCCTTTATAACTAAGAGAATGAATGACAATATAATCTACTTCAACCACTGGGAGATTGATTTGTTACAAGAAAACACGCTACTGGAAGAAGCTGGAACTATGTCTTGAGTATAAGCCTTTGTTTAATATTTTATAAATGGTCATTTTGACATCATGCTATACTTAACACTAGAAAATTATTCACCCCTTGATAAGAAGTGTTTCTTGTTGGCTTTGTCCGTTTTATTGTTGTTATTATTATATAATATAATATAATATAATATAATGAGCATTTTGATTCTGCTCCAGAGACTTTTGCCATTAAGTCTAACAATAATATTTCATGTGCCGCAACAATTAAAATATTTTTAATATGTATGCTGTTATTTTTCAGCTTCCAAAGGTTTTGGGCCTCAATGCTGTTGATAGGGTATTATTGGATGCCCCTTGCAGTGGAACTGGGGTAAGAAATAGTGAATATTATTATTATTATTATTTTTAGTAGGATTTCCTGTCCTGTATCTTTTTCTTGAAAAATCTAGAAAGGCACTAAAAGAATGATTTTGTAGGTTATATCCAAAGATCAGTCTGTTAAAGCCTCTAAAAATGCGGAAGATATACAGAAATGTGCCCAACTACAGAAGGTAAATTAATATTTGCTAAAGTTTTCTTGTGGGGATGACAGAATTGAAGCCGGGACTTTTAGCAGAATAAAATATTTCTTATTTTTATGTGTTGCGCATTTTCATCACTTTCTGCTTTTATATTCTCTTTACCAATGCATGGGGTTTCTGGTAGGACTAAAATGCCGTTTCATAAATCATAGGTGCAATGTTGAAATTTTCCATCTTATGCGTATCACATTTTTTGAATTATTGTTTGCAGTTTCGCACTTGTTATTATTTTTATTTTTAGTTTATTATATTATGTTTTTTCTTATATAAAAAACAAGAGAAGCCAAACTATACCCAGTTTGAAGCCCAACAAACTATGACAAAATAAAAGGGAATAAACCACAAAAGCATTTGGGCCATATGGCCCAGTTTCCCTGAAACCTAACACCTTTGGATCCCTTCAGTATGCTATTTGTACCTTTTAACAATTTTCTGTTGGTTACAAATGTTCTCTCTTGAATAGTTAACAAATGTTTATTTTGAAAATCAATCGCCAACTCATGATCAAATAGTCGTGTTCATTTGTAATTTGAAATACAATTGTCATGCTATTCATCTTTTCTGATTCTTCTTTTTAAACTCATGATAATTAACATTTTTATATTGTGTCACTGCCTTGTCGTTCTTTACTATTATTAATACTTTCGTTTTTACAGGAGCTCATTCTTGCTGCAATTGACATGGTAGATGCTAATTCAAAAACTGGGGGATACATTGTGTATTCCACATGCTCAATCATGGTTGCTGAGGTTTGTTCTTTAGTTGCATCAATCGAGTTTATATGCTTTGTTTTTCATGTCCTATGCTTCTAATATTTTTTTATCAAATCTTTTGTCAGAATGAAGCTGTTATTGATTACGCACTAAAAAAGAGGGATGTTAAGTTGGTTCCATGTGGACTTGACTTTGGGCGTCCAGGGTAATGATTGGATCCTGTTTTACATCTCACAATGATTTTGATTATTAGGAATTGCCTGTATTGTGACATTTGCCATTTGTCAGGTTTGTAAAGTTTAGGGAACAACGATTTCACCCTTCTTTAGAAAAGACAAGACGTTTCTATCCTCATGTAAACAACATGGATGGCTTTTTTGTTGCTAAGGTATATATGCTCAATGTTGGTAAAATTTTATTTGTTGTTCACATTCACTTTGAATGCATGAAGCACTTTTAGAATTCATTCCCTCAATTTCCTTTTATTATAAGTTAGCTTTTAGTTTATCCATTTTGATATTGGTTCACAAACAAAGACTAACAAGTACTCTGTAAATTGACAAAAATATTGGTACAAGATAGAAGACAAATGAGGAATATGTTGTTAGATTTTAACTGTTGTCATCGTGGATAGGATATTGTACAGACTACAGAGTTGTATGGATACTGATTTAGATTGATAATTGAAATTGTGTGAAAAAAGCATGTTGATACAATTAGCAAAACTATTAATCGAGATTTTTCAAAATATTGTTAATTATTCTACGTGTTACATGTTAGTCCATTTAAAAATAGTCTTGCTGTCCAACTCTTGCTGTCCAATGCTTTTGGTTTTTATTCTCTAAATTGATATCTTGCAGTTGAAAAAAATGAGCAGCTCAAAACCAGGTGCAAAACCGTCAGAAGAATTTGAAAAGGAAGAAATAACTACGCCGGTTGTGGAGAAAAAAGATAAACCAACCAATGGCATAAAAGAAAATGGTAAACAATCTTCTGAATCTGAATCCAAAAAGAGGAAAAGAGAGAAATTCCCGTCAAAACCAAGTATTGGCATAAAAGCTAATGGCAAAGAATCTTCTGAACCTGAACCCAAAAAGTGGAAGAAAAGGCAATTTCCATCTAAAGAGGAGATTTCAAAAGCCAGGTTAGATGTTTTCTTCATGTTTGGTTTTGACCTTTGTTCTTCATACTAATATTTTTGAAAAGAATTTGTCTTTCTTTCTATTCAATAAAATCGCTTTGAAGACTTGCTTTAGAAATTTGAGGATTATGTAATTCATGCAGAGAGGAGAAGAGACGTGCTTTCAGAGAAAACAAGATGTTAAAGGGTGGTAGGCCACAGAGGAGAGAAAGAAGATAACTGATCAAATCAAGTGGCAATACAGAAAGCAGTTATAGCCAACTATGCAGTTTTAGCACAGAACTGACTCAGACTCCAACAATATGGGAGTGCTGGGGTGATTGCCTGTTAAAAATGTAGCCAGTGAGTGGCATGCCCTGATCGGAGGGCCCAGTTTTGTTTTATTTCTTGAGTTATTTAGCTATTGTATGCTACTATGCTTCACCATCCATTTACTGTTGACCAAAATTAGATCATCTGCTAAGCTGTAAATCAGAGCAAAAAATATATCTTCATAGGCATCAATTAATCTGAATTTGTTTTATAATTACTGTGCTATTGTAAGATTTTATTTGGTCTTGCGTATTTGCTATCCTTTGTAGTAATTACACTTGCTTTAAATGATATTATATTATTGATGATTGATCATGGTTCAGACTTCAGAGGTTGTTCCCTTACTGTTATGTTGTGGTGATTAGGTTTCCATGTTAAGTGTATTCATCGTGCCTTTTGATTTTGAACTCTGCTAGAAAAGATGAGATGATTTCGGGACATATCATAGACGTGTTTGGTTTTTGAAAACCTAATCACCACAAAAAGAAATGGAGAAAATGAGTGATGTAGAGGATCTCTAATAAATCACCTATTGACCATTTTTTCCTAGATCACATTTATTGTGATTGTTTTTTATTGGGGAAGGCCCGGGGTTATACTTTTTTTACTTGCAATTTTGTTTGATTAAATAAGAATTATTATCTTCGTTAAAACAAGGATAGATTAAATGAAGAGGACAAATTGCTACAAATCAGATTAAACTATTTCAAATTTTCATACTTCCTTTAGTAAAAAAAAACTAATTTTAATGACATGGATAGAGTGAGTTTAAATATGTGTAGTCATACAACATTTCGATCAATATAAGACAATTTTAAGAAGAGTGTTGATTGTGTTTTCATTTTTGACATCGAGAAGGTAACGCCAACAAAAGGCAAAGCTCTTACAACTAGGCTTGGTGGCATTTGGGAAACAAGAAATTCATTTGATGACTAGTTTTGATTCATCTTGATCTGATTTCAGGGAGAGGAAGTGACACCTCTGAGCTGAGCCTACACAACACAATCATCTCATCTTTCGGCGAATAGAATTTCATTTTTGGATTGACGATAAAGGCCACTGCTTCCAGTCGACCCAAAGTTGGCCTGCCAATTATGCAGTTATAGACTGATGGACATGGAAAGACCACGAAGGGGGTTTTAACGGTCCAGGTAAGAAGTTCATCGTCGTAAGTCACAATAAGTTCTGGGTAGCCAAGCGGTTTTGTTTTTGATTCGTTAAACCCGGAGAGATAAGGGGTGAGGTCCTCCTCTGAGATGCCCAATTTGGCCAACAACCCAACAAACATTATATCTGTCGAGCTCCCTTGATCCACAAGGTTCCTCCTTACTTAAAAGTTCGCCATGGCAGCTCAAAATACCAAAGGAATATATTTGTTGGGATTCCCATGAGGAGGTCCTTGTCTTCGAAGGGTTAGAAGAGATATCTTGCATTTGACGGAGTCCCTAACACCTTGGTAGTGGAGCATTAGATCATAGTAGTCGAGGTGGTTGTCGAGGTCACCAATACCATTGTACATGTTCAAGATAAGTGCCTTCTCCAAGGCTTTTAGAATAGGGTAGTCGTCAATCCTCCAGGTAAAGGCCCATGTTTGGATGAACCCGGGCGCCGCGATGAGTTCCTTAGAGAAGTGTCTGGTCAGAGATTTTTGATACTTTGTGCGGCCTCACCTTTCCCTTTGGGGGATCTTTCCCGACCACAAGGACAATGATAGTGAGAGGATGAGGCAAGCAAGTTAGTGTAGTTGAAAGATGCTTCTGGCATGTCAGTCATGTTTGGAGACGTAGGAGGAGAGTTGGTGGGGACCCTAAACTTCTCTCTCCATGTTGTTGGTCATGTCGAGGATGACGTATCCGAGGTGGAAAGTGGGGGAGCCTAGACGCCTTGTCAACTTTAGTAAGCACATCCTCTATTTTCCCTTTAGGATAGGCAATGGACCTATCCGCTAACTGAAAGGTAATAGAGGTGGGCCTTGCAACTCCTATACCTAGCTGTGTAAATATGGATTTCTGCATCAAATTGATGCTTGCACCCAAATCACATAATGCACGACCAGTATAAGATTCTCCAATGGAACAAGTGATGGTAAAACTGTCAGGATCCTTCAACTTGCTTGGAAGCTTGCTCTGCATGATCATGCTACACTCCTCTGTCATTGCTACTGTTTCAAACTCTCACAATCTTCTCCTTTTGGTGACCATATCTTTCATAAACTTTGCATAGTCGTGCATTTGTTGAAGTGCTTCAACCAAAGGGACATTGATGTGAAGTTGTTTCAGCACCTCTAGAAATTTGCCAAATTGCTTGTCTTGCTGAGCCTTCTTTTATCTTTGAGGAAACGGTGGAGGTGGCACATCTTGAACAAGCTCAGGTGATGGTATTGGTGTCCCATTAGATGCTGCAACCTTCTTTTATCCTTGTTGTACCCCACATTGTTGACTGAGATAGGGTTGGCTGGACATTCTTGTAGTATAAATTAGGGTAGTACAAGTGTACACTGTCCAACAAGTAGTAAGTGATAAATAGAGATCGTTCCCACGAGGATTAATGCTTACATAATGCTTAATTTAATTAACAAATTAGTGAGAGTAACAAAAGTAAAGACACAAGTTTTTGGTAACATTCACAACAGTAAAATTAAATGGTAACAAAGATCAGAGGTGAGAACTAGTTGAGATGCTATACTTCAGTAACTTCATTAAAATGAAATTAAAGGTATGTTCAATGCTGCAACATTAGGTGCTGCAACAACAGACATGTTCTTTCAAACACTTCACACTAGGGTTTTCTTACAAGAGTTTATGTCTAAACCCTAAATAAGTACACCTTAGGCTGCTAGGGCACCCGCAGTGTTTACCTTATGGACTTTGCCCTCCCATGTCTAGGGTTTAAGCAAGGAACATTAAAATGTCTTTTAATAAACACAATCCATATTATCTTGTGAGTTAAATTTACAAACCATTTCTCAATTCATAAATGCTACTGAGATTAGTTGGCCATTCCTAATCTAAGATGGAAATATTATCACGCACAAGATAAAATGCTTAACATTAAACATACTTCATTAATGACATAATAAATTCATTACATCAGATCTAGCACCTCTACTATGAATATTTAGCTCATATTGAGCAAACAACACAAAAGAAATAACTTAAACAAAGTTGTTGAATTCATAATACAAAATCAAGGAGAGAAATTATATTACTAATGATGAACTCAATAAGAACTCCACGGAAAAGTAATGGAGATGTGAATCCAACTCTTCAATGTAGAAATCTACCAAGAATTTGCACTTCCAGTGATGCTGCAGCAACAATTTCAGCAATGGTATCTTTTTGGTAACTAGAGGTGAGCTTGCACGAAAATGGAGAAACCTATGTCTATACTTTCTCCTTTCGGCCAAGTGTATCAAATGAGGAAGGAGAACACCCTTTTATAGTGTGTAAGGCTCATGATCCTAGGATGACTTAATTGGGAGGCGCAAATTGTCTTAACATGTGCCTAAAGGTACAATGTGCCTAGGATAAAGGGGCATCTTGGAATATTCCGCTGAGGCAATCACATGCAGGTACAATACAGCTCACACGCTCCTTAAATCCGTGCTTCTTCACTTTCTCTCTCATCTTTCGCAAAATCAGAGTGTTGCGGCATCAGGTGCTGCTGCAATGAAATAAACACATCAAAGCACACAATAGGCACCAAAGTGCCATTTAATACAATTTTCAAGACTACATCTTAATCTCTTCTAAAACACAATATTTACAACAATAATCACTACTTTGGTTAAGAATTCACAATGGTTTAAGCTTGAAAAAACAAGTAATAACTCTTTTTCAGTGGTAGTGTAATTCAATTGAGCATCTACAAGTGTTTTGATAGCATAGTAAATAGAATGAAAGACTTTTCCATACCTTTGGCCAAGGACAGCACCTATGGCATAATCACTAGCATCACACATGAGCTCAAAAGGCTTGCTCCAATCAGGAGTCACAATCACTGGGGCAGTAACTAGAGCACTCTGTAATTTCTGAAATGTTGCAGCACAGGCTTCATCAAAGACAAAAGGAGTGTCATGCTGCAGCAATTAACACAATGGCTTTGAAATTTTAGAGAAGTCTTTAATGAATCTTCTATAGAACCCAGCATGTCCTAAGAAACTTCTAACACCATTCACATTGGTTGGAGGAGGCAGTTTCTCAATAACTTCAACCTCAGCTTTGTCAACTTCAATTCCCCTTTTAGAAATTTTGTGTCCCAACACAATACCCTCTTGAACCATGAAGTGGTATTTCTCCCAATTCAAAACCAAGTTGGTTTCTTCACATCTATCCAGAATCTCTTCCAAATTGTCAAGGCATAACTGGAATGTTTCCCCAAAGACAGAGAAATCATCCATAAATACCTCCATAGACTTTTCAATAAAATCAGAGATTGACATCATACATCTTTGAAAAGTTGCTGGTGCATTGCATAGTCCAAATGACATTCTCCTAAAAGCAAAAGTACCATAAGGACAAGTGAAAGAAGTCTTTTGCTGATCTTCAGGCACTATGGCTATTTGATTGTAATCAGAGTAACCATCCAAAAAGCAATAGAACTCTTTGCCAGCAAGTCTATCAAGCATAATCTATGAATGGTAGAGGGAAATGATATTTTCTTGTGGCTTTGTTGAGCTTCCTGTAATCCATGCAAATCCACCAACCAGTTAATGTTCTTGTGGGAATAAGCTCATTCTTCTCATTGGCTACCACTGTGACCCCTCCTTTCTTTGGAACACATTGCACAGGGCTCACCCATGCACTGTCAGATATAGGATACACAATGCCAGCATCAAGCCACATAATGATCTCTTTTTTCACAACTTCCTTCATGATGGGGTTTAGCCTCCTCTGCTCTTCAATACTATTCTTAGCATTTTCATCAAGAATGATCCTATGCATGCAGATGGTTGGACTAATCCACTTTATATCATCCATTTGCCACCCAATTGCCCTCTTATGCCTATTTAGGGTAGTAATGAGATCATGCTCTTGACTTTTGGATAGGTCAGAATCAATGATCATAGACAATGTATCATTTTCCCCTAAATAGGCATATTTAAGGTGTTTGGGTAACTCTTTAAGTTCAAGCACAGGAGGTTTCTCAATTGAAGGCACATTTCTTTTAAGATTTGAATCCTCAAGCTCAAAAGATTCATATTTTCTGCTCCAAATCTCCTTCGCAGTAGCTTCCTCATGTAGCACCCCTTCTTCCACAAGCTCACTTTTGTCAATTTCAGCAAGAGCTTTCACCAAGTGGTCACTTTGCTTGTGGAAGTGTTTCTGAACCACAAAATCAAGAGACACCACAAAAGAACACTCTTCAGTTCCTTGGTCAGGAAACTTGAGAGCATTCATCACATTGAATTTTATCTCCTGATCATTGACTCTCATAGTCAATTCTCCTTTTTGCACATCAATTAGAGTCTTGCCAGTAGCCAAGAAAGGTCTTCCAAGAATTATAGGCACTTCCTTATCTGCATCAAAATCTAAAATCGTCAGCAGGAAATACAAATTTATCCACCTTTATTAAGACATCTTCAATGATTCCTTCTGGATATGCAATAGATCTATCTGCAAGTTGGAGAGTAACAGTTGTAGGTCTGGCAACTCCTATACCCAACTAAGTGAAAACAGACTTAGGCATCAAATTGATGCTTGCACCTAAGTCACAAAGAGCTCTGCCAGTAAAGGTTTCACCAATTGAACAAGGAATAGTGAAACTGTCTGGATCATTCAACTTGCTTAGAAGCTTGCTTTGCATGATCATACTACATTCCTCTGTCATAGCCACTGTTTCAAATTCTCCAAGTCTCCTCCACTTAGTAAGCACATCCTTCATGAACTTTGCATAGTTGGGCATTTGTTGAAGTGCTTCTACTAGAGGAACATTGATGTGAAGTTGTATTAGCACCTCTAAAAATTTGCCAAATTGCTTGTCTTGCTGAGCCTTCTTCAACCTTTGAGGAAAGGGAGGAGATCGAACAGCTTGATCAACAACTGGTGATGGAACTGGTGCAGCATTAAATGCTGCAGCATCTATTGTGACAGCATCTGTTGCCTTATTTTTCTCATTTTTTTTTATTTTTCTCTTTAGTTTTGGCACCATTACTAGAATCAGTAGATGGTCCATTCAAATCCTTCTCACTCCTTAAAGATATAGCTTTGCAAGTCTCCTTCCCTTTTGATGTTGATGGTTCAGTAGTGGATGGCAAAGATCTACTAGGTCTTTAGGTGAGAGCAGTAGCTATTTGACCAATTTGGTTCTCCAAGTTCTTGATTAGCTCCTTGAGTCTGATATTGAGTATTTGTTTCATTCATGAAAGCCTTGAGCATGGCCCCCCATAGAATTTTCAACTACTGGTGTTGCTGCCTTGGGTTGAGCAGGGAATGCTGGTGGTGTTGCAGGAGATGTATCAGGTGTTGCATTGTTGCTCTATTTAAAATTTGGATAATTCTTCCACCCAGGATTGTAGGTATTTGAATATGGATTATTGTTCTTATTGTATCCCACATAGTTAACTGAAATAGGGTTGGAAGGACACTCGTCATACAGATGACCTCCTCCACAGTACACACAACTGGCCGAACCCACAGGGACTTGTTCAATTGCTGCTACAGTAGGCTCTGGTGCAGATTCAGTTGCTGCAGCACTGGTTGTATTCATGTTTTTGATCATGTTGGATAGGGATGCAACTTGAGCAGATAAAGTAGTAACTTCACTCACTTCATGCATACCAGCAACCTTCTTTTGAGCACTAACCCTGGCTGTTGACCATTGATAACTGTTTGCAGCAATGGTTTCAATACGATCATAAGCATCCTGGTAAGAGCCATTTAACAAGACTGCCCCAGATGAAGCATCAAGCATCAGTCTAGTCTGAGATTCCAATCCATTGTAAAATGTTTCCATTTGAACAACCACAGGCAACCCATTATGAGGACATTTTCTTAACAACTCTTTAAATCTTTTCCATGCTTCAAACAATGTTTCAAATTCAGTTTGTCTAAAAGATGTAATTTCAGTTCTCATCCTAGCATTCTTGATAGGAGGAAAGTATTTAGTCATAAATTTTTCAGCCATCTCATTCCAAGTAGTGATAGAGTTAGGTTCTAAGGAATTTAACCAAACCTTAGCTCTATCCTTCAAGGAATATGGAAAAAGTTTAAGTTTAAAAGCATCATCAGTTACTCCAAGAAGAATGAAATTACTACAAACTTCTACAAATTGTTTCAAGTGCAAATGTGGGTCCTCACTAGGTCCCCCACCAAATTGCCCAACTGTTTGAAGCATTTGAAACATCATAGGCTTAAATTCAAAATGAGTTATGGCAAGTTCAGGCCTTACTATGCTGGTTTGCATAGTTTGAGGGTCAAAAATTGCATAATCCCTCATAGGTTTGTCCCTGTCATTAGCCATGCCTATGACTGTTTCATTCAAGACTTGGTGCACATGAAAAGGTTGCCTATGTGGCTCAGTAGCAACTATGGTGTGTCTTTTTGAATTGTGGTTACTAGGAGGTGGTGTTCCTGGTTGAGATCCTCCATGATGAGAAGGTGGTGGTGTAGCCATATTAACAACTCTATGCAATGAAATAAGTCATGAGTGATCTTGCTCCCTTCTCAATGCCCTAAACAATCTTTCTATTTCAGGATGAAGTTGAAATTCTAGTGAACTACGCTTGTGCATATGCTGCAGCACCAGATGCTGTAGCAATCTAATACTGAAACAACCAAAACAGAACACCAAAATTAGCAACAAAAATCACTAGTTTGCCAATTAATTAAACAGTATATTAAGCTATTTAATCCCCGGCAACGGCACTAAAAACTTGTTGTATAAATTAGGGTAGCGCAAGTGTACACTGTCCAACAAGTAGTAAGTGATAAATAGAGATCTTTCCCACGAGGATTAATGCTTAAATAATACTTAATTTAATTAACAAATCAGTGAGAGTAACAAAAGTAAAGACACAAGTTTTTGGTAACATTCACAACAGTAAAATTAAATGGTAACAAAGATCAGAGGTGAGAACTAGTTGAGATGCTATACTTCAGTAACTTCATTAAAATGCAATTAAAGGTATGTTCAATGCTGCAGCATTAGGTGCCGCAGCAACAGACATGTTCTTTCAAACACTTCACACTAGGATTTCCTTACAAGAGTTTATGTCTAAACCCTAAATAAGTACGCCTTAGGCTGCTAGGGCACCCGCAGTGTTCACCTCATGGACTTTGCCCTCCTATGTCTAGGGTTTAAGCAGGAACATTAAAATGTCTTTTAATGAACACAATCCATATTATCTTGTGAGTTAAATTTACAAACCATTTCTGAATTCATAAATGCTACTGAGATTAGTTGGCCATTCCTAATATAAGAGGCAAATATTATCAAATACAAGATAAAATGCTTAACATTAAACATAATTCACTAATAACATAATAAATTCATTACATCAGATCTAGCACCTCAACTATGAGTATTTAGCTCATATTGAGCAAACAACACAAAAGATATAACTTAAACAAAGTTGTTGAAGTCATAATACAAAATCAAGGAGAGAAATTATACTACTAATGATGAACTCAATAAGAACTCCACGGAGAAGTAATGGAGATATGAATCCAGCTCTTCAATGTAGAAATCTACCAAGAATTTGCACTTCCAGTGATGCTGCTGCAACAGTTTCAGCAATGGTATCTTTTTGGTAACTAGAGGTGAGCTTGCACGAAAATGGAGAAAGCTATGTCTATACCTTCTCCTTTCAGCCAAGTGTATCAAATGAGGAAGGAGAACACCCTTTTATAGTGTGTAAGGCTCATGATCCTAGGATGACTTAATTGGGAGGCGCAATTTGTCTTGACATGTGCCTAAAGGTACAATGTGCCTAGGATAAAGGGGCATCTTGGAATATTTCGCTGAGGCAATCATATGCAGGTACAATACAGCTCACACGCTCCTTAAAATCCGTGCTTCTTCACTTTCTCTCCTATCTTTCGCAAAATCAGAGTGTTGCGGCATCAGGTGCTGCAGCAATGAAATAAACACATCAAAACACACAATAGGCACCAAAGTGCCATTTAATACAATTTTCAAGACTACACCTTATACTCTTCTAAAACACAATATTTACAACAATAATCACTACTTTGCTTAAGAATTCACAATGAGTTAAGCTTGAAAAAACAAGTAATAACTATCATAAATGAGTTATTACACAACCTCTGAACAATCATTCTATTCCAGGATCCAACTCAAACTATGGCGAACAACGCTTGCGCGTATGCTGCAGCACAAGATGTTGCACCAACTAATGCTATATCAACAGAAACAACACACCGAAGTTAGAAAACAAAATCACTAACTTGCTAACTAATTGAACAGTCTATTAAACTATTCAATCCCCGGTGACGGCGCCAAAAACTTATTGTGTAAAATATTGCGCAAGTATACGCAGTTAACAAGTAGTAAAATGATATGTAAACTTCGTTCCCACGAGGATTGAAGTTCAATAAGTGCTTAATTTGGTTAACAAATTAGGGAGGCAAAATAAAATAAATACACAAGTTTTTGAGACCATCATTAACAAAAAGGAACGTGAAAATCAGAGTAGAGAGTAAGTTGGGAGGCAAGGAAGAATACCAAGTAAAGGTCGTCTTTGTCAACGATAAAGGAAATAGTTGTAACTTATGGTATTCGTTCTGATTAGCCTCTCCACTCTCCACACCGGGCAGTAAATCAGCCAATATGTTTGATGGTAGACATGTCATCTTCGCCTAAGAAAGATGTGAAGTTTGGGACCTCAAATCCTATTGGCAATGGAATCATTTTGTCCACCCATTATGGATATGGCTTTCCATACATTGGCCGAGATAAAGGCCTTAGTTGTATGCCGAAGTGACTTCGCATAACCTCAACGATCATCAGGGGGTCAATTAGTTGAGGGACAATCGGTGTACTCTCAACCATCATCAACTCGCATTATTTGCAATAGAAGCTGGAGTTAGACCATATTGCATTGTTGGCATTGCTGCCTGTTCAAGTGACATTTGGTATGTTTGCCTCAGCATATTTGGAACCATTGTATGATTAGCCGCAAGAGGTGAAGTTGGTCTCCATTGCTGCGTAACCACCATGATTCATATATTGAGTCTCATGAACAAACTGGGTGATTAGTTGAAAAAGTTGGGATGGTATTCCATGGCAGGGCACCTCTAAGAAAATTCACAAGGTCAAGTATCTAGTGTGGATGGCTACCACTGGATGTATCTGGTTACATAAAAATGATGTTCTGTTTAATGGGAAGGTGTTTGACACAAAGGTAGTCGTCACTCATGCTACGTCGATTTCTTGAGAGTGGTTTATTAGTCGTTTGGGTTGTAATCTTTCTTGTGTAATTTCTGATTAGTGGGTACCAAACACTTGCCCCTTGAGGTTGTAATTTCATTTTACCTTTGATGGGTTGGAGTACCTCTAGAGCTCCAATTTAATCCAATATTTGCTTATCAAAAAAATAAACTAGCTAAAAGAATAAAGATTAGATTCTAAACTATTAAAGCAAAGATTATATATATGCCTAATATATAATTTCAAAAATACTATTAGGAAATTCTGAATTCGATACATGAGTTTATATCAAATAAAAAAACATGCTTTAGCAACTACCAACACAATTCATTCATTTATTGTAAAAAAAATACAATTCATTCATCTAATCCCCGTCTTCATAAACACCGTTAAAAGCCCGATAAATCTCTTCAAGAAGCTTGACCTCTTCCTCTGGTGTGTAATCATGCTGGATACCGAAGAGCCTCCGCACATACTCCCCGCGTTTCTCTTGGATAAGATCTGCAATATCTTGGGTTAGAGAATCAAGAAAACCATCTATGTCCAGATAGTCCATAGCGACCTTGGTTAGGAAATCCAGAAGACTATCTACGTTCAAGTAGTCCACGGCGAGGAGCAGATCCCTCAACTCTTCTTTTCTCACCCCCTTCAAGAATTTTGTGGCAAACTCCTCGCCCGCGCCCTGGCTATGTTGCTTCAGGTAATTGATGATCATGTTGAGTTGTGGGCTAAACACATTGGGTAAGGGAATTGGGGTGGCAGTCATGGCAGCATTGTTAGCCTCGATGAAGGACTGCATTGTTTTTATCTCCTTCACAATAGCAGGTTCAACCTTCAAAATGACGTCATCGGCAGATTTCAACAAAATAATTTTAGGTGATGCATCTTTTGCCATCACTATCAGAGAGAGAGAGAGAGAGAGTACTCTGGAAAAAGTATGTAATTGAGTTTGAGTGTGAAGAAGGGTTTATTTTATAGAGATGTAAGCAACACGGCTGACGCGACTCACAGTATCTGAGTCATCACTGTCAGAGAGTGAGAAAGAGAGAATACTCGGGAAAAGGTAAGTAATTGGTTTGTGTGTATTGTGTAACGAAGCGTTTCTTTTATAAAGACAAAAGTAAACTGAATGACGTTACTCACAACATCTGAGTTGGATTTTTGTTTTTTTTAAATCTTTTTCTTATTTGGAAACTTACCCTGTAAGATTTTGTTGACTATTTTTTTTTAGAATTATGCACACTGAAAAACTTTTTTTGGTACAAAAAATTTTAGGTGAGGGGATACCGCCCCAATCCCAGGTAAGACCTTTGGGCTCTTTGAGCACTTAAAGGTAATTATATTTACCTCACCCTTATGAAACTAGTGGGAATTTGAACCCGAAACCTCTCAAATACAAGTCCTGTCATGCTCCACTAAACCAACCCCTTGAGATTGCACGATGGAAAACATTACATGCATGTTTAAAAAAATGATAAATTTTTATTTTATAAGAAAGTTTACTGTCGAAAATTCATAACCCAGAAGCTTTTTTAAAAGAAAAACTCGGTTTTTTTGTTTATTTATATTTTGAAAAATATCGCAATGACAATTTTTCATTTGAATTAGTAAATGTATCTTTTATTAAAATTAAATTATCAAATAGATACACTGAGATATTTTTTTCTAGATACGTGAGACGTGTTCACTATAGTCTTTGATTGTATCAAATCTAAAAGCTAATCCTCAAGTGAAAATTATTTAGTTGATGAGTCCCTAAAACTAATTACTTACGACCATTTTGGTCCTTGAGTTAAAATATAATTTGAGTCTCTTGGGGACCAAATGAAAAACGAAGCTATACTGATATGGTCTCGCACATCTATAAAGACACACAACATAAGTCTATTATTGTTCTTCTTTAATGGTGTTATCGTCTTTTATGGTTTTATAGTATGAATGCGCATGCACACACAAATATATATATGGCTTTCGCTTAGGATATTAAGGATTTTCTTAGTTTTTTATACTAAATTAGTATCAGCCATTAGATCTGTATTTTTTTTAATTAAATCTGATCCAAAGACTGTCAATTAAATAGGGTACAAATATAATTTTACACATCCCAACCATCCATTAATAAAAAAACATTTTTATTTATTAATTTTTTATATATATAAATATTAGGTTTAAATATGTATTTAGTCCCTGCAAATGTCCCTATTTTTCGAATTAGTCGCTGCAAATTATTATTTTTTAAATACGTCCCTGCAAAATAACTTTTTTTTGAATATGCCCTTCCGAAAGTTGGAATTTTAAATACGTCCCTGCAAAATAACTTTTTTTTAAATACGTCCCTGCAAAATAACCTTTTTTTTGAAATACGTCCCAACAAAAAAAAATTGTGATATTTTGCAGGGACGTATTTAAAAAAAAAAGTTATTTTGTAGGGACGTATTTAAAAAAAAAGTTATTTTGCAAGGACGTATTTAAAAAAAAAATTTTTGCAGGGACTAAATACATATTTAAACCTAAATATTATATATATATATAATATAAATATATATATGTGGCGGTTGCAGATGGTGGCCGGCGGCAGAGCTCAGCAACCGGTGCGGCGGCTGACGGCGGAGCTCCGGTGACCGGCGATGGTGCTCCGGCAACCGACGGCGGTTGGTGGCGACGACCATGGTGGTGCCATTAACCACAAATATGAAGTCTGTGGTTAGTGGCCACTAACCACAGACTTCATATTTGTGGTTACCGAATTTTTTTAATTATTGTGGAAATGACTCACATACCCCTTTAAAATTTGTTACTACGCTTTTGGCTTAGTATCCTAAGTCAGACTTTATATATATGTGTGTGTGTGTGTGTGTATTCATACTATAGTATGGTTTATAGTATGAATATGTGTGTCTGTGTGTGTATATATATTGTTATGGACACAAAGAGCATGGAGATTCAAGACTTGACACTTGGACCGATAACAAGAGGAAGAGCAAAGAAGATTAAAGAACAATTGGAAGCTCAAATGACTAATTTGCTTAATGATAGCAAATATTCTAAAATTATTCCTTGTCTTTTAAATGCTCTTATAGTTGATATTTCATAGGAATTTATAATTTTAATAAGCCAAACATTTTTAGGCTCGTTATTTCCCTTTCATAAAAGTCTAAGGTTTTTTTCTGTACCTCCACCTCTTCCCTCCATAACCCCACAAGAATTTTTTAGACGAAAATACCCCTGGCCAAAATACACTCTCTCGGATTTACCTAGGGGGGATAAATCCGATTTGTTATTTTTAAAAGTCGGATTTACCTTGTGGGGGTATTTGGGTAGGTAAATCCGACTTTAAAAATAACAAATCGGATTTACCTCCCCCTAAGGTAAATCCGATTTGTTAATTTTTAAAGTCGGATTTACCTTTTGGGTATATAAACCGGATTCCAAAATTGTTTTTTATTTAAATTTTTAAAAAATGTTATAAAAGCGCTACTAAAAATCCGTTAAAGAGTCAAAACTAATAAAAAAATTATAAAAACACCACTAAAAATCTAATAAAACCAAAATAAGGCTATGCAATTTTTTTAAGATATTTTGGAGACTGTGAAAAATTAAAAAAATTAATAAAAATAGTAAACGATGGAATTTGGGAATTTTTTCGGATTTAATGGCTGTGATTTCATTACAATCAGAGTAGGTTGGCCGAAAACCGATTTTTTAGCCTAAATTATTCGCTCAACGTATAACATCGTCACGTGTTAACGAACTACACCCTAAACAGAACCAAAAAACACCCGATATTCATATTATTCATATCTAATTTATTCTTCTAAAAAAATATAATTTTAATTTTTTAAATGATTTATTTATTTATTATTTGGATAAAAAATCGGATTTACCTATGGGTGGGGTACATCCGATTTCCAAATCGGATTTACTCCCACCTTAGATAAATCCGGTTTTAATTTTTTAAAAATTTTAGGGGAAAATCGGATTTACCTAAATCCAATTTCCAATTTTTGTTTTTTTTTGAGTTGGGGATATGTTGGGGTTTTTAAATTTTGTGAAGGGTATTTTGGTGTTTTCGTAGGGTGTGTGGGGGTATAGTGTCAAAGGGGGGTGGGGGTACAAAAGAAAAAACCCAAAGTCTAATTGTGTAAGGCCTAGTTTTGGGCTTGAGTTTGGGCTTTTAGTTGTGTAAGCCCACAACATTATCTCTATAAATAGGTGTGGTTTTGCAAGTTGTAAGGAACCTTTGGTCATAATTTTAATTTGAGAGGAATTGGCATAAGTGCTCTCTAAGGTTCTTCCTGAACCGTCTTTGGGATCTTATCAAGAGCTTAGGGTTTTTGTGGCGATCCAAACATGAGGATTATGTTTCTCTTCACCACATAGATTCTTTCCTTGTCTCTCCATCTTTTCAATTTTCTTCCCCTTTCTTGTCTTTTCTATTTTATTGTATCGTTATTTATTTGATTATGGAACAATCCTCTATTTTAGTTGAATTAGTAACAATAATTCACATTATATATATATATATGGAAAGAGAAATTGTCTTGCCTCTTTTTTGAAGATGCTGTTCTTTTCTTGATGTCGAGTTTGTTTTTCGACACCTTAATTTTGTTTTACAGACACTTCATAATAAGGTTAGGGGTTCTAGACTTCGGAATCCCTACACTCTACACTAATTAAGGTTGGTATTGATAAATAAAACGTTTAGGTTTTAGATATTTTTAAATGTTAGGAGTCTTGGTTTCATTCATGAAAGCCTTAAGCACTGCTTCCATAGAATTTGCCACTACTGTAGCCGCTTGCTTAGGTTGAGCAGCAAATCCTGGTGGTGTTGCTGGAGTTGCAGTAGCATTGTTGCTCCATTTAAAATTTGGAAGGTTCTGCCGCCCAGGATTATAGGTACTTGAATAGGGGTTATTGTTTTTGTTGTACCCCACATTGTTGACTGAGATAGGGTTGGCTGGACATTCTTCATATAGGTGACCTCCTCCATAATAGACACTACTGGTGAAACCTGCAGGGGCTTGCTCATTTGCTACTGTTGTAGCTTCTGGTTTAATTAACTTCTGTTGCCGCAACGTTGGGTGTACTAAGATTTTTGATCATGTTGGTAAGTGATGCCACTTGAGCAGATAATGTAGAGACTTCACTCACTTCATGCATCCCAACCACCTTCTTTTGAGCACTGACCCTAGCTGTGGGCCATTGGTAGTTATTTGCAGCAATAGACTCTATCAGATTGTATGCATCATTGTAAGAACCATTAAGCAACACTCCTCTAGACGAGACATCAAGCATGAGTCTAATTTGAGGTTCTAGCCCATTATAAAAAGTTTTCATTTGAACGATCACAACTAGGGGTGGACAAAAGATCCGAACCGACCCGTATCTGAACAATCCGACAGCAAAATACAGCGTTCAGGTAGATTTAATCGGGTAGGCGGGTGATCGGTTCCGATTGTGATAAATAAATAGAACCTAGTATTAATCGTAATCGACTGATAAAGAGTGAAGTTCTAATTTTGCAGCAAATTCAAAGTTACTGTGGAGTGACATGACTGTACAAGTAGCTATAGACTAGACTTGTAGTTTTGTGCGGCAGTTGAAATATCAACCAATAATGTTATTCCAACAAAAAAAAACTAGACAAAACCAGCCAAAAATACTAAATACATACACCTACATGAACAAATACGGTGGTGGGACCCGCTGTGATTTAAATGAAATTAAAAAACAATTCACCAGGTTTTACAATAATTAATCACTCCCACGCTTCACGCAAAACAGAACGCATCACTACCACGCTTCACGCAAAACAGAACGCAACACACTCTCACGCAAAACGCAAAACCCTCAGCTCTCTTCAACCTCTAAGCTCACGACCAGCGTATCGCACCATCGTCTCCTTCATCTCGCGCAGCCACCGTATCGCACCACCGTCAATCACGCAAAGTAGTTGTCAATTTCGTTTTCTCGCCGTCACTGTCTCCTCCGTCGACCACCATTCTACTCCGACGACCTCCGCCCTTTTCTCCACCGCGAACACTAGCTTCTTCTACACAGGTAACTTATATTTTGTTTCCTTAATTTATCCCTAATTTTGTTAATTGTAGAAACCCTAAATGTCCCTAGCTTGTTTGGGGAAGATTAAGTTGGTTTTTCTTGATAATTTGGTAACCACATTGTGATGTTGTCTATCTTTCTTGCGGTACTCCTATTCCCAACTGTTTATCAGTTACAAGAATATTGGTTAAAAACTAACCTAAGATGATGATGATGATATAATAGTATCAGAAATTATAAGATTAGTGTGTAGAAGTTGTAGTATTTGAGATGCAATGAGCATATATACCAGCTTTCCCATGTGTTTAGAATTGAAGTCCTTCTATTTGGGGTGGTGGTAGTATGTGATATCTGTGGTTTTTCTTGGTTTTTATTTGTTTTAAAGTAAGTACAGAGTAAGTACAAGAGAGAAATTTAGCTTGTATAACATGATTTACGATTTGCACATAAAATATTAACGAGCACTTGATTGCTTCATTTGTCGTGCAAATCACCAAACTTTGATGTTTGATGCATAATTCAGAGAAGCGAAGCTACATCATGGGAAGGAAGAATAAGGGTGATAATACAAATGTAATGGAAGTAAGTCTGTTTTACCATATTTGCGAATTTTGTTGAATTCCCCATAGTTAGTGAAAGTGTTATATTATTCTTCACGTGTTGTTATTGAATATTAATTGATTTATTTACTGAAATGACTGAGGCACGTTGTCAACACTGAACATTTAGTGAAGATTAATGCATCTTTGACTCCGACACAAAAGAAATGTCTTAAAATGACACCTTTCAAATCATTGATTGATCTTGAGAAAAAAAAAAAAATTTCTTGTGTGTTACTTAGAGAGTTAATGCGTAGGTGGGATATACATAGTCAAGGAATTTGGGTTGGGAATAGGATTATTTCCTTCACGACCTTAGATGTTTGTTTTGGGTTGGGGCTTAGGATTGTTGGAGAGCCCGTTTATGTTGATGATGGGAACGAATCTAGAGTCAAAGATTTGTTCAATGGGGGGGGGGGGGGGTGGGGGGGGGGGGGGGGGGGGTGATTACAGTGTCAAGTATAGTTGAGAAAATGGGAGAAATGACCCATGATGATGATGTAGAGGATTTTTGTAGGTTGTACATTCTTCTTGCTTTCAAAACCTTATACTTTCCTAAAACTACCACAGATGCTCATACCCTACCATTTAGGCTATTAAATGATTTAGGTAGCCTTTGAAAATACAATTGAGGTGGTGAGGTTTATAGGGTGTTAGTTGCTAGCCTAAACCGTGTCGCTCCTCGCTTAAATGAAGGGAAGAACAATGATTCGTTGTATATTGCAGGCTGTGCATCATTACTACAGGTACAACCATAAAGTTAAGTGTTTAGAGTGTTGATTATTGAGTATTGAATTTTGACTATTGAACTATACGGTTTATTGATGATGATGTAGATTTGGACAGTTGACCACCTATTATTGCGGCCTAGTTCAAAAAAGACGTGTTTTCCCCGTATTTTAGATCGAATTGATGTAGGTTCGGGCAAGTGTTTAGTTGCAAAAATATTCGATCCCGAAAAGGTTAGAAAAGCTTATTTAATAAATGATTTCCTAATTGATTAGATTTGATTAATGTTTGGTTTCATTTTTAATTTTAGAAGTTGTAAAAGCTGGTGATTTATAATGATTTATATTATATTTTTGTTATTAGGTTGTTGAGGATTTATCTTTAAAACATGAAGACTATACAAATGAAGTTGTCAATGAAGTGATTCAAAATGTCAAAAGGGACTGCTCATCTCAAAAGAAAAGCTTATTAGACAAACAAAAGAAGTTTGGGATGAGGCTGTCATTAATTGAGGATGAAATGGAAGTACATATAAAAGGTGATGATAAAAGGGCATCGACAAGCAATGATATTGTTGGAAGTCAGAAGGTCGCAGAAGCATCGTATGGACCTAATGTAGTACGTGTGACAACGACATATCAGAATGAATTGAACAAATCATTGGTTGCTTTGTATAGATTTTGCACCCGCCGAATCACAAAGTCAATGCCGGACGAGTACGTGTTAATCCTTTTGATAATTTGAAATGCTATACAGTACATTTATTGACACTAATTAGTCTAATTTATGCAGTACTTTGGTTGCGTTGAAAGGTCATATTGTTAAAAGAACTAGCCTCACAACCTTGGGACCAAGGAAATTGCTGGACAACTTTGTAACTACAAAGACCCTTTATTGAATCTTATTTTGTTTTCCAATTTTTGTTATGAACTAGTATTTGATGTGGATAATTTATTTCAGGTCATTTCATTCACTTCGGGTGTGATGATGGAAGAAGAATTTAAGAGAACGGGTGCTGTCAGCCGTTTCAAGTTTAATTCATTTTTTGCTGTGAGGAAATTTAAAATTCTACGTTATTGAGGCAATTTCATTTAGGCAACATTTAGTAAATATAGTTGTCTTGACCGTAGTGATTTATAATGTAGGACAAAGTTATTCGTGAATTACCAATATTTCCCGAATTTCTAATTAGTCCGTCAACAAATAGAAAATTCGAAACTCTACACATTTACTAAAATCTTATAATAGACACGAACCAAAGTAGTTGCTTCTGTCACATTTCCACCGGTAGTCACCTCAACAGTTGATTCCACACAAATGTCGGTGTTGATTTGATGACTCACCGTTCCAATATTGCTCGCCTACACAGTATACAAAATACAGTAACATTAATGTCATATGTAGTTTAATTCTTAACACATAATTTGTTAAGCAACAAAACAAACCTCTGTATTGTTTTTGTCATTAGCTCGCTTGGTTCGCTTATTCACTCTCTTTTTAACAACTTTTTCAACTGTAGAAAATTTTCTGTTTGTAGGAGGACGACCTTTACGTTTGACCCTCAATGGACTGTGACAAGTGGGGACGTTGTCGGGGATTGAGTCATCATTCAAAACCTTTGTTTTAACGTTATCCATTGTAGGATCCATACTTGGCAAATCAGAACTAAACTGATGCAAGAGTTGATGAAGTGCTTTGGTGGCATATTCTGAATCGGCTGCTGCTTCAACAATGTCGTAGAAATGCTTGCACAATTTATCAAACCTATCCATGTGTGGCGCCAACTCCTTCACACCGTAATTGATCTTAATATATGCATGCTTCCTTTTAATATTTTTCTTCCATCTTGTCAAAACAAACTTGTCTGGGACTTTTTCAACCCTCTCTTGAGCACAAACACATAATACATGGCGACACAAAATTCCTCTAAACTCAAAAAATGAGCATTCACAGTTGACATCATGGTTCTCACGATTAAACACAACTTTAAGGTAGCGCTCTTTTGGTCTATCTCCAACTAATATCTCCTCCAACACATTATATGTAGCAAGGCAACCCTCCAGTGACTCCAAGGAGGGGACACAATTCATTTTACCTCTAAATTCAGTTTGAACCTCCTTAAATTTTGCATGTGTGTATTCACATTGGAACTGCCTTTCAATTGACGAGGTGGACCCACAATGAATTGTTGTATCTATTGATTGAAAATCTGCTGCAAATTCTTTTTCTGCTTTATTTTTTAGAGCATTGTCATATTGTTTTACAAATTGACCAAGAGTTGTTGTTGAATTGATATATTCATCAAAAAAGCATGTATGCTCTCACTGCGTTGTGTTGTTGACATGCCCACCCAGAAATATTTCCTTAACAATGTCGGTGCGCATCTATGTCGCTCCTTATACAACCCACTCAACCAGTCATTCTCTTGAAGCTGAAATTTGTCTATGAAGGAATGCAACTTTTCTTCAAAATCAACTACCGTGTAAGTATCATAAACTGCTTCTTTCATTGCCGCCTTTATCTTGTAATATTCACCATAGCCACTAAGTTTTTCTAGTATTTTTTTCATGATATGCCATAAACACCACCTATGGCGAGTAGTAGGGAAGACTATCTCAATGGCTTTTTTCATAGCCTTGCATTGGTCTGTGATAATACCCGAGGGGGCCTTTCCTAGCATGCAACGAAGCCATGCTTGAAAAAACCACACAAATGAGTCTTCGTCTTCACTGGAAACTAGGCCACACCCAAGTAATGTTGATTGGCCATGGTGATTGACACCTACAATCGCAGCAAAAGGCATATCATATTTATTGACTAGAAATATTGTATCAAATGTCACCACATCTCCAAAATATTCATAAGCAGCCCTACTTCTTGCATCGACCCAAAAGACATTCTTGACACGAAAACCATCATCCAAATCAAGATCATAGAAGAAATTTGAATTTTGTTCCCTCATTTCATAAAAGTAACTAATCAACGCCTTCCCATCACCGCCTTTTCCAATTGAACACCTTTCCTTGTTTACAAAATTCCTGACGTCCCTTTCACAAAATGGTATATTTTCATACCCTCCTGCATCTGTAACAAGAGATTGGAAAGTTTTGTTGATCCTCACGCCCGCTTCATCATTGATTTGGATTGTTCTCTTCACATGCAGATTTATTTTCTTGTTTGCCCTAAACATCATTGACTTTGTGGGGCTCAATTGGTGACAATGCTCATCTACAAATTTTCTGATATACCATAGTTCATCGGTTTCTAACTTCAAACATATCTTGGCAGGACAATTGCTCACCTTAGTCGAAAGTGTCTTCAATGAACATGGAATTTTTGACAATACCTGATAAACTCCAAATTAGTGCATTTTTAGAGATATTTTTGGGTCACTTTTAGAGCAATAATATACTAATTATATAAATCACTAACTAAATTTGCTCTTTATTTTGCAGAAAACAAGATAATATTAAAAAGCAGAAAAGTTCATTCATATGTATATATATATATATATATACATCCATGCATGAGCCCACAATTGAAGTGTGATGAATTAGGCATCCATGCATGAGCTAAAAGAAATCCAAAGAAGGCCCAATGCATAAGTGAAAGAAATGCACATATTTTGTAGAAAAGAAGGGAGCTGACGTTGGAATAAAAATAATTCAGCCCATGACATATTGGATTAAGGCTTACACTCAATTGAACAAAAGGGCGAATCCGTTGGTGAGCAAAAAGTGGTGAGCACGTGACTTTTAAGAAAAAGAAGGAATTGGAGTTAACTTGCCGAGAAAGCATGTGTTGGTATGGAACCCTAGGTGTCATCATATCATGATTATAAAAAGGTAAAGAGAGCCGTGTTTTTGGAATGAGCGGCACAACACACAAAAACTCAACAACAGTACAACGAAAAGCAACGCAGACGCTAACTGAGGGAGTTTTGAGTACCTGTTCTGGACATCGTGAGAGAGCTTTGGAGCAGAAACAGAGATTGAATACTCAAGATCAGAATTTACTCCATCTCTGGGTTATTTTTATCTTTTGTAATTCATGACTCCAAATTTTATTCCAATGTTCTTATTTACTATGGATAGCTAAATCCTCTTCTAGGGTCTTAGGTGAATCTTGCTTGAATAGAGACCTTTTTATGTCTTAATTTATACTTTGAATTCCCAATTTTTGTTCCAATTAATATTATCCTATTGCTTTATTACATAATTAGGCTTGACAACCTTTTGCATGTTTATAGTCAATTAGTTGATTAGCGACCGTACTACAACTAGTTGGTGGACCTATAGGATAATTGAGACTATAATTAATGAATGACCAAACTTTAATTTAGTCTTCCAATCATTCAACCTTTTTTTATTTTATGCTTTTCTTAAATTTAAATTCTAGCATGACCAAACTAGGGTTAATTTAGGAAAAAGAATATTAATCACGAATGACCAAACGGATTAATAGGTTTAGTAAAGGGATTGGTAATTGAATAAAATAAGGGAATTCAGGTAGAATTAGACATAGAGGAATCGAAGCTAGCAAGTGAAACCGAGACTCTAGGCTTCTCTCCATTGATCGAACTTTTCCATTTAAATTCTTGTTATTTATTTCTTCGCAATTTAGTTTCTACAATCACCAATATTCGTTAGTCTAAATAATAATTAATTTTAAGTAGTTTGGTACTTATTAAATAATCCCTGTGGAGACGATACTTTTTATACTACTTCTGCAAGAGAGTACACTTGCTCTCAAGTGTCTTTTTAACACAACAAGTTTTTGGCGCCGTTGCCGGGGATTAATTTAATAATATTAAACGAAAAAGATTTTTTATTTCTCTAGACCTTTTTTTTATTTATTTATTTCTTGTTCTACTTTGTTTTATTTTAATTTAATAAAAACAAAAAAAAATTAATTACATTTAGTTTAATTTTATTTGTTAGTTTTATTTTTATTATTATTACTCGTGCATGCTCACCCGCTCCCAAGAGCCTATTTTGATTTTTGATCCAGAAATTGAAAGAACTGCTCGAAGGATAAGAAAAGAGACAAGAGTGATGGCTGCCAATCCGAGAAGAACTCTTCGGGATTACTTCACTCCAACAGCAAATATCACTACGAGCATAGTCAATCCACCTATGCAAGCTACTAATTTTGAGCTCAAACCAAGCTTAATTCAAATGGTTCAGAATTCTACTATGTTCAGAGGTGCACCAACAGAAGACCCTCACACCCATCTTAGAAACTTCTTGAGGGTGGCAGACTCAGTAATTTGTAATGGTGTCCCTCCTGATGCAATTAGAGTGAGATTGTTTCCATGGTCATTGGCTGACAAGGCATCTGCTTGGCTAGACTCTCAACCTGCTGAGTCCATTACCACTTGGGACCAACTGAAGCAGAAATTCTTGACCAAATATTTTCCTCCAGGTAAGACTACTAAGATTCGAGGTGCAATAATCATCTTTGCTCAACTTGAGCAAGAATCTTTACATGAAGCTTGGGAAAGATTTCAAGACTTACTCCGAAGTTGTCCGCATCATGGATTTGAGAAGTGGCAATTGCTTGAATATTTTTGTAACGGATTATCTTCTCAAAATAGGGGAATTATTAATATGGCTTGCGGGGGCTCTCTGATGAATGGAGAACCTGCGACAGTGTATGATTTAATTGCAGAGATAGCAGCCGATAATGCCCAATGGGAAACTAGTGACAGACACATTAAGAAATCAGTTGGAATGTACAAGGTTGACGATGACACTAGTATTAACATAAAGCTGGATGCTCTCTCTAAACAGATGCAATCTTTGATGAAGGTACAAGCTCAATCTACTCCCATAGTTACCTCCACAAGTGATATCACAAATAATCCCTGGGGAGGCCTAACTGAAGAAGTCAACTATCTTGGTCAGAAGAAAAGTGACTTAAGGCCTGGCATGCAAGATTCTTTAGTTAGATACATGGAAAAGGTTGGACATCCATGCATGGGTGTTTTAGCCAATTACATGGACAGAACTGATGACAGGTTACAATCTATTGAAGATTTAATAAAAGCACAAGGTCGACCATCTGCTTCAACTGAGGATGCTAATTATGTTCAGAATTCTAACCGGGGCCAAAATGATCCTTATTCAAACACTTACAATCCAAGTTGGAGAAATCACCCGAATTTCTCATGGGGAGGACAACAAAAGGGGCAAAACTCAAACTCCTATAAGCCTCCACATGTGCAAAGGCAAGAGGAGAAGAAGTTGGATACCAATGATGGGTTGGCAAGGTTTATGTAGCAGACAAATGGAAAATTTGAAACATTGGAGAAGAAATTTGGAAGCTTGGAGGGCCAAATTGGAGCCATGAACAATGAATTTGGAAGCTTGAAGGGTCAAATCTCGTTACTGTGTTGTCTCAAAGGCCTCAAGGTTCACTACCTACCCAAACTGAGCCTAATCCAAGAAATGAGCATTGCAAGGCTGTCACTCTTAGGAGTGGCAAGGAGCTGGTTCGAGAAAACAATCAAGATGGGCTGGCGCCCGAGAAAGAAATACAAGCTCCTACTAAGGGGAGCACTTCTGAGAAAAGCAAAAAGGAAAGGGAAGAATATGAGCAAGCAAAGGTAAATGTTCCTTATCCTCAAAGACTTAAAAGTGAGCAGCATGATAAGCAATTTGCTAAATTTCTTGAAATATTTAGAAAATTGCATATCAACATTCCTTTTGCTGAAGCTATTGCTCAAATGCCTAAATATGCCAAATTTTTAAAAGAAATTATTTCCAATAAGAGGAAGTTAGAAGGCTTTGTGACAGTTAGGCTTAATGAGGAATGTTCTGCTATAGTTCTAAAAAAGTTACCACCTAAGCTTAAAGATCCAGGTAGTTTTACTATCCCTTGTACAATTGGTAACTCTCATTTTGAAAAGGCTTTATGTGATTTAGGAGCAAGTATAAATTTGATGCCTTTTTCTGTTTTTAGAAAGCTTGGTTTGCAGGAACCCCATCCTACTAACATCACTTTGCACCTAGCTGATAGATCCATTGCCCACCCCCGTGGAGTGGTGGAAGATGTTTTAGTTAAAGTTGATAAGTTTATTTTCCCTGCTGATTTTGTTGTTTTGGATATGGAAGAAGATGAGGAAGTCCCAATTATTTTGGGGCGCCCTTTCTTAGCTACAGATAAAAGTTTAATTGATGTACAACAGGGAAAATTGACTTTGAGACTTGGAGATGAGGAAGTTGTATTTCAAGTTTTGAACTCATTAAAAAATCCCTCATCATTTGCTTCTTGTAATTTTATTCAAGCTAAGGATATTAATGATGTGGTTACCTCTGAAAGTTTTGATGATTTTAGAATTCAAGACCCTCTAGAAAAAGTACTTACTGTGCAGGGACTTGGCATATTACAGGGTGGTGAGGAAGAAGAGTTTTTAATGTTTTTGCAGGCTCACCACCCTCAGAAAAATTGGAGTAATCATAGATTTGAGGAATTGGAATGGGGTGATACTCCAAATCCGAAACCTTCAATTGAAGAGGCTCCTGAGCTTGAATTAAAGCCTCTTCCTTCAAATGTAAAATATGCTTTCTTGCAACCCCCTTCCTCTTTGCCTGTGATTATTTCTGCAGATTTGACAGACACCATGGAGGATAAGCTTTTGAGGGTGTTAAGGGCCAACAAAGAGGCCTTTGGATGGTCGATTCATGATATAAAAGGCATTACCCCCTCAATTTGCACTCACAAGATTTATATGGAGGATGATTATCAACCTCGGGCACTACCTCAACGCCGCCTCAATCCTAACATGAAAGAGGTAGTTAAAAAGGAAGTGATTAAGCTTCTTGATGCAGGTATCATCTATCCTATCTCTGATAGTAAGTGGGTAAGTCCTGTTCAATGTGTTCCTAAAAAGGGAGGTACTACTGTAATGGAAAATGATAAAAATGAATTAATTGCAGTTAGGAAAACTACCGGATGGCGTATGTGTATTGATTATAGAAAATTAAATGATGCCACCCGAAAAGATCACTTCCCCCTCCCCTTTATTGATCAAATGCTTGAGAGAGTGGCAGGTCATGATTATTATTGTTGTTTGGATGGATATTCCGGCTATTTGCAAATACCAGTGGCTTCCGAAGATCAAGAAAAAACTACTTTTACTTGCCCATATGGAACATTTGCATATAAAAGGATGCCATTCGGTTTATGTAATGCCCCTGCCACTTTCCAAAGATGCATGATGGCTATTTTCTCTGATTTGGTTGAAAAATGCATTGAAATATTCATGGATGATTTTACTGTTTTTGGACCCTCTTATGAGGATTGTTTACATAACTTGAATTCAGTGTTGCAAAGATGCAGGGATACTAATTTAGTGCTCAATTGGGAGAAATGTCAGTTTATGGTGCAAGATTGCATTATTTTGGGACACAAGGTGTCTACTAAAGGCATTGAAGTTGATCCCGCAAAGGTTGAGGTAATTGCAAAGTTGCCCCCACCCAATTCTGTTAAGGAGGTTCGTAGTTTTCTAGGCCATGCTGGCTTCTATAGGCGGTTTATTAAAGACTTCTCAAAAATTGCAAAGCCTATGACTGACCTCTTGGTTAAGGAGGCCACTTTTGATTTTTCTGATGCTTGTTTGAATGCTTTTAATTGTTTAAAGGAAAAATTAATTAGTGCCCCTGTTGTTGCTGCCCCCGATTGGTCACTCCCCTTTGAAATTATGTGTGATGCCAGCGATACTGCTGTGGGGGCTGTTTTGGGGCAAAGAAAGAATAAGGTATTCTATACCATTTACTACGCTAGTCGCACTCTTGATGATGCTCAAAGAAATTATACTACCACAGAGAAAGAGTTGCTAGCTGTAGTATTTGCATTTGATAAGTTCCGTCATTACCTTGTTCTTTCTAAAGTTATTGTTTATACTGATCATGCTGCTATTAGATATTTACTTGGAAAACAGGATGCAAAACCCAGGTTAATCAAATGGATTTTGTTGCTACAAGAGTTTGACTTGGAGATTAGAGACAAGAAAGGCTCAGAGAACTTTGTAGCTGACCACCTCTCAAGACTCGACCATAGTGTGATGCAGGCCTCAAATGATGGGGAGATCAAAGAGGTTTTCCCTGATGAGAGACTTCTAGCTATTTCTACTATTCCTTGGTTCGCAGACATCGTCAACTACTTGGTGGGTAAGGTTGTTCCCCCTGATTTTTCCTTTCAGCAAAAGAAGAAATTAATTTCTGATGCTAGGCACTACTTGTGGGATGACCCTTACCTATTTAAAGTTTGTGGAGATAAGGTAATTAGGCGTTGTGTGCCTATGGACGAGGTAACTTCTATCCTTGAGCATTGTCATTCTAAAGAGGTAGGTGGCCACTTTGGCCCAAATAGAACTGCGTATAAAGTTTTACAATGTGGTTTTTATTGGCCTACAATATTTAAAGATGCTCATGATTTTGTGAAAGCTTGTGATAGTTGTCAAAGGAGTGGCAATATTTCTAGGCGTCAAGAGATGCCATTAAATAATATTTTGGTTTGTGAGATATTTGATGTATGGGGTATTGACTTTATGGGGCCCTTCCCTAAATCTTTTTCAAATCAATATATTCTTGTTGCTGTAGATTATGTGTCTAAGTGGGTAGAAGCTGTAGCCTTACCCACTAATGATGCTCGGGTGGTGGTGAAATTTTTAAAGAAAAATATTTTTTGCCGATTTGGCACTCCCCGAGCCATTATTAGTGATGGTGGCACTCATTTCTGTAATAAACAATTTGAAAATCTTTTGAGCAAATATGGTGTCACTCATAAGGTAGCAACTCCTTACCACCCACAAACTAGTGGACAAGTTGAAATTTCAAACAGAGAGCTGAAAAGGATTTTAGAGAAGACAGTTAGTGCATCAAGAAAAGATTGGTCTTTGAAACTTGATGATGCACTATGGGCCTATAGAACTGCTTTTAAAACCCCCATTGGGATGTCTCCTTACCGCCTTGTTTTTGGAAAGGCATGTCATTTGCCTGTTGAATTAGAGCATAAAGCACTTTGGGCTTTAAAATTTCTAAACTTTGATGCTCAGCTTACAGGTGAAAATAGGTTGTTGCAGCTCGATGAATTGGATGAGCTCCGTCTGGGAGCTTATGAGAATGCCAAGTTATATAAGGAGCGGACTAAAAAGTGGCATGATAAGCGCATCCAGCAGCGTGAATTTCATGTTGGTGAGAAAGTTTTAATTTATAACTCACGCTTGCGTCTTTTTCCAGGAAAGTTGCGCTCAAGGTGGTATGGACACTCCGCTGTTACTCAAGTTTTTCCTTATGGAGTTCTTGAGGTATCTCATGAAGATGGTGCCACTTTTAAAGTCAATGGTCAGCGTGTGAAGCATTTTGAGGAAGGGTTACTCCAAGTGAGCTATGTCACTGCCCTCAAGGATTGACCCTACTACCGTCAGGCTCGGGACGTTAAACAAGCGCTTCGCAGGAGGCAACCTGTGTTTTATTTCCTCTTATTTTTATTTTGTTTTGTTTTTTTTAGGAATTAGCTCATTCTGCAAGCTCTCTCAGGGAAGTCACTCTTACTCTCTCTCTCATTTATTTCCTTTTGTTTCTATTTGATTATTTTGCATTGAGGACCATGCTCCATGCTAGTGTGGGGGAGGATAGTTTATATTGTCACTATATCTCTATTAATGCACATACCCACTATATATGTTGATAGCATTTTTTCTGGCTTGTTTTGCATGAACTATGCTTAAATTGGAAAAAAAATAATAGAGATTTTGCCTTTAGGGGATCCCATAATTAATTTACTTGACAGACTTGTGCTTAATTGTAACTCTGAGGATGTCCTTAGGAAGCTGATAATTAGCATTCGTCCCTCTTGAGTACTTTTTGTGAACTAGCTTCGAAATGTGAGATCTGAGCCTTCATAAGGGGATTGATACTAAATCATAAATTTTTACCCTTTTCTTTCTATGAGTGTGTTTCCCAATTGCTACATTCTAGAATTTGTCTTTTGACCGTTTCAAGGCGAAAATTGATTTGCATCATGTAAAAAGATTTGGGGATTTAGGTATTTTTCTGGCCTCAGATTTGCTTGTTGAATTTATCCCTTAGTTGCCCCCTTTGAGCCTATTTGTTATATTTTTTTCCTTGGTACCCAGATATAATTTTTTCTTTTTTTTGTTTGTGGTAATCATTTGAAATTGAATGTGGAGCAACTATTGAAAATTACAATTTTGTCCTATATTTTAGTTGTCTATATTGTCATGACTGAAATTTCGTCCTATACATTAGTTATCTATCTTGTCAGGATGAAGAGAATAAAATGGAGTGAATCATGTGCTTACAAAAATATTTTCATACAAAGGAAATAAAATAGGAGTTTTCATGTACTTACATTTTCCTCCTATGAAAAAATGAAAAAAATTGAATTTGTCTACTCAAGAGGGAGGAAAAGGAACATCAAAAGAATGAAAGAGCCAAAGGGCAAATCAAAAGAATGAAAGAGCCAAAGGGCAAATCCAAAAAAAAAAAAGAGTCTACTTAAGAAAAAAAAAGCAAATCAAAAAGAGTTGACTCAATAGAAAAAGAAGAGTGAAGAATGAAAGTGAAATTAATTTGGAGTTTGGACAAAAATTGTAAAATAGATAGGAGCTCCATATTTGGTTTCAAAGGTTACTATTTGCTTCTTGTTTTTTTTAGCCCTTTGATTATCCCTTTCTTCTTATTTCCTACCTTGCATTAATTCACCCTGGCCCCATTACAACCCATGAAACCCCATCTTTTGCATTCATGTGAACCATTTTGTGGAGATTTGGTCAAATTACAAGCTTATGGTAATGTGCATTTTCTGGAAACTTGAGTGTATATTTTCCCTAGTCCCTAAACACTTAAAGAGATTGTGAGCGAGTGTCCTTGTTCACAGAAACGTATTCCTCAGGGACTTGAGCCTCTAATTGGGCAACCTTTTGACACCTCATATGTGCTATTTTTTCTATTATCTGTCATTGTACTTTTAATTTTGGGTCCGTTGTTTGGCTATCTTTATTATTTATTTGAAAATTTTATTGAGGCAGGAAATTTGCTTGAGGACAAGCAAAAGTTAAGTGTGGGGGAGTTGATAAACTCCAAATTAGTGCATTTTTAGAGATATTTTTGGGTCACTTTTAGAGCAATAATATACTAATTATATAAATCACTAACTAAATTTGCTCTTTATTTTGCAGAAAACAAGATAATATTAAAAAGCAGAAAAGTTCATTCATATGTATATATATATATATATATATATATATACATCCATGCATGAGCCCACAATTGAAGTGTGATGAATTAGGCATCCATGCATGAGCTAAAAGAAATCCAAAGAAGGCCCAATGCATAAGTGAAAGAAATGCACATATTTTGTAGAAAAGAAGGGAGCTGACGTTGGAATAAAAATAATTCAGCCCATGACATATTGGATTAAGGCTTACACTCAATTGAACAAAAGGGCGAATCCGTTGGTGAGCAAAAAGTGGTGAGCACGTGACTTTTAAGAAAAAGAAGGAATTGGAGTTAACTTGCCGAGAAAGCATGTGTTGGTATGGAACCCTAGGTGTCATCATATCATGATTATAAAAAGGGAAAGAGAGCCGTGTTTTTGGAATGAGCTGCACAACACACAAAAACTCAACAACAGTACAACGAAAAGCAACGCAGACGCTAACTGAGGGAGTTTTGAGTACCTGTTCTGGACATCGTGAGAGAGCTTTGGAGCAGAAACAGAGATTGAATACTCAAGATCAGAATTTACTCCATCTCCGGGTTATTTTTATCTTTTGTAATTCATGACTCCAAATTTTATTCCAATGTTCTTATTTACTATGGATAGCTAAATCCTCTTCTAGGGTCTTAGGTGAATCTTGCTTGAATAGAGACCTTTTTATGTCTTAATTTATACTTTGAATTCCCAATTTTTGTTCCAATTAATATTATCCTATTGCTTTATTACATAATTAGGCTTGACAACCCTTTGCATGTTTATAGTCAATTAGTTGATTAGCGACCGTACTACAACTAGTTGGTGGACCTATAGGATAATTGAGACTATAATTAATGAATGACCAAACTTTAATTTAGTCTTCCAATCATTCAACCTTTTTGTACTTTATGCTTTTCTTAAATTTAAATTCTAGCATGACCAAACTAGGGTTAATTTAGGAAAAAGAATATTAATCACGAATGACCAAACGGATTAATAGGTTTAGTAAAGGGATTGGTAATTGAATAAAATAAGGGAATTCAGGTAGAATTAGACATAGAGGAATCGAAGCTAGCAAGTGAAACCGAGACTCTAGGCTTCTCTCCATTGATCGAACTTTTCCATTTAAATTATTGTTATTTATTTCTTCGCAATTTAGTTTCTACAATCACCAATATTCGTTAGTCTAAATAATAATTAATTTTAAGTAGTTTGGTACTTATTAATTAATCCCTGTGGAGACGATACTTTTTATACTACTTCTGCAAGAGAGTACACTTGCTCTCAAGTGTCTTTTTAACACAACAATACCGCACTAGACCCCTCTCTTGAGCATGAAAGAATTCTGTATTTGATTGCCCCATCCTTTTCCTTTACTGATGTTCTAATTTTCCATCCAAAACCTTTTTTTAAAGCATACTCACCATAATATGATATCCCCTCATCTAATGAAGCAAAACACATCCCGATTGCAGGCTCCCAACGTGCATTGTCATCGTTGGAGTTGTCAATTGTTATACCTTCGGCATGAGCACTACCACCCTCAACGAATGTATCACCACCTTCCATGAAATTTTAGATGTCCTCGTCACAACAATACTGCACAATAAAATCCAATTATGTATATCTTATATTTAAAATGAATATAGTCTATAGATGAAAATCGAAATGTGTATGCCGGAATATGCAGAATATCAATAATAGGTAATCTCTTATGTTAACTCTATAAAATTATGTTAACTCACTATCAAAGAGCATGAGGGATCTATTTAAGTGCTAAATAGGGCAATAAATTTTAAGTATAACTAAAATGCTTCTGGTGTGACATGTACATAATCCAATTGAACCAGATAGCCACATTACTACCCCAATTAACCAAATTTTCAAATCCATAAACCAGTCTACTATTTCACATTTATTTCTTTCAATCTAACTGTAAAACAACAAGAGGGCACTATTTCAGTGCTAAATACGACAGTTCAAGTAAGGGCAAATCAATGTTTTCTACTGTGACATCTACTTCATCACTTTGAATAACATAGCCAAATGTCAACACCAACTATCCAACTTTTGTAGCTCTTAGACCAAGTTGCTTGTCAAATGTTTTTCTTTTCATCATAACCCATGAAAACAGATTTTAATGTTAACCCATTTGACTAACATCATTAAAGTTTTGAGATTATCCAGATTACACAAGTTAAAAATACTAAAACTTAGACATGGTTATCCAGAAGACACTTACCTGACTCAAACTTAGGATTCACAGTTATTCTTCCACTTCGATTTCGTAGTTCTTCACTCAGTTATCATCAACGGTTTCCATGGAATCCAAGTGATGAGAGATGAGAGAGCGATAATGATCTTGAACGAAGATGAAGAAACATATGGCGGCGATCTCTCACTGTTGCGGTGGAGGTGTTGTGTTCCTAGACATGGTGCTGGATGGTGAAGTCAAGTGATGAAAGAGTTGGTGGAGAGATGGATATGGAAACCTAAAAACTTGAAGAAGAAAACGCGTGAGGTGAGAGAGTGCAGAGAGAGTGAGTAGTGAGCCGTGACCTGAGAGCGTGAGGTGAGAGAGTTTTTTTTTTAAAAACCTTGTCATTTGTTTTTTTATTTAAGTTTCATTTAATCAATAACTGGGTCCCACTAACATATTTCTGCAGGTAGCTATACGTATTTGGTATTTTTGGCTGGTTTTGTCTGATTATTTTGTTGGAATAACATTATTGAATAACTTGGTCTTCATTTTGCAATTTATTTTCTTTCTGATCCTGATGTGCTCCTCAGTTGTCTTTCTCTCTCTCTGTAAACCATAATCCACAACTTTATCTCCCTGAGATCTTTCTTCCCAAATCTTTCTAACTTTTCCTTCTATATCTGCAACAAATATTCTACTTGTGTTATTCCTCCTTCTAGATTTATAGAAAAAAATCGATTTTATTTCTTTCTCCACCTATATTTAACTCAAAGATCCAAGAGTACCTACAAACTAACAACAAATATGTAACCAAAAAAAAAAACTAACAAAAAATAGAAGTATTGATATTCCATTTCCTCTGCAACCTGCTAGGAAGAAGATGCAAGTTGTCACCTGTATAAGTACTGGTTTCACCTATGTTGTTCACAAGTTAGAAACAACTCTATTATCTTCCCATGCCATGAAAGTTACCTTCAACCACGTCATCTCTCTCACTCAGTCTTTCCTTTACAGCCACTCCTCACCATATTAATGAGCCCCCACTTCAACTTTCTTTCATCTAATTCTTCCATTGCTTCTGCACCTTCAAATCGGAGGAAACCCCCCGACAAAACGGTCAACTCGTTAAAACTGAAATCATCCAAACCCAAGAAAAAATGGTCGAAATTGGGCCTCATTTTTACCACCACCGTTTAGTGTGATTGAGTTTATTAAGCCTGATTCCAACTAATCCGCTCGTATGTCCAACCCTAATCACATGTATCCCATGGTGAGGGAATTTCCTAAGAAACTCCTTAAATCTTCTCATGCTTCAAACAATGATTCAAATTCATTTTGTCTAAATGATGTAACTCCAGTCCTCATTCTGGCGCGTTTTTTATCATAATTTTTTCTGCCATTTCATTCCAAGTGGTTATAGAGTTAGTGTTGCACCCGAAAAATCTGGGAGGATCTCTCGTGCAATTCAATGAAATCTCCTTCAATGTTTAATTCTTAGGGAAAACATTGAAAAATCCCTTAAAAAAGAAAATGGTCTTGAAAACCAGATTTTGGATTCGGGATTCGTTTGTGGGGAAGGTACTAGCACCCCACAGCATCCTTTGGAAAAAGGTTACCTCTGATTAGTTGTGAAAACTCTATTAACTTCAAAAATATTTATTTCCCTTTTGTTATAAAAAGACCTAATAAAAATTACTTGTTTTTGCATTTCCTATATAGAACTAAAAAGAAAAGTTTTTGTAAAAGACTAAAAAAAGGGTTTTTTATTATTGTACTTAACAGATGTGGGCCTCCATCTGCTCCTACGTATCTCCGGGTAGAGAATCAAAGACTACATAGTTCTTGGGTAGAAAATACTTGTGTGTTGGTGTTTTTTATTATTTGAATGTTTTTGAAATTTGAAGGGCGTTCGGAGTGACCAAACGGATAAATCTAGAGTAGTCACTACTAATGGCCTATTTGAAAAAGAAGATATTTACAACGTTCAAACGAGTTATACTCAGAGTGAGCATTGCGAATAACCGATTTGGGATTGAGCGTTTGATTATTTAAAAATGTTTGCTTGAAAACATGATCTAAAAAAAAGAGTTAAGATTGTGTGAAAGTGTGTTGGACTCATTAGTTTATAAAAGTTAAAAAGAACGAATTGAAACCTAAACCACAAATGAGGTTAGAAACATAAACATATATGCTATAAAACAAATAATATTTATATAAAGTCAAATAATAAGAAAAGATGATGAGAAATATTTAATAATTAGAAGTTAACAAGAAAGAGATAACATGACAATATAAATGTAAAACAATGGATGGGGTTGCAAATAGTAAATGGGTTTGAATATAAAGATAGGTGCAGTCCATGGCTGGAGGGTGCCTGCCAGTAGAGCGGGGGTGTAGTTATTAATTTACTAACAGATTTTTAATATAATAAAAATGATAAGAATTAAAAGATATAAAGAGAGATTGAGAGTTAACAATAAAATAACGATGGGATTTTTTTTTGTACCCCACCTTTTCCCTCCGTATCCTCACAAGATTTTTTAAGATGAAAATACCCCTGCCTAAAATGAACGCGCTCGGATTTACCTTATGGGGAGGTAAATCCGATTTGTTAATTTTAGCCATCGGATTTACCTTTTCGTTCACTCCCACTAAGTAAATACGACTTTAAAATTAACAAATCGGATTTACCTTAGGGGGAGATAAATTCGATTTGTTAATTTTAGCCATTGGATTTACCTTGGGGGGAGGCAAATCCGATTTCCCTAAAAAAAGGAAAATCGGATTTACCTCCCCCCAAGGTAAATCCGATTTTGGATATTAATTTTTTTTATTTAATTTTTTTAAAAAAACTTCTAAAAACGCTACTAAAAATCTGTTAAAGAGTCAGAACTAATCCAAAAATTATACAAACATCACTAAAAATCTAATAAAACCAAACTAAGACTATGCAATTTTTTTTAGATTTTTTGGAGACTGTGAAAAATTAAAAAAATTAATAGAAAATTAGTCATGGTCCTTGATTTATTTCGAATTTAATGGTTGTGGTTTCATTGCAATCGGAGTAGGTTGCCAGAAAACTGATTTTTTAGCCTAAATTATTCGCTCGACGTACAACATCGTCACTAAATTGAACTCAAAGAAGACCGATATTCATATTATTGATATCTAATTTCTTTTTTTAAAAAAAATAACTTAAATTTTTTAAATGATTTATTTACTTATTTTTGGATAAAAATCGGATTTACCTATGGGAGGGTACATCCGATTGGAAATCGGATTTACCTTTGCGTGGGGTAAATCCGATTTTCCTTTTTTTTTTGAGTTGGGGATATGTTGGGATTTTTGAATTTTGTGAAGGGGTATTTTGGTCTTTTCAAGGGTGTGTGGGGTATAGGGTCAAATGGGTGGGGGTAAAAAAAAAATTCCAATAACGAAAACAATAGGGAAGAGGAATGGGGCTTCACGATGAGTAGTCAGATGGGTTTTAAAATAAAATAACATCATTTAAAATATATTAATATAATAGGAAAAGTAAGAGAAAGGGGTTGGAACCCTAATCTTATGTTATCGGCTGCAACAAAACTATACAGAAAGAGAGAGAAAAGAAAAGAATGACTGAGAGAGAAAGAGAGAAAGACAAAAGAAGAAAAGATGGAGATACAAGGAGAGAACGGGATCGAAAGATAGAGAAGAATGGGGAAGGGCGTCAGTGGATGTTTACAGTGGTGGTGAGGCCATGGTGGTGATGCTCGTCGGAGGTCACGGCGGCATCAACGACGGCGGTTCTTGCCGGAGATAGTTCTGTGGTTGTTGTAGTGGCTGGTTGTTGTGGTGTTTGGTTGTTGTAGTGTTTGGTGATGGTGATGGTTGTTGTGGTATTTCGTCGTTTAATCTAATAGTTTAAGTTGTTTTTTTTAATTTCTAATTTCTTAAATATAATATAAATACATATATAGACAAAATGTTAAAATAAAAATAACAATTTTTAATATAAAAAAGCCACTTTGGTATGCCAGCGTGGCTGCCACGTAGTTTAAGTGGTGGACAGGTCAGCATCAATTTTGACCAGATTAGTGGGGGACCCTGATTTTACCAGATTAGTGGGGGACCCTGATTTTACAAATTGGGAAACTTGGGATCAAATTCGTGAAATTAAAACTTGGGGATCAAAATCATGAGTTGGTAAAACTTAGGGGACCAAAACTGTATTTAAGCCTAAATAATAAAGAAAATATATTGCATAAAGACTCAATACCAAAAATTCAATATTGTTCTCTTTTATTTCAAATTAGTCGGGCAAAATTAGGGTACAACAGCTGCCCCTCTTTATTTATATTTTACTAGAAAATGTGAAGAATTTCTAAATTTTCCAAGTAAAATAGAAATAAAGATAGAAGAACATTAATTTTGTGCTAAACTATGGAGTATTTTATTTTATAGGAATTATTCGGTACCGGAGTACGGGGTGTGATGTCGGATTAGAGCGTTCCGCGAGGATGAGAAATTGACTTCGGGTTAGTGAGTTTGGACCTCGGATCGGCCGAGGTGGTCTTCTCCCGCGCCTCGGGTGGGGTACCTGCAAGCACTCCGATGCCTAAGTCAGCAAAGGAAGTGAAGAGGTAATTAGAGAAAGGAATGAGTGTGTACCTGGAAATAGAGGACGAGTCCTGTATTTATAGACCACGGCGCCATACCGGGACCGTTGGATAGGTCAGGTGAATCTTGATCATCGGATTTGGATCAGGTGCGGACACGGGCGCGCGGAGCACGGTAATGGGACAGACCCAATGTTCTTTGAGAGGTTTGGCCCAGTCCGAAACAGTGGCCCCACAGGCCGAGGTCGGGGAGGATATAAGGTCGGCGTCAGCTGGATGCGACTTTCTGGCTGTTATTATGGCGCCACGTGTTCCCTACATGGCGGGTAACGTTTGGGGATTTGGAGGCCGTAGTTATTATTACGGTTCAATTTCCTATGTCAGAATCTGATGAGACGCATTTATTAGACGCGACAGGTCGTTTTTCGAGACCAGGTGGTATTTAAGTTTGTCGCGAGTTCTCTATTCTTTTACTTGTTATCCTTGAGCGACTTGAGGTTTCTCCCTGCGCGAGTTCAACCCTGATCTTTTCTGGCAACCGTTTCGATTTCAGACTTCGTTACCAAGATCACAGATTTTTCGTGATATCACGTCGAGATGCCAAGTTCATCTGTGGGGGATCAGAGGATTTCTAGCCCAGAAGGATCTTCTCAAAATTCTGTTTCCGAGGTTCGTGATTCCAACGTTCTCGGGCCTGCCTGACACCGCTGAGTACCAATTTAACCCAAGTTTGTACAACTTGGTTTCATCCGAGGTGCTGGACACCACATCTAAGCTGCACGGCGCTTCCCTGGCCGAGTTCGAAAAGTATATCGTCGCAGCTGAAGAGCAAAAATGGCGTCTAGAGAACGCAGATCAGTTGTCGGCTTGCACAAAACTGCCCAGGAAGGAGGTTGGGTATTTCTTCTATGCGAGGTGCCTGGACACCATGAGGATTCGGATCCCCTTGTCCGAGTTCCAGCAAGGGGTGCTGGATTACTTGCAGGTGGCTCCTTCTCAGCTGGCCCCCAACGCCTGGGGGTATGTTAAGTCGTTTGAGGACGTAATGGCTTACCTGGGGCGGACCCCATCGGTCCGGGTCTTCTTTGCTGTTTTTGACGTGTTTCGTCAACCAGATAAGGACGAACCTACCCGACACGGCCATGTTTGTCTCAGGGGTGTTCGATATCGCGCCTTCTTCTGTCCGGTGAATGATTCTAATAAAGGGTTCAAGGAACGTTTCTTTTATGTCCGTACTGCGAATAAGAAAGCAAGGCAAGTCATTGTTGACTATGAAGGGCGTGAGCTGGTGCGAACCCATTTCCTGTTGTCCTGGGACGACCACCACTATGATCATGCCAACAGTGCCTTCTCGGTGGCCCCGGAGTCCTTACTTGGTGAGGAGGCTGAGAGCTACAGGCTTTTGAAAGAATGGGGTGAGAAGCTCAAGAAGGTCGGGCTGAAGTTCGGTTGTGCTGACATCATCCAGGCCGGAGCCAAGTCTGCTGCCGAGCTCAGGTCACTTCTAGGTAACGTCGAATTTTTAGTGTCTATTTTTCTATTTTGTTAGCTTGTTGCCTTAGCCAGTCTTTTTCTTGTAGATGTGTTGGCTACTTGTCCCGTCCCTGACCCTGATGCTGAGGTGTTGCTCAAAAAGTGCTCCTCGAAGCGGAAGAGGGATACAGGTTCTTCAAGAAGGAAGCAGCCCGCTACGAATACAGATGACCTTCCCCCTCCCAAAAGAACCAATACACTTGGTGTTCAAGAACTTCCAGCTTTACCTGCCGAGGTTGCAGCTGAACTTCCTTTCGAGGTTCCTTCCGATCCGGACCTGGAAGCCTGCCTTAGGGTATCTGAGACTGCTCTTAGGTTGTTCCAGGATTTGGAGGAATTGGAGTCGGACCTGGAGATTTTGAAGCTTTCTCGGAGGTTGGAGAGGGCTGAAGCTATCAACTGCGAGCTGGAAAGGGATCTCCTAGACTGGACTGATAAGCTGGAGTACTGCCGGGATGTTAGGATACCGGAGCTCATAGAAGAGAACCGTGTTCTTCGGGCTACCCTCAGCTCTCTTGCTTCGGCCGAGGAACAAATTGCCGACCTTGGGGTTCAGCTGCGGTCTGGCCGAGATGAAGCAAAAGAGGTGGGGGAGATTCAGGCTCAGCTTGCGGCGGCTAAGGCAAAGGAGGCCCGAGTCCTGGAGGAGGTCGACGCTCTTCGTGTCGAGGCTGAAAAACTTAGAAACGACTGCTCTACCCTCGAGGCAAAGGTGGACAATTCGGCTCTGCTTGGTTTTGACAGGTGCAAAAGTCTTCTATCTGTGGTGAGTCCGGACTTGCCAATGAATCTGTTGGTCCCCCAAAACGAAGTTTTTGAAGGAAATCTAGTCAGGCCGGTGCCGGGAGCCTCTTTACACGATGCTGAAGTGCTTTTCTTCTGCTCTGCAGTGTCTGAATGAATGTCTTTCCCTGGTCTCTTATAATATTTTGTACACATAAATATTGGCCAGTGGCCCCCCTCTTGTAATATTTTACAACATCAATGAAAATTCACTTTGTTTTAAAGCATCTTGTCATTTACTTATCTTTTGCTTGCAAGTGACTAACAGTGAGATGAGAGTGGCCGAGGCCGGGGTTAGGATTACTTGAGTGTCTTTCCTTGAACTGTCGTAAGTTCTCTTTGATGGTCCCTGATGGAGCGCGTGGCTCGGAGATCAGGGAGGTCTTTGTCCCCTGATGCAGCGTGGAGCTCGGAGCTCGGAGATCAAGGGAGTCTTTATCCCCTAATGGAGCATGGAGCTCGGAGATCAAGGGAGTCTTTCGCCTCTGGTGGAGCGCGGAGGCTCGGAGATCAGAACTCCCTTCGGCTTCTGATGGAGCACGGAGCTCGAACACCAAAGGGAAGGTCTTTCGTCGAAGCCGCGGGGGACTTCTTCCTTCGGCCACTGATGGAGCATTCGAGCTCGGAGATCAGAGGGAAGGCTGCTCGCATGAGGCGAGATTGAGGGTCGCTGTGGACCTGAGCTGCTGTGGGCCTGGGTGCTCCTCCCGACTGAGCATTTAAGCTCGGAGTCGAGGGGGACATGAGCCTCGCCTCGAACCGTTGTCCGTCGAGTGGCCAGCTCGGTTCGAACTCGGGTAGGAGGGGCGTCGCCGGAGACGGATAACCTGCGTGTTAGTCCGCACATAGCAATAAAAATAGAAAGTGAGGGCATATTTCTACAATCTTTTTATTTGAAGGCAGATTAAGACCGAGTACAGTTTTAATGCTTAATCATCCGTTTCTTGACGTCTTCAATCCTCCTTTTGGGTCGTTACCCTTATTGCTCTTTCTTAGTCTCCAGGTTGGCTACAGCAAGTGCCTGCTGCTTTTTAGCTTGACGTTCTGACTTTAGGTAGAGGTACTGGAACCTTTTTGCTCTGTTGAGGTCCACGGGGACCGTGACTACCTCTTCTTGTTCCGAGAATAACTTCAATTTAAGGTGGACAGTGGAGGCAACGGTCCCGATCTTTCCCAACGTCGGTCAACCTACGATGCAGTGGTACGGGGAGGGGCAAGGCGGCACCAAGAACCTTGTTTTTATGGTTTTTGACAGCTTGTCTTCTCCGTAGATTACCCTTAGTTTGAGATAACCTAGGGCTCAGGTCCTAGAACCGTTGAATCCCACCAGATCAGACCCTTCGTATTCAGACAGGTCGTTCTCGGAGATTTTCAGCTCAGGGAGCAACTCTTTGAACAGTATATCTACCGAACTCCCCTGGTCAACAAGGATCCTCTTTACATCGACCCCAGCTAAGACTACAGAAATGACCAATGGGATTTCCTCGTTGGGGCGACCTCGGAGGAAATCAAAGTCGGTAAAGGATAGAGGAGGTCTGTTTGTTTTGACTAAAGGAGAGGTCGGGTCAGCTCCGACGTTGAGGACCTCCTGCCAGTGTCGCTTTATGGATCTTTTGGTTCGTCTGTCCCCCATGATGACCATAGCTACTGGTCGTGGCCTCTAGGTCCTCGGCGCCTCCTCCGCGGAGTCACTGCTATCTACAGGAGATTTTGTTACCTCATTGACTGCGACCTTTTATTTCTGTGGCAAGTGCTTGGAAGACCTTTCCCTTTTCTTATCGTCCGTCCTCAGATACTGTTTTAGCTTTCCCTTCTGAATCAGGTCTTCGATATCATCCTTCAGCACCCTGCAGGCCTTGGAACTCGGTGCTAGCACATTCGGCCAGGATTCTTTCCCTAGTGGCGTTGAGGTCGGAATAATCTGCATGTCTTCCGCGCCACTCTTTCGTGCTGGCCCCAGAGTCCTTCTTATCCTTCCCTTTGCCCGACGCCGGACCTGCGTTGGAAGTGTCTGCGGCGTCGGCTTCCTCATAATCAATGTAATGTTGTGCTCGCCTCAGAAATTCATCGAGGGTTTTCGGCTTGCGTAGTCCGACACTGATCTAAAAGAGGCTACCCTTTCGAAGGCCGTGCCTCATGAACAGGACCCTGATGTCGTCGGAGAGTTGATGTACATCATCTGCGACCTGGTTGTACCACTCTATGTAGTCCCTTAGGGATTCCTTTTCCTCTTGCCGGATCCCCTGTAGCACGTCCACCGACTTGGGCTTCACCCTTGAAGCGGTGAAGCGATATGAGAACAATTTCATGAACTGCTTCCAGCTCGAGATTGATGCCGGAGGTAAGTCTCGGTACCATTTTAAGGCACACTTGCTCAGGGAGAGAGGGAATATCTTGCATTGGACATGGTCTGAGGCGTCACGGTAATTAAGCATCAGAGCAAAGGTGTCCACATGTTCATCGGGGTAGCCCCTGCCGTCGTACACATTTAGCCAGGGAGGCTTTTCCAGGGATTTTGGGATACGACAGTTAGCGATCTCGGGGATAAAGGGACTGGCTCGGGATCTTCCGTTCTTGTTCGGTACCGAAGTACGGGGTGTGATGTCGGATTAGAGCGTTCCGCGAGGATGAGAAGTTGACTTCGGGTGAGTGAGTTTGGACCTCGGATCGGCCGAGGTGGTCTTCTCCCGCACCTCGGGTTGGGTACCTGCAAGCACTCCGATGCCTAAGTCAGCAAAGGAAGTGAAGAGGTAATTAGAGAAAGGAATGAGTGCGTACTTGGAAATAGTGGACGAGTCCTGTATTTATAGACCACAGCGCCATACCGGGACCGTTGGATAGGTCGGGTAAATCTTGATCGTCGGATTTGGTTCAGGTGCGGACACGGGCACGCGGAGCACCGTAATGGGCCAAACCCAATGTTCCTTGGGAGGTTCGGCCTAGTCCGGAACAGGAATCAAAATAAGTAATCACCAGTTGACATGCTAATTAGAAAGCAAAATGAGGGATCAGAATTCCAAACTTGGCGTGCTAATCAAACACAAAATGAAGAAAGATCCACATATGGTGCCTCGATCGACAGTCAATAAATGGGAGGCTGACGCTCGGTGCATTAAAAAGCAATAATGAATGATCACTGTGGATCTGAAGGACCGATAGGTCTCAAAGGTCAACATACCTATATACCATTTTTTGGAAGGATTTTTGGACCAGACAAAATTAGAGTACAACAGCTGCCCCTCTTTAAGTATATTTTACTAGAAAAGTGAAGGGTTTTCTAATTTTCATAGTAAAATAGAAATAAAGATAAAGAACACTAGTTTTGTCCCCAAAAAATTGGGAAATTGAGAAAAGGTGACCAACACTTGGCGTGCTAATCAAAGCAAAATGAAGGATCGACACTTGACACATTGATTGAAAATAAATAAAGAATAATCTACACATGGTGTGTTGATCAAAAAAGTAATAAATGAAATCGACGCTTAAAGCATCGAAAAGCAATAAAGAATGATCTCTGGGAATCTGAAGGACCAATTGGTTTGAAAGGTCAACACCAGGCTTAGTGTTGACGTGATTAGAACTATTTTTTAAGTTTTTTTTGACAAAACGAATAGCAAAATAGAGAAATCCTAATAACAAACATCACTTTTTGGAAAGATTTTGTATAAACCAGACAAAATTGGAATAACCTCAAAATTTTAAAAGTAAAATAGAGATAAAGATAAAAGAACGCTAATTTTGTGTAAACTATGAAATATTTTATTTGGAGAAATTCATAATAAATGGGAAATAGGGTTGACTAAAAACATGATAAAGAAGGATTGCTGGGGATTTGAAGGACCGACGGGTCTAAAGGAGCACAGGGGCTCTGAAGGAGCACTGGGGCTCTGAAGGGCTGCCTGGGCCTGATGGACCATAGTGGTCTAATGGACTACAACTAGCTATGGTACTAATAAAACAGTCTGAGGGTGACCTACGTCGGTGCAGTCGTGAGGGTCAAGATCATATCTAGAACTGATATGTTGACCACGAAGGATTTACGCTACGTCTTAGACCAACATAGCTAATCTGAAGAACCACTGGGGGTGTGAAGGATTCGTCGTGCTCAGTTACGACGTATGATCTGAAGGTAGAGTTCAAAGTCGTTGTTTTGACGTGTTAATCCGAACTGAACTGAAGGACCGATTTGGTCTGAAGGATATATGCTAGACTCTCTGCTAACACTGCGATCTGGTGTATGATGTACGGTTAACGCTCGTCGTGTTGACTTAAAAGATGGAAGGATCGACACTTGAAGTCGAGAAGCAACAGATGTTATGCATATGACATGCATGTAATGTATGCACTTGTAATGATTGGTCTTGAGTGGAATGATGAATGAAATGTAATGGATGACTTTTTGCTTTTTTGCTTTTCTGCTTTTTGTTTTTTTTTCTTTTGTTTGCTTCTCTCTTTAGCCTTTTTTTTTTGCTTCTTTTCTTGGTATATGATGAAGGCATGAAATGAGAATGTGAATATGATGCAAATGTAATGCTTTGATGCAAACACTATGGTGGATAAAAGGAAGTGTGTAAATGCGTGGTGCGATGATATGATTGATTGGGATATAGAAACATTTTTCTTGGTAATGATGAGATGCAAGACTTTGGATGCGAGAAACAGAGGTGAATATTGATCATTCCTTGGAAAAATTAGATTTGATTCAAACTTCGGCAATCTCAAGGTTGTTATTTAAGACACTGATGTGAAAAAGTACTTGACTGTATTTGTAGACTCGCTTTTTTTGCTCTTCCATTGTGACGCCCCATGATGACCGAAGTTTTAGTCCACAAAGTTTACTAGGTGGATTTTTAGTATCACATTATTAGCTTGTGTTCCCTCTCTTTGAAGCATTATTTAGTAATCATGTATAATAGTGCAAATACAAATGAATGAGCCAGTTAACTCGAGGTTTTAGAGATCTAGGGTATGGACAGATGTGACACGTGACAGGTTTTTGCCAAAGTCATGAAAGGTAGATTTTCTCCAACTTAAGGAATGTGGGACTGCCCCAATTTAGATTTCTGATGACGATGAATGAATAACTTGCCCCTGTCTAGTGATGACAGTAACTAGGGGTGTAGAGAAAATGATGAATTGGGGGATGGCTTGACTTTGGAATGGAAGGTGGTAAGCAAGATGCTTTGTCTCAACCCATGGAGTTTGATGTTTTCCCGATTATGGAAAGGACAAGGTTTCCCCGACTAGAGTAACATTGTGAAAGGGTGTATTTAGGATAATGAGTTGAGGAATTGCCCTGGTATGGTTTTATGGATGTGAATATAACAAGGGAATGAGATGGATGTGGGGCGAATTTCCCCAATTTTAGGTGAATGAATGGTGACGGGATTGCCCCACTTTGGAATGACATTTCAAATGGTTGTTTTAAGTGACTTGTAAAAGGTGACAGAATTAGGGTAATGACTATATAGACTAGGTGTGGTATATGAATGGGATAGACGCTAGACAAATTTCCCCAAGTTCAAGTGGAATCAGCGGTGAAGGGAATGCTCCACTTTGGGATCTAGGTGGTGATCCTAGTACAAACGTTTGGTTGTCGTTAAGATGATTCCCACAAGTTATGATAGTCTTGAATATTTGAAACTTCACTTGGTGAGCGCTAAACTTTGTCTTTACAACATGAAGGGATCTTGGGGTGCAAGCCTTTTGACTCTTTTTTTTGTATATTTTTCTTTTTGATATATATCTTTTCGAGCAAACATATTGTAAATAAATAAACATATTTGTCCTAAAATTACAACTTTGAGAAAACGAAAGCAATCAGTCATTGATCATAATGGACTTTTTAGAGTTTTAATGTGGCAAATGGTTAGGGGTTTATGAAAGAATGGATAATTAGGTCCAATGAAGTGTTTGAGGGCTTATGGAATGAGGGATAATTATACCCAATGAGGCGTTTGAGGGTTTATGGAAGAACGGATAATTTTACCCAATGAGGTGTTTAATGGTATAGAGTATCAGCTCACAATTTCTACTACTTTTACCTTTTTCCTTTTTTTCAGGATTTTTTTCAGTCCTCTTTTTTCTTTTTGAATTTTACTTTCTTCTTTTGTGATTTTTTTCTTTTGAGCTGGGTGAGCTAGTAAAAGTGATACGCCATTTTTATATGTGGAATTGATCCTTGTCTAGGGTGATTGACAGAGTTTTTTTTTATCATTGACTCAAAGTGGGTAGGAAAGGGTATATTTCTAGGATACGAAAAGATGACCAAACTTTATTTCAAAACACAATTGCTTGTCTTCTCAAAAATTAACTCAAGGACAAAGAAATTATTTATTTTTATATATTTGCGTTTTCTCTGCATTTCTTTTTATGCCCTAATTTTTGCTTAGGCTGCTCTTACGTGTTTTCAACCTAACAGCCTTTTTTGAATTCCCTTTTTTGATTTATTTTTTTGCAAAAGACTCGCACTTGCACCAAGTATATAATGTTGACAAGGTATCTTAATTATCAAAAATTTGCCCCCGTGTGGAGGACCTAAAGTGAAATTTCATCAATAGCGAACAAACCAAATAGTCAACTAGGTACTGGTGTGGGGAATATGCATTTTATGGGTGGTCGGGGTGGGACTAGACATGGACAAGGGACGATGATAAGATGCAAAGAAATGGACACTAACTGACTCAAACAAGAGTAAATGCACATTACATACAAGTTCACTATACAAATGCTTCATGGAGAGTTAACATAGTTAGAAACATGATAGAAGAAACTTTTGATAACACATTAGTTAACAAAATGGTTCATTTTTATTTATCATGGTATGGATGAGATGCATCGATTTACTGACAAAAATTGTGGACAAGCTACAAACAGTGAATAAATTACTTCTTTTTTTGAAAATTGAGTGTCTGAAAACAACTTGAGTTTGCAACTAAGTACAACCTCGTTTGAAATTTAGTAGGTTAAACTTTTCCAAGGAAGAATAATCAATTGAAAGGTATTTGCAAGGACGTCTCTCCTCTCATCAATTTTTTTAAAAAAAGTATGCTCATGGTTTTTTTCTATTTTTTTTAAATGTAATGCATGAATGAACAAATGATGTTGTATATGCATGATGCCAATACATGGAATGCATGAATGAATGATCATTTGAAAAGATTAACTATCCAAAATGATTTTTTGGAGGTAGTGCAACATGCTATATGTTTTTGGATGATGAATGATGCAAGAATAGAAGAAAATGAAGCAATTCCTAATTTTGTTTTGATGCATGCTGGATGACTAATGCATTTGAGATGGATAGGAATGAAGAACTTTTGTTTTAATTTTTTTATGATGCATGAAGAGGAGTAATGAAATAATGAATGCATGAACATAACTTTTTTATAATATCAAGGTGATATATATTTTTTTTGTGTGTATGAATATGTAAGATGATGCAATTTGGACAAATATATGGTATCTTTGTTTTTTCTTTTTCTAGATGATGAGATTCATGTTGGTACCATGATAATGGGAAGTATTTGAAAACAGTGACTTTATTCTATTATGAATGCATGGTGTTTTTTTTTCTAGTTAAAAGACTAACTATGCTCATGCAACAAGGATAATCAAATTAAATGCCCCTTGTGTCCTAAATTGGTCACACCTAGAATATATACCCTAGCGGTCGAAGGTTTACTTTGTGAATATCCTTTCGAGTGACTCTAATTACTTTCTCACAAAAGGCCTCCAGAGCTAAAGTCTCCTTTACAATATTGTCCACAACGATAGATGACTATCAGGTGTGGGATATCATAAAAAGTTGCACTCTGGTTGAGACTTTCATGATAGTCAGACTGATAAATCCAGAGTGACTATCACTAATTGTCTCCACTGGTCCTAAGTTTCATAAGACCCGGGTATAGGGCCCAACTCATAAGTGTGTGCAAATGTGAAAGTGATGTGTGTGATGGGAGCAAGACATAAGATTATTGGGGGTTAAATATGTTTTTAGTCCCTACAAAATTTCACTATTTTGTTTTTAGTCCCTATAAAAAATTTCGTTAACTTTTAGTCCCTATAAAATTTCACAATTTTGTTTTAAGTCCCTATAAAATGTAAACTCGTGTATACCTTTAGAATTTTTGAATGATATTTTGCATACACGTTAAAGATATTAAAAATATCTCCCTCACAAAAAATAAACTCAAAATTTGATTTCTAGGTTAGTATTTCCTTTAATTTGTTTATCGAATCTTTTGCACTTAAAAAATTTAGATTTAATTTATGCGTTGTTAAAAAATTCAAATTTTTTCTGGAAGAGATGTTTATAATGTCCTCAACATGTATGCAAAACATCACTCAAAAATTCAATGGATATACACTAGTTGGCATTTATAGGGCTAAAAACGAAATTTTGAAATTTTATAGGGACTAAAAGTCGATGAAAATTTTTATAGGGACTAAAAACAAAATAGTGAAATTTTGTAGGGACTAAAAACATATTTAACCCAAGATTATTTAAACCCTAAAATATATACAATATTTGTAGAATGAAATATGGTCGTCTAACCTAAGGTTTAAGCATAACAAAATATTTACAACATATAAATCAAAAATAGGAAAGGGAAATAAATATGGAAAATTTAAAAATTTGGAACAACTAACCGTGTTAGCCCCCTTTGGGTTCTGTTCTAATGTCTCTATATATAGAGACTTTCAATTTGTTTTCTTGCTGAGGATACAGCTAAGGAGCACCTTAATAGTCTCTTTCACTTTTCCTATTTCATGATTCTGTTTCTTCTAAGCTTGGTGCTGCCTTCTGCTTGTTTTCTAATTTGTGTGTTTATCCAAGGGTGCAATATTTTTGACTTTTCTTTTGTAAAGAATAATGATAATCAAGATAAGTCTACTTTGGAATTTTTAAATAAATAATAAAGAAAATATATTGCATAAAGACTCAATACCAAAAATTCAATATTGTTCTCTTTTATTTCAAATTAGTCGAATAAAATTAGGGTACAATAGTTAGGTTCCAATGAATTCAACCAAACCTCAGCTCTATCTTTCAAGGAATATAGAAAAAGCATCACCAAAAACACCAGGGAGTATAAAATTACTATAAACATCAACAAATTGTTTTAAGTGCAAATGTGGATCCTCAATGGGACTACCACCAAATTGACCAACTATTTAGACCATTTGAAACATTATAGGTTTAAATTCAAAATGAGTTGTGGCAAGCTCAGGTTTTACCATTTTTTCCTGGAGCTATTCTGAGTCATATTTATTGTGATTGTTTTTTATTGGAGAAGATCCAGGGGTATACTTTTCTTTTACTTGCAATTTTGATTGATTAAATAAGAATTGTTATCGTGGTTAAAACAAGGATAGATTAAATGAAGAGCACAAATTGCTACAAATCAGATTAAACTATTTCTTTTTTTGGTCAACAGATTAAACTATTTCAAATTTGCATATTTTCTTTAGGGTATGTTTGGATACACCCAACTTAACGGAATGGAATGGAATGGAGCGGAGCGGAATGAAGCGGAGTGGAGTGGAATGGAATAAAAATTCCATTCCATTGTTTGGGTATTTTATGATGGAATGGAACAAAGTTCCCACTCCATTGTTTGGAGAACGGACGGAACGGAATCAATTAAAACATCTTTATTCCTTTATTACCCTTACTATTAAAAACACATGACAGTCCCAATTTTGCATTTCATTACGGTTACCAACTGGATCAAAAAACGCAGAATCACTGTATAAAAAAAAACGCAGCACACAGTAACTCAAATATTAAAAACACAGCAGCATCATAGTTTAAAAAAAACGCAGCAATATTCTTAATATTAAAAACCCACCATCACAATTACATCTGGTTCAACAAAAAACGCATGACAATAACAAATGAGATACCTATGGTTCAAAAAACACATCACAGTACCGATTGTGCAAACAGAGTTACATGACAGCAACCAACAATCACATGTATTGCATGTTCATAGTCATCCAAAATGTGTGAGAACATTCTTACAACTAGTTCTCAAAACTAACATAAAACTATCATCAATTAAATGGGTAACCTTGCACAATAAAAGGTAGCATTTCTTTGCGCTTGTCAATTGGAACTCCCTTAAAAGCAGGGACGGAGCCAGTATCAAATAGCTGCGGGGGCGAGCTAAAAAATTAAAATCAGTCTAAAATAATGCATGTATATATGTATCAATTTTTATGAATAACATCATACTTATTTGATTTTTTTTTTACTGGACATCATACTTATTTGATAAAAGCACAGTAGTTATAGTCCTGTAAAAAAATTATAACTTCTATGGCTTCTAAGTATAAATAATGATTTTTTTTGGTAAAAAAAGTATAAATAATGATTTTTTATGTAAAAAAATTCCAACGTCCTATTCACGTAATATGCTAAATCCCTAGATATTCTCAACTCTCAATCTATTCTATTTATTATTACTAATAATTAAAGGATAGCACAACTGCACCAACATATTAGTACATAACGATATGTTAATTATCTACTAGTACTATCTAGTGTTCAAAGAAAATTAAATATCAGGGGGGGCTGGAGCCCTTGTAGCTACATACCTAGCTCCGTCCCTGCTTAAAAGCCTTCAATGCTTCCAGATGTTCTACCAGATACATATAAACATAGGGCAATGAAGTTGATTCAACACCAATATTTACATAACAAACTTCTGAATATACTCAAAATATAAAATAATCACAATTAAACATCGTACCTCTATAAGCTTGTCCCATATTTCTGGTTCAGCAATCCACATACTTCTCGTATGATCCCATGCAAATCCACTCAAGCCATTCTTGAAGATATCGTAACAAGTATTAAACTTTGTTTTTATAGCTTTCATATGATCTTTTATTTTCTCTTTGGAGAGAGGTTTGTCGGGAAAATGGTTCTTCAACTCTTGTAAAATGCTATCCATAGCGGTTGATGTCATACTATTACCATTTTTATTTCCCAAAGTTTGTTGATGCAAGTATGCATCAATCATAACCTCATCCATATGCGTTGTCCAGTTACATGTTTCACCAGCTTTTGCTTTCTTTGCCTTCCTTGGATTTGCTTCCATATCAAATCTCAAAAATAAATAACATATAAAGTTCAAGCACAAATCTAAAATATAAACAATAGGAACAATAAGCAAAGTAATAAAAAACAACGATTAATCTGAAGAAGAAAAAAGGAACGATTTTTAATGGAGAAGCAACAACAATGATGGTCACAGTGGTAATAAAATGAGAAAAACGATGGATTGAGCCATACCTTGTCAATGGAGAAGAGAAGCTTCTTGGATGGAGAAGAAGAAGAAGTGGAGGAGTCCAGTAGAAGAGAAGAGCTACTGATCAAAAGAGAAGAAGAGGGAACGTTAATGTGTATAAAATAATAGGGGCAGAATTGTAATAGACTAATTAGGGTGAGCCATTCCACTCCTTACCCCCCAAATTGGGAGGGAACAAAAATGAGGAGATGTGATGGAATGGGAGGGAATGTATTCCATCAGGTTCCATTCCATTCCATCCTTTTTTTAAGTTCCCAAACAATGGAACTTTGCCTCATTCCATTCCATCCAAAACCACCAATCCAAACATACCCTAAGACAACTAATTTTAACGACATGGATTGAGTTTCGATGTTGTGTTGTTGGATTTTCGATTAGGTGCTGCTGTCAATATTGTGTAGTCATGCAAGTTGGGACTTTTCGATCAATTTAAGACAAATTTTTATATGAAAATATAAGACAAATTTTAAGAAAAGTTTTTAATTTTATTTATTATTAAATTTTAAAATTCTGAAATTCAAATTTGGACCGTCTAATCAAAATTAGAGGGCTCCAAGTTGTTGTTCACATGTCTTACATCAAGAAGGTAATGCCAACAAAAAGGCGAAGCTCATACAACTAGGCTTAGCGGCAATTGGGAAACAAGAATATCATTTGACGACTAGTTTTGACCGGTTATGTGTTGGTTTTTCAACTTTTTTTTTTGATTCAAAATAGTTTTGAGGACAAAATGGACTAGGAGCAGATCTTGTTCCTGGTTAAACTTGTTAAATCGATTGGTTCGATTTTCACATCCTTGTCTAAAACTGTAAATTATTGTCACTTTAGTCACTGATTTTAGAGAAACTACATATTAATTCCTCAAGCGAGGAGTTTGGTGTACTCGTATTGACTTGGGTTGCCTTTTCATGTCCTCCGCCTAACCGGTCGGGCGAGAACTTGTTATCTAGTTCCGGCTTCTCTTTCAGCTTATTGGCTTGGTTGCCTTCTTCATTCTCTAAGTCATCAAACTCAGAGTAGTTGCATAAGTCGAGGACGTTGATGTCGATTTTCTTGTTATGCTTTCCTTTTGGGGGTTTCAATAGCTGACTAATCTTGATCTGATTTCAGGGAGAGGAAGTGACACCTCTGAGCTGAGCCTAGATCGGCACACAACGTAATCAACTCATCTTTCGGCAAATAGAATTTCATTTTGAGATGGATGATAAAGGCCATTGCTTCCAATCGAACCAAAGTTGGTCTTCTAATTATGCAGTTATAGATCGATGGACATGGAAAGACCAAGAAGGGAGTTTTAACGGCCCAAGTAAGAAACTCATCGTCGTAAGTCACCATAAGTTCTAGCTAGACATGAGGTTTCGTTTTTAATTCGTTGAACACGGAGAGGTCTGATCTCCGATAAGAGGTTAGGTCCTTCTCTGAGATGCCCAATTTGGCCAACAGCCCAACAAACATTATATCTGTCGAGCTCCCTTGATCCACAAGGTTCCTCCTTACTTCAAAGTTCGCCATTTCAGCTTAAAATATTTAAGGAATATATTTGTTGAGTTTCCCATCTAGGAGGTCCTTATCTTCGAAAGTTATGGGAGGTCAGTTTGAATTGATCTCGGTCGTTGATGTAGAAGCAACATTCATTATCTCCTTCCATCTCCTTTTCATCATTTTTGGTGTTTCCCATCCTTCAACGCGATATCCACCAAAGATCACCATAGCCACTGGATCGGGATTTGATTTCCATTTGTCAACCTCGGAATTTGAGTCGTAGCTATTGTCTTTTGAGGGTTTTCTGACTCCATTCATCACCATTTTCCCTTTGCGAGGAGATCATGAACATGGTCGTTCTTCGTTGTTCCTTACATATTGTCCGAGCTTTCCCTTCCGAATGAGCTCCTCAATGTCATCTTTTAAGGCGTTACACTTGTTAGTGTCGTGTTTATTACTCCTATGGTAATGACCGTACATTTTCTTGGATGTCCACCTTTTATGCTCTAGGGGCTTAGGCAATATTATATCATAGAAGTCAACATTTGCACATTTGGTCAAAATCATAGCCCGGGATACTTTAAGCAGTGTATGTTCAGAGAAGAAGGAAAATCGACCACAGGGGCGCGCAGAGTGCCTCCTTGCTCTCTCCTTTGCCCGACTTCTCGGGGTTGAGAATTTTTCTCTGTTGTGGGCTTTCTAACTATCCGGGATAATAACTTTTCTACTTCACAATCAAGGAACCCTTGGGATCAGTGAAAGAAATCATCTAGATTTCTGGGGTTGTTCACGCCGACGTCGACCTATAATAGACTTCCAACTCAGAGACCGTCCTCCATAAAATACAGTCTCATCTTATCTTCTATGTTGAATCTTTCAACATATTACAATGGGGGATTTGTTTTCACCCTGCCGATCAAATTGCTTTTAGTGCCTTCTCCCATTTTGATTTTTGTCCTTGAAGTCGTAAACCATGCCGAATAGAGATTGGTGAGCTAGGACAAAGACGATATAGAATTCTCTTTTAGACCACAAAACCATACCAAGGCTGATTTGAACAAGGTTAGAAGAAATATCTTGCTTTTGACAGAGTCCCTAGCACCATGGTAGCGGAGCATTAGATCAAAGTAGTCGAGGTGGTTGTCGGGGTCATCAATACCATTGTACATGTTCAAGATAAATGGCTTCTCCAAGTCATTGGTGATGTCGAGGATGGCGTCTGCAAGGTGGAATGTCCTTCTAAAATTGGTTTCCAAGATCTTGGTGAGAAGAATGATTGTTTCTTAATGATGTTATTGGCCCACTCCAGAGCAGCTTCCTTCCTAACCGCGTCATGATAATGCCCTCATTGCTCAAGAAATTTTTCATTTTATGCACAAGAAGAAAGGTAGAGTTGGCTTTCTTATGTTTAAAATTGATTTTGAGAAAGCTTATGATTAGGTTGATTGGAATTTTCTGAAGCTCATCTTCACAAAATTTGGCTTCCCTTACCAAATTATTGACTTAATTATGAGTTGCATTTCCACTTCTACTTTGCCTCTCAAGTGGAATAGTGAGAAGCTTGATAGTTTTGCACCTACTAGAGGTTTAAGGCAAGGAGATCCCATATCTCCTTATCTCTTTCTTCTTTGCATGGAAAATTTGGCTCTGCTCATCCAATCTAAGGTGGACTCCAACCTTTGGACCCCTATTCAGATTAATAATGATGGCCCCCCAATCTCTCTCCTTTTCTTTGCAGACAATTACTTATTATTCACTAGTGCAAAATCTCCTTAGGTTAGGGGTGGTTAAGGAAGTCCATGCCTTTTGTCTGGCTTCAGGTATGAAAGTCAATGTGCATAAATCTAGGTTCATGCCTTCCAAAAATATACCTCGGGCAAAAGTAACAAAGTTTGAGAATATGTTGAATTTTACTCACACCCATAACATTGGAAAGTATCTTGGCTTTCCACTCCTTCAGGGGTAGAGTCACCAATGCAGACTTCTCTTTCATCTTAGACAAGGTTAACAGCAGGATAGCAGGTTGAAAGAGTAACCTTCTTAGTAGGGCAGGCAGGGAGACTCTTGCTAAATCTGTCATGAGCTCCATGCCAATCTACACTATGGACAATCTTTGGATCCCTCAAGGAGTTTGTGACAAACTCAACTCTTACATTAAACAATTCATTTGTGGAGGTAAGCATAATCATTGGGTTAAATAGGACAAAGTGAGCATACCCATTGGTAGTGGTGGCCTTGGTCTTCGCCAATCTAGAAATGTGAACACTTTTATGCTTGGAAACATGTCTGAAAATTCTTCATAACCCTGATTGCAAGGGCTTCCTACACTTGGAAGTCTATTATCCAAGCTGCTGAGATCCTTAAGCCTGGTTATATTACCCGGGTTGATGAGGGTGACATCTCACTTTTGTATGAAAAATGACTCCATAAGAGCCAAATATGTAATAGAATTCCTTAGGTTGATATTCATGACTTGAACATCCGGGTTAAGGACATTACTAATAATTGCTCTTGGAACTTCAACCTGCCTTACACTAATATTCTTGATGATATCAAACTTGAGATGCAAAGTGTCTTTATTAATTCTAATTTCGAAGATACAATTATATGGAGCTCATCTCCATCAAGTCAATACTCTATCAAAACTGCTTACTTCTGGCTCACACGCTTGTCTGGCTTGAATGATTAATAGGTACCCAGCTTAGAAAAATCTTGGAGGTGGATTCAAAAGTTAAAAGTCTCAGAGAATGTCAAGCATTTTGTTTGGATCATCATGCATGCTCCCTACCAACTTCTTTAGGGTCAGGCGACACATGACACAAAATAAATCCTATCATAAATGCGGTGCTACAAATGAGACAATTCTCCATACTTTGAGAGATTGCAATCGATCTCATCCTATTTGGCGCCTCTTTCGCTTTGTTAATTTACAAGAGTTCAACTCTGACAATCCTTGTCTCTGGTTCGAATCAAATGCTACGAGCAATTATGGTATTTTATTTATCATTACGTGTTGGATGCTTTGGAGGTCTAAGAATGATGAGATTTTCTCTAACACCCGTTGGGAAAACTGGAGAATTAGTAGTAGTATTCGCTCTCTATTGGATGCTACACATAGCTTTTCTTAGCACTTCTTCTCATAAGGAACCACGCCTCGTCACTTGGGTGCCCTTTTTTATTATTACTAGATCCTTTGCAACCCTGGACGTTTAGGTTATGGAGGACTCTTCAGGGATCATAACGGCAATTGAATTATAGGTCTCTTAGGTGGTTGTGGCTACACTAACAGCATGAATGCGGAGTTGCAGGCTACACTAACAATTTGGTTTGTGAGACTAATTCGTTGACCGCTCTGATGTTCATTAACGGGGAGTTTCTACTTCCCACCCTCGTGCACCTATAATTGATCACTTTTACTCCTTTATGGTTCGTGGTTGACGGCTCATTTTTCAACATTCTCTTCGGGAGGGTAACTCTTGTGCGGATTGATTGTCAAAACAAGGCTTATCTATGAAGCATTGAGTTCATCTATGGAACAATTGTCCATCAACTATTTCTTCATCTATGCTCACATATGCTTTAGTGATTGCCAGATTGATGCCCTAGTTGGGTTGTTTGTTGTTTTTTATTTTCTTATTGATAAAAAAGTATATATGTGTGTTAAATTAAATTAAATTTAAAGGCTTAAATATGTTTTAGGCCCCTGCAAATATAGCGTGTTTTGGTTTAGCACCCTGCAAAAAGTTTTTTAAGTAAAAAGTCATTGCAAAATACAGTGTTTTGATTTAGGCCTTTCTATTAGAGTTCTGTTAGACTGGCGTTAAAAAATTCGAACGTGCCTGCCACATGGTAAAAAGTCATTGCAAAATACAATATTTTGATATAGAAAATAATGAAAAATAAAAAATAATGAGTTGGCCTGCCAAATAAGCATTTAAAACAAATAAAAATGAATATTAAATGACACATAAGTATTCCGTCAGCCAAGTCAGCATTTTTTGTATCATACCACTAACAGAAGGGCTTAAATCAAAACACTGTATTTTGCAAGGACTTTTCACAAAAATAAAATAAAATTGGAGAGTGTCAAACCAAAACACGCTATATTTGCAAGGCCTCAAACATATTTAAGCCTAAATTAAATTCTGATAATAAGGATTTCCTTTTTCGACTCAATGATAATTGATAATAGATAGGAATTGTGGGCCATTTATAGGATACGCCATTTGGGTTAGGGCTACAAAGTGAACGGAATTAACGACACCGTTTTTGCTTGGTTTTTTTTTTGGTACCCCCACCATTTTTGTATATACACCCACAAGACTTTTTTGGACGAAAATACCCCTAAAAAAGTTGACCAAAAATCATATATACCTCACCCTACATATATACGACTTTGAAAAATTCAAATCGTATATATGTGAATTTTTTTAAAAAACGGTTGTATATACATAAGGGGGTGTATATACGACTTTGTAAAATACAAGTCGTATATACCCCCACACATACATATATACGATTTGGTGAAATACAAGTCGTATATACGTAGGTGTGGGGGTACATACGACTTGTATTTTACAAAGTCGTATATACACCCCCCCTTATGTATATACGACTTGTTATTAAAAAAAATTGTTTTAATTTTTAAAAAAAGGTTAAAAATGCTACTAAAAATTCGTTAAAGAGTCAAAGCTAATCCAAAAATTATAAAAACACCACTAAAAATCTAATAAAACCAAAATAAGGCTATGCAATTTTTTTTAGATTTTTTGGAGACTATGAAAAATTAAAAAAATTAATAAAAAATAGTAAACGATGGAATTTGGGATTTTGAGCCCGTTGTCCCGATAGAAGTGCATTTTAGGGGAGTCTTGATCCTTAATTTTTTTCGGACTTAATGGTTGTGGTTTTAGCACAATCGGAGTAGGTTGCCCGAAAACGGATTTTTTAGCCTAAATTATTCACTCGACGTATAACATCGCCACGTGTTAACGAACTACACACTAAACAGAACCAAAACACGGTCAATATTCATATCTAATTTATTTTTCTAAAAAAAAAAAATTTTAATTTTTAAATGATTTATTTATTTTTAATTTGGGTTACAAAATCGTATATGCGTAGGTGTGGGGGTATATACGACTTTGTAATTTAACAAATCGTATATACCCCACCTTAGGTATATACGATTTTATTTTTTTAAATTTTTAGGGAAAATCGTATTTAGGTATATACAATTTTAATTTTTTAAAATTTTTAGGGAAAATTCGTATTGAGGTATATATTTTTTTGAGCTGGGAATATGTTGGGGTTTTTAAATTTTGTGAAGGGTACTTTGGTCTTTTCGCATGGAGGGTAGGTTTTTTTTTTGCTTTAGTAGGAATCAATTATAAACCCTAAACCCGTTGCTTCTTCTTTCTCTGTTCTTCTGCAACCAACTGCTACATTAGAGAGAGAGAGTGAACGCAAAACATAAGCATCAGAGCAGAATAATCGATGGCGGGCGGCACCAAAGAGAAAGAACAAAAGCGTGGGAAGGAGGAGAATGATGGAGAAATACTCGATTACATAATGAACTTAGAGAACGTTCCATCGAAGCTCCCTCCACACCTTGAACTTCTCAAAACTCGCGTTATTTGCAACAGCGATGCTCCTCAGCATGTATATATCTTCTTTCCCTTATTATTTTCTCCAAATTTTACATTCCATGTTTCATTATTTTTAGTACCCTGTTTCTTAAAGCTGTTAAATTTAGAATTGGGGGCTTAAAAGCATACATGATTGGATTCAAAATTTTCAAGCTTGTTAATTTAAGTTTTTTGAAGTATTTAGCTGTTCTATATTTTTAGTGGGTTTTTTTGTTGTTGTTTGGATTTGCTTTTTTATTTAATATTTTCATGTGTTGATGTTTGCAGACAGATACCATACAATATTCTGGTGCTTATGCAGCGTTAGGAGTTGATAATAGTATACAGTTAGACAATTTCTGTAAAAACTTGAAGATTGAAGTGAAACGGCTCACGGATGAGGACATGGAGTTTGACATGATTGGAATTGATCCAGCACTTGCCAATGCGTTTCGAAGAATCCTTATAGCAGAGGTGAACTATTTCTACCTCCATAGTTATTAACAGTCTTGATGTCATATTTGGTTCTGAATTTATCAGTGAAGGTTCTTATGCAAATGGGAGAGAAGTAAGGCGTAGTGAGATGTTCCTAGTTTTGCGATTGTTGAATCCTAGCCACTCCTAATTTCAAGAGCAGGGCCTGCTGTTTGGAAAATAGCAAAGCTGTCTCATTCATTCTCATTAAAGGCAAAATCGTATTCTAATAATTGCAAGTGTTTTGTGCACAAAAGAGATGAAAGATTATTATAAGTGACTAAAAGGAAATCTATCTTGGTAATGTTAATATTAATATTATCATTACTATTATTATTATTATTATTATTATTATTATTATTATTACAGTAACGAGTACATAAAGTTTGAAGGATTTCCAAATAGTTCCTGGTGTCTATGCATCGGGTAAGGTTGGTGAAATAGTTTGAAGGATTTCTAATTATTATTACATCTCCCATTTGTGCATAATATGGAACTAAGGCCTAAGAATACAAGCTGTTATTGCATAAACAAAGAAGCAAAGTATGAGGTAGTTAATTAGCTATATGTGGCAGTGCTAAGGGGTGAGCTGAAGTCTATGTTAGTTTAGAGAACCATGAAAGCACATGAGAAGATAGAAAAAATGGTACTGTAGAAGGCATTAGGCACATAAGTAAATTGTTTCTAAGCAGGTCTATGTCTTGGTATTATGCAAAAGCAAGTGAGGTATGGGGAGGAATTCATTGGTAAAACACTTTTTATTAGGTTTTCTTATCTTAAAACTACAGCAGGGTGTATATTTATAGAATAACCAATTTGGTCAAAGTCCTAACATTTGCACATAATGGAAATGGTTACTTGGGCATGTGGCAGTTCGTAAGGAGAGGAAATATAAGATGCTGTCATTTTAGTTAAGTTGTAGGCATGTGAAATAAATATTGAAATGTGGTATGTGCTGTGCTGATGAAAAAATTAACGTATTGGATAAGTCTTATCCTTTGTGCGTGCGTAATTAGAATAAGTCAGATGTGGCTGGTTTTCAGTCTTTTTCTTTTGGTCACTATGTCTATATGCAGAAACTAGAAAATTTGTGGGTCCATTCCAATGTATCTTAGGTTGTCATGGGGTGAGAGAACAGGACATAGCTTTGGGTTGCACCTAAATTTCAATTCATTTTCATATTCTTCCATAACCAATATCCTGCAACAGTGGGCAGGGAGATTTTTTAGAATTGGGGTTTACATATGGAAGCAGAATGCTTGTCAAAGCATAATTTATTAACAGAGGCATTAGCAGCAAGTCTGGTTAGTGAATGGACTCATGAATTAAAGGGTTCTAAGGAAACCCAAGTGTTATTGTGTCAGAAATTTAAGGGATATTTCCCCTGTCCGCTTTGAATAAATTGATGTGATTGTAATTTTACAGGTGTGATTTAGAATCTATGGATATGGTGAGGGAAGAGAAATAGAGAATGTTGTTATTGTATGTGGGAAGGAATCTAAGACTCAAATGTGTAAACCATGTATCATACATTGGCAGCTTTGATTTATTGTATTCTCCTTCCTTTAACCATGTCGGCCAATAAGTGTAGCTTCTGCATAGAAATTTAACATTTCTTTCATGTGCTGTTTTTGCTAGCCTGTAGGCTAAAACTACTGTTATGCTTATCATCTTAAAGTAGTTTCCTTTTCATCTCCATGTGTTTCCCTTTGTACTTTGAGTTGATTATTACTTATCAGTAATATTACAGTCCTAGTCTAATGGAGGTAATAATCTTGTTTATTTTTTTAAAATTAGGTTCCTACAATGGCTATTGAAAGAGTGTATATTGCAAACAATACATCAATTGTACAAGACGAAGTTCTTTCCCATAGATTGGGTCTCATTCCAATCAAAGCTGATCCCAGGCTATTTGAATATCCAGGTCTTATATCTATACTATCACATACATGATTGTATTTCTCATTACTTACAACTTTCTTGCGTTATAAATGGAAAATTGGAAATAAGATGCATGTTGTTTGTTGGAGGAGATGACAAGAACTAAATATTTTTATTGTCTTTTATTATAAATAAATAGACACTGCAGGAGATGACAAGAACGAAAAAAACACCATTGTATTCAAATTACATGTTAAGTGTGAAAAGGGCAAGCCTCGTATTAGAGGTAAATCTCCCAAATTACATGTTTGCTTGATAGTGTTTATATTGCTGTTAACTTCTTCAGCAATTTAACTCCACCTGAATCTTTGCAGTAGTAATCTTTCTTGTCTGATGATATTAGAATATAAATGCAGTGAAATCAGATGAACTGAAATGGTTACCTCAAGGAAGTGAGCTCAATGCTGGAGATACCAGAGCAAATACCAAAGCAAATACTGGTTCAAAACCCCAAACATTTACATCTTTTAGTTGCAGGCAAGACTCGCTTCCCGAATTCTCCAGCAACCCACTTGGTCCCACAAATTCAGATATTATATTAGCTAAACTTGGACCTGGTCAGGTAAGCTATCTGTCTTTCCTACCTCCACCGCCACCACCTATTGTATTATTTGGTGATGAAATTGATACAAGGAAGTAAGCTTTAGGTCGGATGAACTAACTCGCAAAATAGAAAACATTAACAGACACATCATTGCAGCAGGTCAATGAGGTGAATATCCACACCGATGAATTGAAATTTAGCTCTACCAAGCTGAATCCATATCCAACTAGTATTTGTCCGTCAATTTTGAATAATGATGCTATCTTTGTATTCTGGTATGTATGCTAGGCACACAGTATTAAATTGTGTTTTGATACTGATAGATGTTTTAAGCCTTATTTTTTATTATGTCAAGTAAAATTCGTTTATTAGGCTCTCAAATTTGACAACCTTGAAATGGGTTATTTAATTTTGCAAACTTGTAATTAATTGCACGTCTTCATTTAGAAAACTGTAAGTTGTACCTACATATGAATTCAGATAAATACCTCTTTTTTAAGAAAGTTTAGTTGCTAAACAAATGCTTTTATAGGAAATCGAACTCGAAGTTCATGCTGTTAAAGGCGTCGGTAAGACACATGCAAAATGGTCCCCAGTTGCTACTGCTTGGTACCGAATGCTTCCAGAGGTAAGGAATATCATACATCTTGTCTACCGCTCACGCATTAACAGATAAAAAATTCACAAAATCTTGTCATCTGTATGCTTGGCTTTTCTTATCTAGGTTATACTCCTGGAAGATGTTGAGGATGAGTTGGCTGAAGAACTAAAAAATAAATGTCCAGTTAATGTATTTGATATTGAAGATATTGGAAAAGGTAATTCAGTTTTTGTGTTTGTCCTTCTGCCGTTAGATTTTTATGTCTTTCTGTTCTGAACCATAATGGTGGAGGGCTGCTACTTCCAAATTGGTTTTCGTTGGTGTATTTTTAATTTGCTGATGTTGTTGATTGCATAGGTAGAAGAAGGGCCACTGTAGCCAATCCACGAGCGTGCACTTTGTGTAGGGAATGCATCAGAGGGGGGAAAGAATGGGAAGATCGTGTATCATTGCGTCGTGTTAAAGATCATTTCATTTGTAAGTATTATGTTGCACAGTGCACACTAAGTTCATGGTATTAGAAAATTTGAACTTGAACGTTGTCTGAAGTCTCAACATACACAAATTTCAGTATCTCCAGAATTCCATTTCTAGGCCTTAGGAGACTTGATTGTCCGATAAAGTAGTTTTTATGAATGGTAGTAGATTTAGATGATATCCAGTGATTGTGAACTATTCAAAGAAGAGTATCTGATAGTTTGACACCAAATATGTTTTGAAAGTAATATTAGTTGAGATGGATGCAAAGTCTGCTGCTTAATTTAAAATTCCTGTGTGGATTATCTGAATATCTTTCAACTAAAGTTTGTGCGAATTTGGATTTGACAATATTTAATTGTTCCATTAAATCTTACATCTGTTTCTTTTTACTTGTTTGACTAGTTACTATTGAATCAACTGGAGCATTACCTCCTGAAGTGCTATTTACTGAAGCTGTGAAGATTTTGGAAGATAAGTGTGAACGAGTGATTACTGAGCTTTCTTGATTCTTCTTTTTGATGGCTTAAAATGAATGAAAAAGGAAAAATGTTATACATGATCAATTTTGTTATTATTTCATTTTATTTTCCATGGAATAATATTTACCTTATGAAGTGAAACATCATGGTTAAGTTAACTGTGCATGTCTACATGCCCATTATCTGTTTTGTTGGTAGTTTTCAAATTTGGCAACTTAAACATGATTTTTTATTATTATCACAAGAGCATGATGCCTTTGCAGCTTAACAATATTGTCCGTGTGGAAATTAACATTTGCTTAAGTGAGAACTGAGAAGTTTAGTTTCTGTTTAACAATTCCCTGAATTGTTATTGATTGTGGTTGTAAAAGTCTCATATACTGTATGTATACAAAAATTGAACTCTTTTAAATTTTCAGCAATTTGTATTTTTTAAAATACACTACTTGTTAACGGTATCAAAATATTTCAAAAAAAATTATGATAACAAAATAAGAATTTATAGTCAAGAGATGTGATCCTTAAATCACATATATAGATATGTGATCTAACAACTTTGAATATCCAAAGTTCTGCATTTATAGACATTTCATTAAAATTGGTAGTGCTTTTGAGGAAGGATCCATCTTGCTCAAGTTGAGTTGGATATCATTGGGTTGAGTTTCTTTTTTTGGTTTTGGAGGAATTTACTTTTTTATATAGGCAGAGAATTAAAATAAATAGGCTTTATTCGCACTTTTGGTTTCTCCAATTCTCACACTATTGTTCTTGACAAAGTAAAAAGGACTTTTTATGAGTATTTAGGATACTCAAAATCCGTAACCAAAAAAATACTCAAAATCCACCAACATGGGTTGATCTGAGTGGTAACTGAGTTTGGATATCATCTCAAGGTCTCGGAGTTCGAATGTTTGGTTTGACAATTTTATTGGGAGGGGAGAACCAGCTTCCCTGACATAAATTAGTTATCGGCAAAGTTGGTAGATGCTGCACACCAATTACACGGTAACAAACAAAAAAATACTCAAAATCCTAAATAAAAGGAGATCATAATTTAATAGAACCAGATGAATCATATAAACCAAAAGACACCCTTGATAAAACTGTTATTCAAACGTGATTATATACAATGGAAAAAAAAAAGACGAACGAGAAAAGTATGTGTTTAAAATTAGAATTTAGAAAGGCTTGAGTTTACATGAGAAAAATGTATAGCCTATGTAAATAACATGGAAAAGAATAGAAGGGTCTCATTCAAGATCATGAGGCACTAATTAAACACAGTTCTTGTACAAATGTTAAATTTAATTAAACAAAACAAATTAACGAGAATTGATCGGATAAAACGAACTAACTATTACCAGTTATTTTTATTTCTGTCATATTCATCTCTAGAGACTCCTTGTGGATTCAAGTGAATGTTAGCTGTTCGACGACCAACATTGTCTCAGCCATCTTAATCTGTTATATGTGGCTGAGAACAATGCTGGACGGCGAACATTTAACCTTGACTTATATGTAGTAAGAAAAGCTTCTTGCATTAATCAAGTTTGAACTCAAACCAAACAAAAATTATGAAGCAAAAAGCAAAAAGAATGAAATCAATGAAAGAAAGGATTGGAGGGCGTGACTAAGTGTGTTTTGCTCTCTAATGTGCATCTCTTTTATAAAGAGATTTCAGATTGGAGCCAGCTAAGATAAGCTGAGCTGGAATGTTTCTTTCACATTTCCTCAGTCCATACTTCTGCTCCTCTAATATTTCATAATAGCATTTCCCCATTTTTGGCTAAGTTGTTGTGTAGACAGTAGATACCCATGCATGTCATTTGCTTGGTTGGTGGCTCTATTGATGAGTGAAATACATTCATTAGTCATGAGTTTACTATATTTTTATTGATAAATGAAATCAAGGATTGAGATTGATTATGAAAGCAATCAAATGGAGGTTGTTGCCATCCCTATTGGGAGCGGCGACTGTAGTGGATCATAATCCGTGTGCTTCTTCCATTTTAGGAACAAAAGATGTTAAGACCACAGACCTTAGGGTTCATACTCATACAATGAGTTCATAAAATTTGGCTCATGGATTACACCAAAAAAGAATGGCTCATGGATGCTATGAGGCCCTTAATTTTGATCTATTCTAAAATTAATATAAAAATCAAATTCGAAGAATTCTCTGTTTATTATGTTAACAAACAAAAAATGAGTAGTTTTTTCATCATTGATTAATTTTTCTCAAAATTTTATTGAGAAATTTTCATCCAAACTTCATTGATTAATCTTTCATTTCCTATTTGATTCTTATTTAATTTGGTGATTCTTTTCACCATTTTTTCTCCCTCCTCAAAACTCAACTTTCTTAGCCATTAAAAATTCTGGCATAAAAAACACTTTACTCTCTTTTTTTCCTCAAAAGTCTCTTTCTTTATCATACTTCACCTTCAAATAGTCACTATGCAAGAACTCTTAAACAAGATTCTAAGATGATAGTGGAGAAAATATCCGCCTTCAAGTTTCTTCATTACATATGAAAAACCTCAAAGAGATGCAAAAAGAGTGTAGCAAGAACCATTTTCAAGGTTTTGAAGATGGTTCACCTTGACAATTATTGTTGGAAATTCAAGTGTGAGTGGTTAGAAGTCCCACATCGGCTATGAATGAGCTATATGAAGGACATATAAGAGAGGGGACCCATTTACCTGACACCTTAAGGTTTTGGGTGAAGATGTGGTGTCCAAGTCTCTTAGTGGTCCAAGTTCATTGGATAGTTCGGTAATTCTCCCCGTGCTCCCCCGGACTCCATGGTTCGGCTTGGTGGGGGAGCGGGTTGGTGGTGGTCCAAGTTCATTGGATAGCTCAGTGTTTCTCCCGGACTCCCCAACAATTATGTGATCTTTTTTTATTTTATGTGATCTGAGGTTACTTGATTGCTCAAAGAATAAATTTGGCAGATTTAAGGGCAAAAAATTTCAGCACTTTTTGAATGGTTTATGCTATAATGCATTTGTCCAAGTTTTTCAAGAACACAAAAAAAGGTGATATTGCTATTTCTCCAATTTAGCTTAATTGGCATTTTAACTTCTATCCATAAAGATAATGAATAGTTAAGCAAAATTTATTCATTTTAGCCTAACTTACATTCTGTCTTCTATCTATAAAGATCATGGATAGTTGAGTAATCAAAATTTATTTTATTAACCTAGTTAGCATTTTAGCTTCTTCCATTTATAAATGCTTATTTTAAGTAATCAAAATTTACTCTTCTTAATATAATTGATGTTTTAGCTTCTATCCATATAGATAATGCATCGTTAATCAATTTTATTTTTTAAATGAAATTTACAAAGAAAAAAACAGGTCAAACTTTTTATCACTTTTGCTTTCATCTCACAGGTCTTGGTTGTGTACTTCTTTTTTGAATTTCAGTAAGTTTATCCAATTTTATTCCTATATTTGCTAACAGTTTGTTTATTGATATATGGTTTATGATTTCCTACCTCGTGGAAGGAATGTGCGCCATAAATATTAACCAAATTTAATTTAATCAATTGGAAACCAAACAAAATGGGGAATGATAATTCAATTTTAAATTCATTGAAATTTGGACAAAGCAGATTAACATAAGATATCCTGATAAACAGAACATTTTGGGCCATTTTATAAATTCTTTCTCCTAATGAATGTGTGTATATATATATATATATATATATATATATTTGTCCTAAAAGTCTTTCTATGCAATTCTCAATAAAATGCCATAATAGGCACACAACTCGCAAGTTGCCTTTAAAAACCAACCATAAAATGACCCTCAAGTAGACATAGGCTCTGTTTGGCAAAAAGTAGCAGATAGCATAGCAGGTTAGGTAGCGGATAGCGGATGAGGTAGCAGATTGAATTTAAAGTGTTTGGTAAAATTAGCGGTTGAAGTAGCTTATAAAAATAAAATTACATACATAGACATTTGTAATTAATACTTACAAATGAGAGAGAAATTCATTTAATTAAGGATAAGTGAGGAATTTAATTAAAGTAATGAGAGTAAAGTTGCGAGAAAAAATGAAACGCTATAACCTATAAGCTCAAATGCTACTTCAAGTAACGTTTCAAAAAAAACTATAAGCTAGTGAAAAAACGTTAAAAGCTAGTTGTGCCAAACACTTTCAACTAGCGGATCCGCTATAAGCTAGCGGATAAGCATTGCCAATCAGAGCCATACTGGTATGAGAGCACTATTCTGCATTTCATTTCCAAGAACAACTTTACCAAAGATGGGAGAGAAAATTACCATGTCGTGAACAGGTGCTCTAGATTTGCATATAAGTTCAACATGAGCTCTTGAACATTTGAAAGATCAGTTTCTTGTAAATATCAGCTTTAATATAAAAGCACAAACAGTTTTTCATCCCAAAGCAATGGGACATAAGATCATATCAAGTAATGCCTGTTTTAAAACTAACCCTACCATACAAATCATCTGACTGCTAGCTCTCAGATGAAAGAGTGAAGAAATTTTCAAACAACAATTTTTGGAAGATAGAAAACAATTAGAATTCATTTCCACTTGCAGGACCAACAAGAACTCCTTGAGCAGAGCTTTCCTTCCTACCAGATTCATCTTTTACCTCAGCATCAGCTTTCCTTATCCTGATTTTATATTTAGCCTCAAACTCAGCAATTTCCTTTTTCTTCCTTTCCAATGCCTCGTTTAACCTGGTTACAACCTCTTCAAGTCCTTCTTTATTTCGCAGTACAGCAGGCAAGACCTCTTTGATGGTTCTCTCCACCAGAACCCCTCCAATCATACGATAACATCGTCTAGATGGGTCAAGTGGCTGAATGGCGTTCATCACCAGTGAGTGCTCACTAACTTCCATTTCTAGTTCAGTGATTTTTGAGTAAATTTGATTGAGCTCAGACCTCATATTTGCATATATATTTGCAACCGCTTGTTCATTTACTGGTTCCTTGTGATCACCTTCAGCTTTACTAGCCATGGTTCTAGAGAGATGAAAAAAAATATCATCAAGGTAACGAAAGAAACGTAAGAATAAGCCTATACATAAGAATATTAAAATAGTTGTATTCTAACTCAGCATATATCACGTCTTGCAGTGCTGCAATTAAGTGTACGTATAGCAAATGGGAGTGGTACAATGTTAGTAACAAACTCATAGATTCAGCAATTGCAGTCCAAATGGTAACAAATTATTCATCAAGGAAAAAACATCAAGAGGCAAATCCATCATTGAAGTTTGAACAACACAACAAACCAGATGACGGAATAAAGACAGGAAGGGGTCACTGTTTGAACTAGCAAACTCACTTGGAGGGAACAAAACAGCTGAACAAGTTTTGGTATCCATTTATGACACAAGTTGGAGGGGAAATGATAAAGAAACACTAAGAATAATATTATCATAATCAATTTGAAAATTGCAAGCCTTTTAGTCATTTGCTGGTTTTAGAGCATAGACACTATTAATACACAAGTTTGTTTGCTTGAAAGAATAAAGGGAAGATAAAAAATGGATAGTTTTGACAATTAGAGCGAGGTCATTAGTTACATGGATAAATAGGGGGGCGTGAGGGTAGTGAGCTCATTTCAAACTTGTTAGGACTGGTAAATAGAGAAGTAACTTGGTTGTGAGCGGAAAACGTTGGAAAGAGATCTTTCTCCTCGCTCTCTTCATGTCTCAGAACATACAATAAATCACAATTTTCTTTTCTCTATTTCCATCATGGGTTCATAATACACAGAAACTTAATAATATAGAAACTCGATATTATTATTGGCCAACAGCAGCATTATTAAAAAAAGGGATGTAGCCACATAAAACACTATAAAGAGGCATAGCAGATAATGTAACAAGACTAAACACCAGAATATTAAAACAGTTTTAAAGACTTTTTCTTTCTTCTAATTCAGCAAATATCATTTCTTGCAATACTACAACTATATGTGGTGATAGAGATAATGCAAAAACACACACCTACTTTAGAATCTCACAAAAGAATACGAAAGTAAATCAAAGGGATCACATAAATATCGCCTATACAATTCATGGTTTCTAACAAAGTCCAATCACAAGAAGTTTAGAATTCATACAATACGAATTATTTTTTTCCAGTATTAAAAGTATGTGTAGCAAATGAAAGTTGTACAATGTTTAGTAACAAGTTAATGGATTCAACAATTGCATTCCAAATGGAAACAAATCATTCATCAAGGAAATAACTTCAAAAGGCAAGCCAACCATTGAAGTTTGGACTACACAATGAAGCAATAAGGACAGGAAGGGACCACAGTTTGAACTAGCAAACACACAGACACATGGAGGAAACAAATCAGCTGAATTAGTTTTGGTTTCTATTGGGGAAACAAGGTAAAAGATAAAATTACAAAAATAAAGAAACTTCGACAATATCATTATCATAATCAGAAAATAATGAGTTCAATCAATTGAAAATCATTCCATGCAAAAAGCCAATCAACCAGATGATTTAGATTAATTCAATCATATAACATTTTGAAATTTCTCAATTTTGCGGATGCATTGTCAAAGAAGTTCAACGATTATCATCACAACCTAAACAAACTCTTAATTTGTGAAGCAAACTAATTATCATAATCTTAAAGTCTGGACATCAAATTTCCAAGGCTATCGAAAACGAGAAAAGAACAGAACTTCACCTCCGGTAGCAACTGTATATAGTGCGATCGCGGTTTAGCGGGGCTATTTTGACACCAATACAGAGTAGCGGAGCAGATCAGAGAAGAGACTTCAGCAGCCGCGTTTAGCAGCGAGTCGCGGCGCTGTAGCCGTTTTCACTGCCGCAAAAGTGTGTCGAAGTATTTCCGGCGACGGAACCTATTCTCTGTAACTGGGATCGGTAACTGAGAAAGAAGTCTCTAGAACACCATCATTGAGAAATAGGTTTAGCTTATGATAGTTTTGGGCTTGGCCCAATGGACTGTTCTCACTTTTACACCCATCTTCTTACACCCCTCTTTATTGAAAACCGCACCCTACCAATTAACTAACCAAACTAATTTTCTTAATTCTTGTGTAGTGGTTACAGGGACTTATATTTTGGGACGGAGGACCTATTTAGAGAAATGAAGTAACAATTAAGGAGTTTGTATTAAGAAAATATGAGATAATTCTCATTAATTATTGACTAGGGGTGTTCAAAATCGAACCAAACCAATAGAAAACCGCAAACCGAATCAAACCAAACCGAAAAAATTCACTTCTTATTGATTTGGTTCGGTTTCTTTTTTCATTGCACGCGCGGTTCGGTTTGGTTCGCGGTTTTGATTGCAAAAACCAAACCAAACCAAACCGCAAGTTACACTAAGGCTAATAATATATTTACAATCTTTCTTACTAACTTACTAGCCCAAACACAACTAAAACCCAAGTCTCACTCACTTACTAGCATAAATTCAATTAACTCTTTGACTCACTTACAAACAATCCATAATGTTATGCTATATTTAAAAATTACAATAAAGTATTTAATTCAAATTCTTTTAAACATTGTCTTAGCTATCTTAAAAGAATTAAAAGAGAATAATTTATATACTACATATATTTAAATAGAATTTTTCTTAAAGATTTATGTTACCCATTTTTTATATTAGTTAATTTTAACTTCGTTTTAAATTATGTTTTGTCTTGAAAAAAACCGAACCAATCCAAACCGCATTGGCTTGGTTTGGTTTGGTTCCGTTTTATTTTAGGAAGCTAACCAAACCAAACCAAACCGCAAGTAATTTTATCTTGCGGTTAGGTTCACTTTTTGTCTCAAAATCGAACCAAACCGCACCGCGAACACCCCTATTATTGACTATTAATTGTTTTTTAGTCTATGTGTCACTATCTTATCATCAAATAAATGAGATTGAGGTAGTATAAGGGATTAAAAATATTAAGAGTGTAATTAACTAGTCAAACGAGGGGTATTGGTAACCCCAACCTTTTTTCATCGCAAGAAGTGCTAAAAAACGAGTGAAGGAAAGCATCATTGCCCACCTTTTCAATATTAAATTAGATGATTTGAAACTCCCCCTTAATTAGCATAATAAATCTATCAAATGAGGTGAGGTGATTCCCCCTTTTATATGACATTTAATTATTAGACCATCTTACACGTGGGAAAAGCTTAAAATCCCAATATAACTATTAACTAGTGTGTCATGCATTTTGGCATTATTCACCTCTTTCTTTTCCTCTCGCCACGTTTCTATGTTCTTTTCCTAATTCTTTCTTTATTGCTAATTATATCCTTGGTCATAAGCTAAAGACAAAAGTAATTGTATAAATCTAATGCAAATTAAGTATTATTGGCTCTCTAACTTTAATTTTTTCCTTTAATTCTTGTGGTGTCTTTTCTTTTTTTTTTGATAGGCAATGTTAGTGGGGGTGGGGGAAATGTTAGTTTCCGGGGATTGAACCCGGAACCTCCTTCTTGCACTCTTGTGATGTCTTTTCTAAGATCCGGAAAACACATGCCAAACTTCAGGTTTCTGTAGGCTTGATTAACAAAAGGAAGGGTATCTAAAGAGACACAAAAAGAAAGCGAAAACCATAAAATTTCTTGAGAGATAAGATTTCTTATGGTTTATATAGATGTCAACTTTCAAGCATAGGCTCTCCTTTTTTGCGCAATATCTAACAGAAAAGTGTGATTTTAATTATAGAACATGGCCCTCACTCACAAAGTATATTGATTCTATTAAAGTTATGTCTTTAATATTCTTTACAAAAAGGAAATGTCCCCAAACAAAGCTCGATTTATCAATGTGTTAATCTCTTACCTTTTTCGAATAATTGATGAAAACTTAATATATTTAGTGATTTTAACTTAGGCATTATAGTGTCTTTGCAGCAGCATGAGACACCTCCCGACATGGAGACTTGAAGTCATCAACCATCATATGTGGAGAAGAGCCACTGCTGTGAAGATTTGAGCATCAACAAGATTAGAATCAAAACCTAAGTTGAAATATTTGGGGACTAAATGAAAAATTTAATACGTGTCAAAGAGGAGCACTAATATCATAAAACTCTGAACTTTGAGTTGCTTGGAATATTGTTATGTGATGAGAAACCACATCCCTAAGCATGCATGTAAAGACATGGAGACTTCAAATTAATAAGCATAGGCAAAGGGGAAAAGTTAGACAGATGAAACACATGCAGATCCATGAACATAATTTAGTAAGTGTTTACCACGTATTTTCGCTATAAACAAATGAATTTGAAATGCTTTCTAAATTCTGGCGAAGTATTTCCGGCGACGGAAGCTATTCTCCGTAACTGGGATCGGTAATTGAGAAAGAAGTCTCTAGAACACCAACATTGAGAAGGTTTTTTTTTTTACCCCCACACTCATCCCATCTACTCCCACATAAATTTTTTTGACGAAAATGCCCCTATTAAAATTGACCATGATCGTATTTACCTTACCATAGGTATATACGACTTTAATAAAATCCAAAACGTATATACAATAATTTAATTAAGTACGATGTGGATAAAAAAATAGGTCGTATATACGTGCTGGTGAGGTATTTACGATTTGTTAAAATATTAATCATATATACCTAGTTGTTGGGGTATATACGACTTGTTATTTATCAAATCGTATATACCTAGGTGTGGGTACATACGACTTGTTATTATGCAAGTCGTATATACCCCCACACCTATGTATATATGATTTGTATTAATTTTTTTTTCTTTTTTTCATAATAATATTTGTATTAATTTTAACGGTTAGGATGTGACTTCGAACGATGATTGACGGTGTAGATATGGACAAATAATAATAGTTACAAAAAAAAAAGTGGTAAAAATAATATATACAAGAAATATACAAACACGTGTCAATGTAGGCCGGCTAGATCGTCGGAATCATCGGATAAGTCTACACATGTGGGCGCATCAGTCGGAATCACCGGAGGAGCTGTAGCCTGCCATAGGGCAAAACGACCGGTATATGGATCCAACCATGAAGTAGAATCCTCTGATCGATTATGCGACCACATCGGAAAAATGGGGGGCAACAGACAGGCAGACGACATCGAAATATGCATCCAATGTTGATCCCGAATATTCAGAATATATATGATTTTATACTTCTAAGAAGAATAGGTACCTCTCAAAGGCAAATAAGTATAACTCATATTCAAAGACAATTGAACAAGGGCGACATTATACTTTGTTGCAATAAAGAACCCCATCTCTGGCAAATTCAACCACTTATCCTTATTCTGAAAACCGTGGTATTCAATAGTCAATGCTTTTCGAAGTTCCGCAAGTTTGTCCTTCCCAAACATGTAACTATACAGTGCTTCCCTTTCCTTTGTCTCATGGATTAAATCTTGCCTAATTATAGGCCAACTATCCTCACCCAAATTGAGACCAACCCCAATTGCTCGGAACCCACAATTGCCATCCGTTCTAACATCAACAATATTTTCCACATAAGACCGCAAATGAGGAGGAACCGCCGGTAAATTCAATAAAATCTCGCCTTGCTTTGTTACTTTTTTATTGGCACCTTGGGATATTTTTGAAGACCGCTGAGATGATTTTTTGCAAGAAGACAACTATGATGATTTTTTGATAGAAGTCCCAGATTCTTGAGTGAGTTTCATCTTCTCATCTACATGCTCCCACCCAGATAAATCTCTTTTGACATCATTCAATTTCTGTTTTTTCTTCTTTGGTGCACCTTTTGTTTTGACTTTAAATGGTGGTGGAACCATTGAAGAAGTGGTAGGGAATGCAAGCTCATTAAGTTGTTTCTTCAAGACCAATTTCTCATCCTCAGTCATTCGATTATATCTGGCCCAGATCATCTTCATTTCACTACAAGAATAATGAGTATTACCGGCGGGTAATTTCCGGCGGATTTTATCCGCCAGTAAATTACCGGCGGATATTTGCAGGTACCGGCGGATTTGGCGCGCCAGTACTTTACCGGCGGATCCTAACGCAATTACCGGCGGATACGGGTCCCACGGTAAATTACCGGCGGATTTTATTTCGGGAATGAAAAAAAAACGGAAAAAAGCTTACCGGCGGATTTTTGAGTTTACCGGCGGTTTTTAAAAAAAAAAATTTAGAAAAAAATGATTAAATCCGCCGGTAAAGTTCGAAAACTACATATCCGCCGGAAAATGTTAAAACCGGTGAAATTTAAAAAAAAAAAAAAACAAATCCGCCGGTAAACGCGACTAAATCCACCGGTAATTTCTGTCAAAAAATCCGCCAGTAAACTGTAATTTCCGGCGGAAATATTCAAATTTTGAATTTTCTGTATCCGCCGGTAATTACTCCGTATCCGCCGGTAATATCTCCTAATCCGCCGGTAATAAATCCGCCGGTAATCGATCCTAATCCGCCGGTAACCGCACATTTTTGGCGGGATTTTCAAATTTCAAACCCGCCGGTAATTGTTCTAAATCCGTCGGTAGTTTTTAGAATCCGCCGGTAGTTTTTGAGAATCCGCCGGTATTGATAAAACCGCCGGTAAACCAAATTTCCGGCGGATTTTTAATGTTTCGGAATTCGAATTCTAACCGTTGGCCATTCCCTATAAATATACCTTCCATTCAAACCATTTCCACACTCCATTCTCTCTACTCTATCCGAAATTATACTCCCTTCTCTCTACTCTTTCCCAAAATTTTATCTATTCTCTCCAATTCTTTCTACTCAATCTTCCACAACATTGTTTCAAATTTCTCTGCATTCTCTCAAATTTTTTCTAAGGTTTGTTGTTAAACTTCCTTTAATTATTTTATTTTACATTTTGTTTTACAAAATGATTTTGTTAATCTTTGGTGTGTTATATCTTCAGATTGTTGTTCGGTTGAAGTTATTGTTCAGGAAGTTGGAAATTTACATCAAGTCAGAGACTTCTCTTCCCTACAGGTTAGTAATTAGTATTTGTTGTTTATGTTAGTTAAATTAGTTAAAATAACATAATAGAAAATAAATTTATTACTATTTTGTAAAAAATTCGAAATAATTATTATTTTTTATTACTATTTTGTAATAAATTCGAAATAACATAATAGAAAATAAATTTACTACTATTTTGTAATAACATAACAGAAAATACATTTATTACTATTTTGTAATAACATAACAGAAAATACATTTAGTTAAAATAACATAATAGAAAATATTACTATTTTTTAATATAAAAAGTTACTATTTTGTTTAATTTATTAGTTTTACTATTATTTTTTTTATAAAAAAATTATTATAATAACAATATACTATTATTACTTTGTCTATTTTGTAAAAAAATAAAATGAGTGTAAAAATTATTTTGTAATATATTTATAAGTTATTATATTAAAATTATTTGAATAGGAATTATTGTTTAAATTCTTATTACTTTAGTAATTATATGATATGATGATGTTTTTAGATTTTATTGTTTAAATTCTTAAAAAATTCGAATAGAGGTTATTATATAATAATAATAGGTTAATATGTTTTAATATATTTATTTTTATTTTTATACAAAGTTACTATTTTTTTTTATAGAAAGTTACTATTTTTTTATAAAGATTTTGTATAATTTAAATTCTTGATATAATTGTAATTAGACTTTAAGTTTGTAAAGCCTTATGTGTTTTGTTAATACACATATGATGGTAATTAAAATTTGTATGTCAATGGGAGTATTGTTCTAATACGGTTATATTTGATATATATGTACGTAGTATATATATTAAGAACATCGATCTACAAAAAAAAAAATGGATCGTAGTTGGATGTATGATCGAATGTATCCTGGAAGAACTGGGTTGAAGCAACGTTTTGTGGAAGGAGTTGAAGAATTTGTTCTTTTTGCTATGCGTCAAAGAGAATTTGAGCAACTAGGAGGAATTAGATGTCCTTGCTCCAGATGTAGGTTTCGATCTATAAAAAATGGAGATGAGGTTCGACTTGATTTGTATAATAACCGATTTTTGGCAAATTATTGGATATGGACTCGTCATGGCGAGGTAGCAGCTGGAGTTCGTGCAGTTGATAATGTTCCTGTTCATGCATTTAGGAGGCTGTCCTTGGTCGACCCCCTACTTTGGTTGAGATTTACCGTCAACTTCATATGCGAGAGGAGACGGGTGAATATGTTGAGGAGCGGGCAAGAATTATTGAGGTAAATAACGTTTATTATTTAATATATTGTTTTTTAATTTGTTATAATATTACTAATGGGTTAATCATTTTTTGGTTGTTGTTTTCAGGAAAATTTCAATCAATGGCAGACCCAGTACCGTGAGACTCAGCAGAGTAGTGGCAGTACTGAGATTGACCCTGCTGAGGAGAGTCGAGCTGCTTTACTTGCTTGGAAGGAATCTGTTGGCCCTACAAAAAGTGGTCGGTTGGTAGGATCTGGTGGTATAGGCCCGTCTGCATTTCGAGATTCCATTGTTCCGAATTTTAGGTCAGCATCTTCTTCAGAGAGAAGTACTGGTAGATCTTATGTCCCCACTGCTTCAGAATTAAGCGAAGTTCAAATATTGACGCAAAAATTAAGTGAACAACAGAAGAAATATGAGGAGGAATTACAGGAAATCAGACAGCAGCAGGCGGAGAGCCAACGGCAGCAGGAGGAGAGGGACAGATTGAGTGAGGAGCGATGGAAGCAATTAATGGATACTATGTCTCAGAGGCCACCTCTTATGCCATCATCATCATATTATCCACCACAGCATATGCAGCCTTACGGCGGTGCTTTTCAGCTGTATATGCAGCCTTCGTTCCAGAGCCCATATGGTCATACGTACCCTGGTTTTAACTCTCAGTCGCAGCAGCCGCCTCATCCCCAGCAGTCACCTCATCCACAGCAGCAGCCTCATCTCCAACAGCAGCCCCAGCCCCAGCAGCAGCCTTATGTCCAGCAGCAGCAACCCCAGCAGCAGCCTGACGCTGAGCTCATCACTGATTTAGATATGTGGTTTACTACACCAGACCCCAACAACCAGTCCGGGCGCTACTATAACTAGTTGTTGGATATTTTCATTAAGTATTTTTATTAGAGTTTTAATTTCAATTGTTGGATATTTTAATTTATATTTTGTAATAGATATTGTTAATTAGTACTTTATTATATTATGAAATTATCATTTTAAATCATTATTAATTCTCGTTTAAATTAAATTGATTTTAAAAAAATATTTATATATTAAATAATGTATTTTTTATTTTTGGCATCATCAAATACAATTAAATTTAATTCAAAAATTTAAAAAAAAAAAGTAATATTAATTTATTTTGAAAAATAATTAAAAAGAAAAAATACAAATAAAATTATATATTTTACCGGCGGATTTCTCGCTATTACCGGCAGTTTTGTCGAAATTACCGACGGATTTAAAATAGTAAGTGGCGGATTTTTTTTAAAAAAATTACCGGCGGATCTAAATAAATTACCGGCGGATTATTTCGAAAAATTACCGGTGGATTTCGTGGCGAAAATACCGGCAGATTTGGAGTATTTTGCGGTGGATTTTCCGCCGGTAATTACCGGCGGATTTAGCGACGGACAAATCCGCTGGTAAATACCGGCGGAAAATCCGCCGGTAACCATTACCGACGAGTGATTTTCCGGCGGACCATATCCGCCGGTAACGACCATTTTTCGGCAGAAATTCGCTTTTTCCGACGGATTTTACCCGCCGGTAAATACATAAATTCTTGTAGTGTTTGATAAGAAATATCACATCCATCAGATTTTTGTTGAGAGAATTTTTCATATAAAGAATCGAAACTCAGTTGTTTCCAATGATCGTCCACAACATCCAACAGAATAGAAGAACCGGAGACATGATAGACACCTATCTCACAAGCACAAGGAAGAAGATGTGTCTTCCTAATAATGCATCCACATCGGCCTTTGTCATGACCAACCCCAGAAGTCGATTTTTCAAACTCTTTCACCATATAATCCAGAGCATTTAAAGACACAAGACCGCGAAGCTTTTTAAACAAAGGAATATTCGAAGCCACTTCAATGCAGTTTATGCTTTTTTGAAAAGACCCGATGACTTTATCAAAGTGAAGGGTGAGCATATAATGGATAGATTTAAAACACTTAGACAAGTCACCTCTAGAAGTCTTCAGATGTCTCCTGAATGTCCAATGAGCTGACTCGGCTCTTTAAGAATAACAATGAACACGCAAAAAAAAAATTAAACAACGATAAAAATACTAACCACGTGTTAAAAAAATTTAGACAACGATAAAAATACTAACCACGTGTCAAAAAAATTTAAACAACGATAAAAATACTAACCACGTGTCAAAAAAATTTAAGCAACGATAAAAATACTAACCACGTGTCAAAAATATTTACCCAACGCTAAAAATATTAACCACGTGTCAAAAAATTTTAAACAACAATAAAAATACTAACCACGTGTCAAAAAAATTTACATAACGATAAAAATACTAACCACGTGTCAAAAAAATTTAAACAACGATAAAAATACTAACCACGTGTCAAAAAAATTTACACAACGATAAAAATACTAACCACGTGTCAAAAAAATTTAAACAACAATAAAAATACTAACCACATGTCAAAAAAATTTACACAATGATAAAAATACTAACCATGTGGCTAAAAAATTTAAACAACGATAAAAATACTAACCACGTGTCAAAAAAATTTACACAACGATAAAAATACTAACCACGTGTCAAAAAAATTTAAACAACGATAAAAATACTAACCACGTGTCAAAAAAATTTAGACAACTATAAAAATACTAATCACATGTCATAAAAATTTAAACAACGATAAAAATACTAACCGCGTGCCAAAAAAATTTAAACAACGATAAAAATACCTGTTGGTGGTCTGATTACCGAAGTGTGAGATATGGTTAGTCCATGCCAAGATAAATCTCTCCTTATGTGGTTTTAACCATGTGTCATGCACATATTTAATAAGAGCGGGAATATCAGCGCAGGAGTCCTCAAAAATCTTCAACTGAGCTAAGTACTCAGACTCGTCAGCTAAATCAATAATATTGTGCCAAAGAGATATGACGTGCTTTAATTTGCTGATCAACGTGCACGAACTCTTTAATTTTCGCTTTCACATTCTTTGTCACGTGCCAAGAACACAATAAATTAGTAGCAGAAGGAAAAATAGCATGAATACCAATCATACAGCCAAGATCTCTGTCAGTCAGAAAAACCTCCAGTTGAATCCCATGTAAGTCAAATAAATCTTTCAGTTGTTGCAATACCCAAGAGAAATGAATACCAAGTTCATGAGAAATATAGGCAAACCCAACCGAGAAAGATAACTCCATACTAGTCACTCCCACAATCTCCAATAGAGGTAGATTGTATTTGTTGGTCTTGTACGTTGTGTCAAGAATAAGAACTTTGGGAAACAACAGGAATAACTTGATAGAAGTGGGATGAGCCCACACAATTGTCACTGACCACATCAGAATCCTCCACCTTCCTGCTCCAACATAAATAATTATGTGACTCAATCAATCTCAGCAACTCCTGAATGTCCGTTCTAGGACCCCTCCGAGAAGACCGATGCTTATGGCGCTGCCTATATATTTGAGGGAGAGAAGTGACATTGTCCGGATAATGACTCCTCAAAGCAGTAAGGCAATCCTTCGGGGCAACATCCAAATCAGCGTGCTCATTAACCATAGCCTTCTGCGGCTTAGTCAAACGACCAAAAGTTGTGCACCCAACCGACGTAGTAAGCAACGGATGTGTGTGTCGACCACACATTACCTTCACACCCTAACCCCCATGACGTAGTGTAGAAGTAGCTTTCAAAGTAAACAGATAACTTCTTCTCTTAGAACCAAAGACTCTAGAATCATTAGTAAACTTCCCCTGCTTCTCACAACCGAAAATGATCTTATCTCTAGTCCCCCTTTTACCAGCTTTATCATATCTAACTTTGATAACAACAACACCAAAATAGAAAAATGTTACTTAATTAATTAAATATTTATCAAACTTCATTAAAAAAATTAGACCGAAAAATATACCCTATCCGTCTTGAATGGCTCTGTAGTATCGATGTCGAAAGGAACCAACTGTGACTCTGCAGCAGGCGCTCCAATATCTGTTTCAAAAATAGAAATAAAAATTAAACATAAATTAAATTTAAAAAATGAAAATAACAAGTCGTATATACCTGTATAAATGGGTATATACGACTTGTACATTTAAAAATCGTATGTACCCCCACAACAGGTACATACGACTCACATTTAACTCAAATCGTATTTACTGTACCCAGGGTAAATACGATCAGCACCCAATCGTATATAGGTATATACGATTTGACATTTTTCACAATTAATAAGGTTGAAAAATGTCAAATCGTATATACCTTTCAGGTACGTATATACGATTTGATATTTAATGCGTATTTAATGGTTATTAAATGCAAATCGTATTTAACTTATATTAGGTAAATACGATTTCAGATTTTGTAGGTCACACACCAGAGAGAATCTTGTGAAAGTCAAATTTTGTCAATTAGAGAAATGAAGTAACAATTAAGGGGTGTATTAAGAAAGTATGAGATAATTATCATTAATTATTGACTATTAATTGTTTTTTAGTCTATGTGTCACTATCTTATCATCAAATAAATGAGATTGAGGTAGTATAAGGGATTAAAAGTATTAAGAGTGGTTGTCAAAAAAATATTAAGAGTGTAATTAACTAATCAAACGAGAGGTATTAGTAACCCCAACCTTTTTTCATTGCAAGAAGTGCTAAAAAACGAGTGAAGGAAGACATCATTGCCCACCTTTTCAATATTAAATTAGATGATTTGAAATTCCCCCTTAATTAGCATAATAAATCTATCAAATGAGGTGAGGTGATTCCCCCCTTTTATATGACATCTTAATTATTAGAGCATCTTACACGTGGGAAAAGCTTAAAATCCCAATAACTAACTAGTGTGTCATGCATTTTGGCATTATTCACCTCTTTCTTTTCCTCTCGCCACGTTTCTATGTTCTTTTCCTAATTTCATCTTTATTGCTAATTATATCCTTGGCCATAAGCTAAAGACAAAAGTTATCTTATTATATATCTAATGCAAATTAAGTATTATTAGATCTTTAACTTTAATTTGTTCCTTTAATTCTTGTGATGTCTTTTCTAAGATCGGGAAAACACATGTCAAACTTCAGGTTTCTGTAGGCTTAATTAACAAAAGGAAGGGTATCTAAAGAGACACAAAAAGGAAGCCAAAACCATAAAATTTCTTGAGAGATAAGATTTCTTATGGTTTATAGATGTCAACTTTCAAACATAAGCTCTCCTTTCTTATGGTTTATAGTGTGATTTTTAATTATAGAACATGGCCCTCACTCACAAAGTATGTTAATTCTATTAAAGTTATGTCTTTAATATTCTTTACACAAAGGAAATGTCCCCAAACAAAAACTCGATTTATCATTGTGTTAATCTCTTACCTTTTTCGAATACTTAAAAACTTAATTATATTTCTTGCTTTGATACTAGATGCTGATAATCAAGCGATGGTGTGTGTTAAATAAAAGGGGCACGGTTGAGCGGTTGGGGCTCATCTTCCCTTAACCAAGTGTCGAGGGTTCAATCCTCGCATTGGGTATGGAGCAGTTTTAAATCCCTGGGTCAGCTGTTTCACCCTTCGAGGTGCCTCCAATCCAGTGAGGGGATTTAGTCACTGCATTCGGCGGTGGATACCCTAATCTCGACAAAAAAAAATGATGGTGTGTGTCAAAGAGGAGCACTAATGTTAGAAAACTCTGAACTTTGAGTTGCTTGGAATATTGTTATGTGATGAGAAACCACATCCCTAAGCATGCATGTAAAGACATGGAGACATCAAATTAATAAGCATAAGCAAAGGGGAAAAGTTAGACATATGAAACACATGCAGATCCATGAAAACAATTTAGTAGGTGTTTACCACGTACTTTGTATTAAATGAGGCCTTTAGTTGGTAGGTTTAAAGTTCGAGATCAGTTTCACATTGCTTAGGAGTTCAAAATCAGTTCAAAAGACCTTGAACTAAACATTAAAGTTATTTGAATCACAAATGTCATCCAGGTATAATTAATCAACGGGAAATTGCAAAGGGAATCGAGTTCTAAATAAAGAAAATAACAGAAAAAGAAAGTCAAACACAAGGGGCAAAGACTTCGTAAAATAAGAGTAAAAACGTGAAGAACTAGAAAAGAAGTGACAAAGATAAATGTACTCTAATCGAATTGGAAAAGAAGTGACAAAGAGGGGGCGAGACTAACCCCTAATTCCCCCAACTTGCTGAACAAGTAACTACTCCATAATGATCGAAAATCTCGGCACGATCATAATTACTGCCCTAGCAGTGACTTTCACTCCAAGCAACATTAGGGGTGGGAATAGGGCATGCCGGCCTACAGGGGCCTACGGCCCAGCCTACATCAGGCCCAGGCTAGGTCGTACTTTTTTCGAGATAGATAAGGTCAATGCTTTTTTAAAAGCCTATTTAGGTAAAAAGGCCAGGCTACAAGCCATCAAAAAAGCCTTATAGGCCTACCAGGCCGGCCTACTTAAGTAATTATAAATTTGCTTACATTTTTTATTTACTTAAAATATTGACCTATATCAACTTTTGACATATTTAAATGTATTATTATAAAATAAAATTTAAATAGAATGACCTATAAAGTTAAGTCTCGAAAAGATTTTTTAGATCTCAATCTCATTAATCTAATAGTTTACTCGTCTATTTACAAAGTGTACAACACTTAAAAGATTGTCAATTTTCTAAAAAAAAAAAAGGTAAAATAGGCTTTTAAACAGGCTTTCAGGCCTTGTCAGGCTTTCGAAAAGGTCAGGTCAGGCCTCAAAAAGTCAGCCTATCACAGGCCACATGCCAGGCTCAAGCCTAACGTGTTCAACGCAGGCTAGGCTCAGGCCAAGCAAAGTCTAGCTCGGCCCAGCCTATTCCCACCCCTAAGCAACATGGGCCTCCAACAAGTAGGGTAAGCCTCTTGGCCCCTCAATAACCATGGACAGTACATCTATAAATAGGGTTCTTGCCCCCCCGGTTTGACAGAAGCTATTCAGCTCACAAAACTCTGTTTATTTGCTCCCTTCTTTCTAGAATCCCTAATATTAACTTAGGCATTAGAGTGTTTTTGCAGATGCAGGGGACACCTCCCGGCATGGAGACTTGAAGTCATCAACCATCATATGTGGAGGAAAGTCACTGACGTGAATATTTGAGCATCAACAAGATTAGAATCAAAACCTAAGTTGAAATATTTGGGGACAAAATCAAAAACTTAAATTTATAGAAACTAATATCAAGATTTTAATTGGACTAGAAAAATAAACATTTAATATTTTATAAAGATTGAAAACAAAATTACATTAAACAATTAAAAAAAATTAAAAACAAACTTTATATGGTACCTGTCATATGACATTGTAGCCGCGTTAGCATTAAAATAATATTATGTTCGCTAACTCACTTGTCATGTAGATGTCGCGTCAATTAAAGTGCTACTGTGGCCGTTGTTGATTGAGTGACTGTTTGATGAATCAACAAAAAACAAACTGCAAACTAATATTAGTAACAAATAATATTTGATTAACAAGAAATTTTTTTATTAATACTAAAAACAAATATTTTACAAGGATTAAAAACATATTTAATTATACATTTTTTTTGGTCATTTATCTTTTTTGTCCCGTTTTAGTCCCTCATCTTCCATTTCTATTTCATTTTGGTCCCTCAATGGTGTTTTTCGTCCAATAAGTTAACAGATGCCACACTGAGAGTTAACTGCTGACGCAGCGTCTTAAGTGTCCATTATGATGTGTCATTCATTTAATGAATTAGCAAATAACTGTTGTATTTAATTCAAAATCAATTGATACGGAAGCATTAACAATTAAAATGAAACAATAAATTAAAACATTTATCTGAAAAAGAAGGTAAAATCATTCATTTAGGTTTTGTTCGGTACCAGAGTATGGGATGTGTCCTTGAGCTGAAGTGCTCCGCGAGGAAGGGAAATTGACTTCGGATGGTTAAGCTTGGACCTCAGATTGGCCGACGTTATCTTCTCCTGCGCCTCGGGTGGGGTACCTGCAAGCACTCTGATGCTTAAGTTAGCAAGGGAAGAGAAGAGGTATTTGAGAGAGAAATGAGTGTGTATCTGGAAATGGTGAGTGAATCATGTATTTATAGACCTCGACGCCGTACCCGCACTGCTGGATTGGGTGGATAAGTCCCGACCGTTAGATGTGGGTCAGGCACGGATATGGGCGCGATGGAGTACGATAATGGGCCAGGCCCAAGTTTCATGGAGGTTTGGCCCAGTCCGGAACAGTGGCCCCCCAAGTTGAGGTCGGAAGGCAATTGAGTTCGGCCTCGGTTTGATGTGAGTTCCTTCTAAGGTAGGACAATGATTGTAGTGCCACGTGCTCCCTGCCGAGTAGGTGACTTTTGGGGAATCTGAGACAGGGGTCATAATTATGGTTCTGTTTGCTATGTCAGAATTTGAAAAGGTGCATTGATTAGACGTGCCGGTTCGTTTTCCAAGTCCCTGTGGTATTTAACCTCAGCGTGAGCTCTTCATTCTTTATTTGTTATCTTTGCGCGAGTTGAGGTTTCTCTCTGTGCGAGGTCAATCTTGATTCCTTCCAGCAGCCGTTCCAACCTAAGAATTTAGCACCGAGATCAAGAATTCTTCCCGATGTCAGACGTCGAAATGCCAAGCTCATCCGCGGAAGTTTTGAGAGCTTCCAGCCCAGAAAGGTCTCCACAAGACTCCATTCCCGAGGTCCGGAATGCTAACGCCCCTGGGCCCGACGCCGCGGAGTATCAGTACGACCCGAGTCTATATAACTGGGTTTCTTCTAAAGTGGTAGATGCCAGGTCGAAGCTGAACGATGACGACCTTGCCGAGTTAGAGACGTATGTGGTTGCGCCTTCGAATCAAAAGTGGAGGTTGGAAAACTCGGGGCAACTTCCTGCTTGTACCAAGTTGCCCAAGAAGGAGGTCGGGTATTTCTTCTACCAGAGGTGCCTGGACACTATGGGAATCCGAGTTCCTCTGTCCGAGTTCTAGCAACGCGTGCTGGATCATCTACTGGTGGCCCCTTATCAATTGGCCCCCAACGCTTGGGGGCATGTCAAGGCCTTAGAAGACGCGATGGTTTACCTGGGGCGGACTCCGTAAGTTTGGGTCTTTTTCTGTGACTTCGACGTGTTCCGTCAGCCTGACAAGAAAGACCCCATCCGCCACGGTCATGTCTGCCTCCGGGGGGTTCGATATCAGGCTTATTTCACTCCGGTGAATGACTCCAACAAAGGCTTCAAGAAGTTCTTCTTCTATGTCCGTGCTGCAAACAGGAAGGCAAAGCAGGCCATTGCTGATTATGAGGGGTCAGAGTTGGTGAAGCCCCATTTTTCTTTGTCCTGGGACGGAAATCATTACGACCACCTCAACAAAGCCTTCTCGGTGAATCCGAAGTCCCTTTGGGGTGAAGAAGCTGATAGTTATAAACTCCTTCGGGAATGGGGTGACAAGCTTTTGAAGGCCGACCTGAGGTTTCACTGTGCTGATATTATCAAGGCCAGAGCCAAGTCCGCAGCCGATCTGAAGTCAACGTTAGGTAATGCGGAATTCTGTATTAAGTCTGTTTATTGGTTTCCTTACCCTGGTGTCTTAGTCATTTTTGTCTTTTTCTTGTAGATGCGTTGGCTGCTTGTCCCGTTCCTGACCCCGACGTCGGGGTTCCGCTCAAAGTGTGCTCTTCCAGGAGAAGGACGGGCACAAATGGTTCGAGGAGGAAATGGGGTGCTGCGAACACGGAGGCCCCATCTCCTTCCAAAAGATCCAAAGCCCTTGGTGTCAAGGAATTTGCTTTGCCTGCTGAGTTCAAAGTCGAAGTCCCTTCTGAGGTCCCTTCCGATGCCGACCTGGAAGCTTGCGTCAGGGTGGCTGAGACGACCCTCAGGTTGTTTCATGAACTAGAAGAGTTGAAGTCGGATCCGGAAGTCTTGAAGCTCTCGCAGAGACTAGGGAAGGCTAAAGCCATCAACTGTGAGCTGAAGGGAGACCTCCTAGACCGGGCCGACAAGCTGGAGTACTGTCGGGACGTGAAAATACCAGAGCTTATCGAAGAGAATCGCATTCTTCAGGCCACCATTAGTTCTCTTGCCTCGGTTGAGGAGCAAATTGCCAGCCTTGAGGCTCAGCTGCTATTGGGCCAAGATGAGGCAAAAGAAGTGGGGGAGATTCAGACCTAGCTGGCAGAAGCTAAGGTAGAGGAGGCTCGAGTTCAGGCGGAGGCCGCTGTACTTCGGGCTGAGGTTGAAAAACTTAAGGGCGAGTGTCGTGCTGCAGAGGCGAGAATGGAGGATTCAGCCGTACCCGGTTTTGAGAGATGTAAGAGTCTTCTGACCGTGGCGAGCCCGGACTTACCAATGGATCTGTTGGTTCCTCAACACGAAGTCTTTGAGGGGAATCTGGTTAGGCTGGTGACTGGTGCCTCCTTAAATGATGCTGAGGTGCTCTTCTTCGACTCCGAGGCGGAGGTGTCTGAATGACCGTCCTTTCCTGGTTTCTTACAATATTTTGTATTTGTAAATATTGGCCAATGGCCCCCCTCTTGTAATATTTTACAATATTAATGAAAACTCATTTTGTTTTGAAGCATCTTGTCATTTATTTATCTCTTGTTTGCAAGTGACTTTCACGGCCGAGGCCGAGATTAGGATTACCTGAGTGTCTTTCCCTGAACTGTTGTAAGTTCTCTTCGACGGTCCCTGATGGAGCACGTGGCTCGGAGATCAGGGAGGTCTTTGTCCCCTAATGGAGCGCGGAGCTCGGAGATTAGGGGAGTCTTTCGCCTCTGATGGAGCACGGAGCTCGGAGATCAGAGGTCCCTTCCGCCTCTGATGGAGCACCGAGCTTGGACATTAGAGGGACGGTCTTTGGTCGAAGTCGCTGGGGACTTCTTCCTTCGGCCACTGATGGAGCATTTGAGCTCGGAGATCAGAGGGAAGGCTGCTCGCTCGAGGCGAGATTAAGGGCCGCTGTGGACCTGGGCCGCTGTGGGGCTATGTGCGCCTCTCAACTGAGCATTTAAGCTCGGAGTCAAGAAGGGTATGGGCCTCGCCTCGTACCGTTGTCCGTCGAGTGGCCAGCTCGGGTCGGACTCGGGTAGGAGGGGCGTCGTCGGAGTCGGGTGACCTGTGTGTTAGTACGCACATAACAATAGACATAGAAATTGAAGGCATAGTTCTGCAATCTTTTCTTATTGAAGGCAGTTCGAATACATTTTAATGCTCATTCTTTTTCCTGCCTTCTTCAACTCTTCGTTGGGCCCGTCGCCCTTTTTATTCTTTCTTGTTTTCTGACTTGGTCACTGTAAGAGCCTGTTGTTTTTCAGCTTGCCGTTCTGACTTAAGGCATAGATATTGGCACCTTTTTGCCCCGTCGAAGTCCACAGGGACCGTGACCACCTCCTCTTGCTCCGAGAAGAATTTCATCTTGAGATGGACAGTGGAGACAACATCCCCGAGCTTCCCCAACGTCGGTCGACCGATGATGCAATGGTACGGGGAGGGGCAAGGTAGCACTAGGAACCTTGTCTTTATGGTTTTTGAAGGTTTGTCTTCTCCGTAGGTTACCATCAGCTTGAGATAGCCTCCCAGAGGCCGGGTCCTGGAACCATTAAACCCCACCAGGTCGGATCCCTCGTATTCAGACAGGTCGCCCTCGGAGATTTTTAACTTTGGGAGCAGCTCCTTGAACAGTATATCTACCGAGCTCCCTTGATCAACCAGGATCCTCTTTACATCGACCCGGCTAAGACTGTAGAGATGACTAACCGAAATTCCTCGTTGGAGTTGCCTCGGTGGAGGTCGGCATCGATGAAGGATAGTGGCGGTCTGCCTGTCTTGATCAAAGGAGAGACCGGACCACTTCCGACATAGAGAATTTCTTGCCAGTGCGGCTTTATGGAGCATTTAGTCCTCCTGACTTCCATGGAGTAGCCCCCCATGATGACCATAGCGATGGGTCACTGCCTTTGGGACCTCAGCGCATCGTCTGTCGAGTCACTACTGTCTGTGGGAGATTTGGTCACCTCGTTGACAGCGGCCTTCGATTTCGTGGCGAGTGCTTGGGAGACCTTTCCTTCTTCTTATTGTCCGTCCTCAGGTACTGCTTTAGTTTTCTCTTCTGGATCATGTCTTCTATATCGTCCTTTAACACCCTACAGGCCTCGGTGTCGTGGCCGCTGCTCCTGTGATACCTGCAATATGCCTTTTTATTCGTGTTCCCGCGTTGGGGGATCGGAGCTGGCCATTTCACATCCCGGAACTCGGTGCTGGAACATTCAGCCAGAATCCTTTCCCTGGTGGTGTGGAGGTCGGAATACTCAGCATGTCTTCCGCGCCACTCCTTTGTGCCGGACCCAGAGTCCTTCTTGTTCTTAGAATCTTTTCCGTTACCCGACGCCAGACATGTATTGGAAATGTCCGCGGTGTCGGCTTCCTCATAGTCGATGTAATGTTGTGCTCGTCTCAAGAATTCATCAAGGGTCCTCGGCTTGCGTAGTCTGACACTGAATTGGAAGAGGTTACCCATCCGGAGGCCGTGCCTCATGAACAAGACCCTGATGTCGTTGGAGAGTTGATGTACATCATCTGCGATTCGGTTGTATCACTCTATGTAGTCCCTTAAGGATTCCTTTTCCCCTTGTCGGATTCCCTGCAGCACATCTTCCAACTTGGGTTTCACCCTCGATGCCGTGAAGCGAGATGAGAATAGCTTCGTGAACTGCTTCCAACCCGAGATTGATGCCGGGGGGAGTTCCCGGTACCACTTTAGGGCACACTTGCTCAGGGAGAGGGGAAAAAGCTTGCATCGGACGTGATCCGAGGCGTCGCGGTAGTCGAGCATCAAATCGAAGGTGTCCACATGTTCGTCGGCGTCGCCCTTGTCGTCGTACACATTTAGCCGAGGAGGATTTTCAAGGGACTTCGGGATACAGCAGTTGGCGATCTCCGAGATGAAAGAACTGGCCCGAGATCTTTCGTCCTTTTTCTTTGATTTACCTTTAGGAGTTCCCTTTTTGTGGGGAGATGGATCTTGGGAGGAGGAGGAGGAGTTGGACGAAGGGTTATCCGAGCTGTCAGGAGACTCTGACCTTGGCGGTGATGGTGGAGTAGGGGGTTTGCCGCGTCGCTTTTCCCTGCGATCTGGTGTTGGAGAGATGTCACTTGGGATGTCGTCTAGGGGAGGTGATGTCCGATGTCTCCGAGAAACTGCGGTCCGTGGTCGAGGAGTTGGCTGACAGCCTGGAGTTGTGGCGGAATGACATTGATCTGCGAAACCGGGGAAAGTGGTGGAAGTCGGCCAGAGTTGGAAATTGCCGGGACTTCCTCAAGCACGGTCTGAACATGACCTTCTGGAGTAGCCTGGGGCTGAACCCCGAGATTTGCACTCTGCACCCAAGATTGAGATCGGGTAGGTGGTCGTCCTCGCGGAGGCATGATTAACTGGGTAAGTGAGTTCGGGAATGAGTGAATATACTCCCACTGTGGTCGTCAATGTTCGGTACTGGAGTACGGGATGTGTCCTTGAGCTGAAGTGCTCTGCGAGGAAGGGAAATTGACTTCAGATGGTTGAGCTTGGACCTCGTATTGGCCGAGGTTATCTTCTCGCACGCCTCGGGTGGGGTACCTGCAAGCCCTCCGATGCCTAAGTCAGCAAGGGAAGAGAAGAGGTATTTGAGGGAGAAATGAGTGCGTACCTGGAAATGGTGAGTGAATCATGTATTTATAGACCTCGGTGTCGTACCCACGCCGTTAGATGTGGGTCAGGCACGGATACGGGCGCGATGGAGTACGGTAATGGGCCAGACCCAAGTTTCATGGAGGTTTGGCCCAGTTCGGAACAGGTTTGAATGTCTAGACCTTCTTCTTCTTCCTCGCGATAGCCTGTGCAGGAAAACCCTCAAGCCGCACTCCTTCCTTCTCCAAGTTCGTTCTCCTCACTCAGGCGACAGTGAACGTCAAAACTTCACCCCCTCACTCGGATTTCGCTACTTTATGGCCTCAATTCCACGGATTATGGTATGGTTTCACCAGTTGCAACCACGCCTCAACAACCTAAACGACAAGTTTCCGCCTCATTCATGCCAATGAATTTTGAATGGAGGAACCGATCTTGAATTAGACCCTTCCACACTTGAATCGATCTACCTATTTGAGATTTTTGCCCTAATGCACGATTTCGAATTGCACTATTTTGTTGTGTTCTTCCATGGCTTCATCAGCGATTCTCAAACACTAGTTTTGCGAAGGGGTGAACGCATAAAAAACACAAAACAGAAATTTAAAAACAGATTTCTTCGTCTGGAAATCTTGAAACAAAAAATCCAGAAAACCCATGAAAGACAGATCCGGAAGGATTTTCAATTTGGGATTTAGGGTTTTCTGCAAAAATCTGGGTAAGGAAGAAGAAGATGAAGTAATAAGGTTTTTGTTAATTTAGTTTTTTGTTAATTTGGTTTTGAATTAAAATAACAAAATGCCACATCATTTAATCATAATCCACCTCAGTCTGACACTTAAGACGCCATCGTCATTCGGAAATACGCCTTTTTGAGGTGTTTTCGGATTTTTTTAAAATTCCATTTTTATTTTTATTTTGGTTTTTTAGTGGCGAGCAGTTCAGGACGTGCAGGACGTTTAGAGCGAGGTTAGTCTTCACAGCCAGCAGGGGGAGATGCAGATCAGACTCCTCTTGCTCCTACCAGGACTAGAAGGATTTGGTTGGTTAGGCAGGCCGGTCACACTTTTGAGCATAACTGGCGTGCCCGTCAGTGGGATGAAATCGGTGGGGCTAATCAGCAGCAGTAGTATCATGAGTCTGCTCAGAATGACCACATTATGGAGCCTGCAGACGATCATTAGCATGATGAGGCTGAGGCTGCTCAGCAGGCTTTGTTACATCAGCTTCATGTGCACGTGGTGTCGAGGCTACGTTTGGGACAAATAATACTTTTAAGAATTAATTTAATTTTTTTCTACAGTCATTTAATATGTTTTAATTTATATAATTTCTTTTTTTACAGGACCGTGGAAAGATCAAGGTGGCATCCCATGGTTTGAAGATTATTAGGTTTCGACCTCAGCAGCACCACCCAGAGATACATAGATGGTTACAGCAGGCCCGTCTCTTGGAGCTCGACTCTACAGCTTTCAACAACATCAATCAAGAGTTGATCTCGTCGTTTGTGGAGAGGTGGCATTCTGTTACTAGCTCATTCCACATGTCGTTCTAGGAGATGACAGTGACGTTGGGCGATGTGTCCATGTTGCTCCATTTGCCGCTCAACGTCACATTATTGCAGCATGGGCTGTCATTTAGTGACCGGGATTCCATTGCAGCTGAAGGCGAGTTGCTAGATCTAGACCACGAGTCTTGCTGGGCGGAGCATCAGTTTACCAGGGGACTGTTAGCCTGTAATTTCGACAGGCTAAATTAAATGCAGTCAACGGGGTTTGACTTTGGTCTTCTCAGAAGAAGGTGTTGGTTTCGACACAGAAGAGTTGTATCAGAAGGCAAATTCGACAAAGCCTTAGACTTAACAAGAATTGAAGGGTGATATTTCGACGAGAAGAAGGCTGGGAATCAATAGCAGGTCAAAATCAAGTGCTCGCCATCGAAGTTCTGGTAATTACCCTAGTCGAAGGCTGAAGCAGTTTTCTTTTTTAAAATTCTCTATACAGTTATTTAGTTTTAGTGTTTTCCTTCCTTGTATAAATAGTAGTTTCTCATAGGAAAAAAGGGTCACAAACTCATTACAAATTCTCACGCTCTAACTTCCAACACCACAGAGAAAACGAGTCAGAGAAGAATGTATGATCATGTGTACCAACTTTCTTTTCAATTAATGCATTTTACTTTGTTTCTTTAAGCAATTTTCTGCAGTTTTATTTGCTCTCTTCATCTCTGTCCGAAGTGACTTCGACGGTTTCGCGCGAAACTGACAGTTATCTTCATTCTTCCCTTTAAAAACTGTAAGACATTCATAATTTCTGGAAAAACTTTAACACAAATGGTCTTAGGATTTACTAGTTGATCCTACAAGCAGAAGAAATTTCAAACTAACGGTGTTTACCAAAAACCACGGTAAACAAATTGGCACGCCCAGTGGGACATTTGTGCTAATTTTAAAGTTTTTTCGTTGAATTCTTAAACTTTGTGTTTATCTGTGCATGCAATTAAGGAGTGGTAAACATCTTCCAGAGATGGCACGCTCTAGTACAAGTAATGCTTCTGCATCAAATGCACAAAGTACACAAGAACAAACTACAGTTAGTGACGTTAACGTTGCAAATGTCGCAGGCATAACCATTGCTACGCCTTCTTCGACAACAATGGGAGTAACTGCCATAACTTCTCCCATAATTACCCCTGTGTCAATGATGACCACTGCAGCATTAACGAATGTTAATACAATGGCTTCTGTGCCACCAATAGTAGGACCAACGAGTCCTTTGAATGCAAATCGAATGGTTGGAAACTTGCCATTTACTATGAGTGGTAGACCTTACTCATATGGCATGCCAACGGATTTGATGGCGGGCCTTCAGACAAATTCGTCTATTTTTGCAGAAAATGCAATCGCAGGCTATTCCCCTACTCATAGTTCATCAGAAGGCATTTTTAGTCGAAATGCCCAACCCAATTTGACTACAACATCTTTGTTGGCATTGAGGCAACAAATGGATGATAGCAATCATGATATGGTCAATATGTTAACACAACAAATTGGTACAGTGTTTAATCCTTTGATACAAAACACTAATAGCAGTTACCAAATGTTAGCAGCTCAAATGGGCAGAATTGCTGATTTCTTTGGTACTCCACCAGTCCATAACCAGCAAATTCCCCAAATTCAGAATGTTAGGCTTGTCGAAGTACCTGTTGAAAGGCCTAACAATCCAATACCTATAAATCAGGGAAACCAAGGACAACAACAGGTTGTCGAAGAGCCTATGAGGGTAGAGGCAATCCCTGAAGTTGTGTTAGTAAATAGAAACCAAAATGCAGATGAAGTGGTCAGACAAGTGCAACAAAACAATTTTGGAGCACAAAATAATCTGGCTAATATGGTTGAAACTATTCTAGCCCAGAATGGCCTTAACTCAGGTTTACATAGGCCTAATTTTGTGTCGCCTTTGTCGGAATACACCTTACAAATGGAGCTGCCTAGGGGATGGAAAATCCCTAAGTTCACAAAATTTGCTGGAGAAACCAGTGAACCTACTGTCGAACACGTGGCTCGCTATTTGACTGAGGCTGGTGATATTGTGCATAACGAGAATTTAAGAATGAAATACTTTCCAAATTCTTTAACTAAGAATGCGTTTACATGGTTCACCACCCTGCCTCCAAATTCCATATTTAATTGGAGTCAGTTAGAGAAGGCCTTTCACGAACAATTCTATATGGGCCAATGTAAAATTAGTCTTAAGGAATTGGCTAGCGTTCGACGCAAGGGGGCAGAATCTATTGATGATTATCTTAATAGATTTAGACTTCTCAAAGCAAGGTGCTTTATTCAAGTGCCTGAACACGAGTTAGTCGAAATGGCTGCTGGTGGTCTAGATTACACTATAAGAAAGAAACTAGATACACTACATTTAAGAGATATGGCACAATTGGCTGATAGAGTTCGACAAGTCGAAAGACTCAAAGCCGAAAAAGCCAGAACAGACAGTGACCAAGAATACGACATATCTTATGAAGATGTCGGAGAAGAGGTTAACATTGCAGAACTAAAACCAGGACCTCCTTATACTTGCAAATTGTTGAAACCTTCTAATGGGGAAAATCCTGTTGAGCCTAAGAATGATAAATTTGTTGCAAAAACTTATACTTATGATGTTTCTAAATGTTATGAAATATTTGATCTGTTAGTGGCTGATGGTCAAATTTTAGTGCCTAAAGGCCTGAAAATTCCACCATTGGAACAGCGACAGAAAAGAGGTTTTTGTAAATTTCATGGTTTCTTGGGCCATAACACTTCTCGTTGTGTTATTTTCAGGGATTTGGTGCAGAACGCCCTCAATGAGGGAAGGCTGAAATTTGGTGACAAATCTAAGCCACCAATGAAGATTGATGTGGATCCTTTGCCAACAGCTGATGCATTGCCTGTTGAAGTCGATCTCAATGTGGTTGAGGTCACAGAGGTTGTTGCTGAAAATGCTAAGGTAGAAAAGGCTGTCGACAAGGTTGATGTCGAAATGGTCACTGAAGACCAATACATTGAAAAAATGAAGATAGTGTATCCAAGGGCTGAAGAAGAATTGATTGATTTTCTCAATCGCTGCAAAATCAACAATACTGAAGTTATGCTTTGTCCAAGGTGTAGTTCTGTCTTCGACAAAGAGGCTGCCAAAAATCTGGAGGGATTTAAGCCTCAACTGAAACGTAAAGGAAAGTGGGTCGACAAAAGACCAAAGTTCAGCTACAACAACAGAGGTATTCAATACAAAGTCACTTCGACAAGAAATCCTCAAAAGGAACAGATCAAAACTTATGTTCCTCCAACAAAGTCTCCTGTCGAGAAATGGGTGCACTCTGGTGGAAAAAGTACTGGTTATTATCCAGTATATTATGCTGGAAAGAATGTTGGAAATCAACAGAAATCAGCAAAATTGGTTAAGGGTAGCACTAGTGCTACTAACCAAAACAAGGCATTTGAGTCTAATAAATATGCCTATAATAATAACTACAAAGGGAAGAACCCTATGACAAGAACTCAGTGGCGTAGATATCAACGCCAGAAAAAGGTTGCTGCTGTAGGCAAGGTGGAAAATTCCAACAAAGAGAAAGGTAAACAAATACCATCAAAATCTCTTGAAATGGCTAGAAAGCCAGCTACTGAAAGGATATTTCCACCACTTTCAGTGATCAAAGAGGGTCTCAACTTAGACGAAGAAATGGGGTCGGATTTCGCTGATTCTGGGTCAGAATTCGACGTCTTGTGTGGTGTAGTCTCAATTCTCCCAATTGAGTATGATGTGGTTTCTGAAGTGAATGATGTCGAAGAAGATTTCGACGAAGAAACCACTTACAAACCAATTTGTTACTATGTGCTGGAAAATGGTTGCGTTGAAGAGCAACACGCTGTGTTTGAAAAACCAGACTGTGGAATGATGAACCATCTCAAACCTTTGTATATTCAAGCAAAGGTGAACAATATTGGTGTCAATAAAAATCTGGTTGACGGTGGTGCTGCTGTAAACCTAATGCCACATCACATGCTGAAAAGAATTGGAAAGTGTGAGACTGACTTGAAAACACACAATGTAATTCTTACCAACTATGAAGGCAAAAGTGGCCACTCACTTGGAGCCATTGAAGTTGATTTTGCTGTTGGAAGCATCAGGAGACCAACGATGTTCATGGTAATTTCAACAAAGGCAAATTACAACATGCTGCTGGGAAGAGAATGGATCCAGGGTGTGGGAGCAATACCTTCGACAGTTCACCAGAGGCTCATCATTTGGAGAGAAGATGGTCTAGTCGAAAATATTGAAGGTGATCAGAGTTACTTCAAGGCTGAGGTAAACACTATTACCAAGAAAACCTTTGATAAACAATTGGCGAACATTGCGCCATTTATTTCTTCTGAACTTGGTTATGAAAACCAAAACAATGTTAGATCTTCAGTGATACTTCATCCCAATTATGGATTCATTTGGGATAGAGAGGTTATAGATGAAGACAACTACCCACAAGGCTCTATTAAGCCTATAGAGTGGGAAGGCCCATAAATAGTTATTTATGGATAAGCCCACTGCATGGGATAGAATTATGACCTACGTGGCCGAGAATAAGCAAAAAGCGGTTTTAGAAGCTGAATTACAACAACAATTACTTGCTGAAGCCGTTGAGGACAAAAATAAAGACAATGTTGTCGAAAACCAGAGGCTTGATTGTGTCTATGATGACGAGCCTTTAGGTTTTGAAAAAGATCCAATGGGTTCGACCAAAAGGATCCAAGCACAAGATCCCTTAGAAGAAATGGATTTGGAAGATGGTTCCTTGAAAAGGCCAACATATATAAGTGCTAAGATTGATCAAGCACTGAAGGTACAGATTGTCGAATTGCTAAAGGAGTACAAAGACTGCTTTGCATGGGATTACAATGAAATGCCGGGGTTGAGTCATGACGTTGTTGAGATAAGACTACCAATTCGACCAGGAAAGAAGCCAGAGAAGCAGACACCAAGAAGATTTGCACCAGAAATCCTGTTGAAGATCAAAGCAGAAATAGAAAGGTTACTAAAGAGCAAGTTCATCAGAACTGTCAGGTATGTCGAATGGCTTGCTAATATAGTTCCTGTAATTAAGAAAAACGGCACGCTTAGAATGTGTATAGATTTTAAAGATTTAAATAATGCTACACCTAAGGATGAATATGCCATGCCAGTGGCAGAAATGCTAGTGGATTCAGTAGCAGGTTATGAATACCTAAGTAAGCTTGATGGTTATTCTGGATATAACCAAATATATATTGCTGAAGAAGATACGTCGAAAACAGCATTCTGATGCCCAGGGGCATTAGGTGTCTATGAATGGGTTGTAATGCCATTTGGCCTAAAAAATGCTGGTGCAACCTACCAAAGGGCAATGAATTCTATGTTCCATGATTTTATTGAAAAGTTTATGCAAGTGTACATAGATATTGTAATTAAGTCTTCTTGAGGAATTGGTCATATAGACCATCTTCGACAATCATTTGAAAGAAGGAGAAAATATGGATTGAAAATGAATCCACTCAAATGTGCCTTCTGTGTTCGTGCAGGTGACTTTTTGGGCTTCGTTGTACACAAAAAAGGCATTGAAATCAATCAAAACAAGACGAAAGCAATCTTGGAAACGAAAACTCCTTCAACCAAAAAAGAATTGCAGTCATTATTAGGAAAAATCAATTTCCTTAGAAGATTTATTTCAAATCTAAGTGGCAAGACTCAAGCGTTTTCGCCATTACTTCGACTGAAGAAGGAAGATGTGTTTAGGTGGGATGCAGAACACCAACAAGCTTTCGACGAGATTAAAGCATACCTGATGAAGCCACCAATTTTGTTACCACCTATTAGGAATAAAGTAATGAAATTGTATATAGCAGCTTCAGAATTTTCTATAGGAAGCATGTTAGCTCAAGAAGATGAAAATGGTGTCGAAAGAGCCAATTATTACCTCAGTAGAATTTTAAATGATGCAGAAACTAGGTATTATCATCCTGTAGAAAAATTGTGTTTATGCTTGTATTTCTCTTGTACAAAATTGAAGTAATACATAAAGCCTGTTGATGTGTATGTTTATTCGCATTATGATATTATTAAACATATGCTGTCGAAACCAATTTTACATAGTAGAATAGGTAAATGGGTTTTGGCTCTTTCTGAATTCTCTTTGACTTATCAGCCATTAAAAGCAATAAAAGGTCAAATAGTGGCTGACTTCATAGTTGACCATTCAGTGGTCGAAAATACAATAAACTTGGTGGAAACCCAACCTTGGAAGTTATACTTCGACGGTTCAAGCCACAAAAATGGTGTTGGAATTGGAGTGTTAATAATTTCACCAACAAAGATATCAACAAAGTATAAGTTTAAAATTGAAGGGACGTGCTCCAACAACGAGGCGGAATACGAAGCCTTAATAGTAGGACTTCAAATCTTGTTAGAATTGGGGGCAAAACATGTCGAAATCAAAGGAGATTCAGAACTAATTGTGAAACAGTTAACAAAAGAATACAAATGCATCAAAGAGAACTTAATAATGTATTTTGCCATTGCTAATACGTTGTTAAAGAGATTTGACACTGTTCACATAAAACACGTGCCTCGTATGGAAAATCAAGAGGCAAACGGTGGCGCTAAAAGGCACTTTTCACTAAAACATCTCATCAATGCTACAACGTGATGTTAATGACTTCATCAGAGCAGTTAAAAGGAATCTTCAAAAATGTCACTTTTTCTGCGTTACATAAAGCTTCAGTCGAAAAAGACATTTTTGGGGGGCAATTTGTTAGCCTGTAATTTCGACAGGCTAAATTAAATGCAGTCAACGGGGTTTGACTTTGGTCTTCTCAGAAGAAGGTGTTGGTTTCGACACAGAAGAGTTGTATCAGAAGGCAAATTCGACAAAGCCTTAGACTTAATAAGAATTGAAGGGTGATATTTCGACGAGAAGAAGGCTGAGCTTTAATAGCAGGTCAAAATCAAGTGCTCGCCGTCGAAGTTCTGACAGTTACCCTAGTCGAAGGCTGAAGCAGTTTTCTTTTTTAAAATTCTCTATACAGTTAGTTAGTTTTAGTGTTTTCCTTCCTTGTATAAATAGTAGTTTCTCATAGGAAAAAAGGGTCACAAACTCATTACAGATTCTCACGCTCTAACTTCCAACATCACAGAGAAAACGAGTCAGAGAAGAATGTAAGATCATGTGTACCAACTTTCTTTTCAATTAATGCATTTTACTTTGTTTCTTTAAGCAATTTTCTGCATTTTTATTTGCTCTCTTCATTTCTGTCCGAAGTGACTTCGACGGTTTCGCGCGAAACTGACAGTTATCTTCATTTTCCCTTTAAAAACTGTAAGACATTCATAATTTCTGGAAAAACTTTAACACAAATAGTCTTAGGATTTACTAGTTGATCTTGCAAGCAGAAGAAATTTCAAACTAGCGGTGTTTACCAAAAACCACGGTAAACAGGGACCCAACTTCAGATTCAGTTTTTTGAGTTAACATGTCCCATCACTTTTTTGATCGTGCTCGTCGGTGCTATATGTTGCTCTTGTTGGGCTATACCATCTTTGTCGACAATAGTCACACATATGTGCCCATCAAGTGGCTCAGTTTGATTGCGTCATTTGATGATTGTGGCCAATGGGCTTAGGGTCCAGCTGCTCTGGCCATTTTGTACGAGCAGCTGAACGATGCATGTTTCTAGAAGACATCGCAGATTGGCGGATACGCTTCTCTACTACAGGTAATAATTAATTATCTTTTTTACTGTGTAAATAATTAATTACTTTATGATAAACTACAATTTAGTGCACTTTTAGAGACCTCTTTAGGCTAATTTTAGAGCAATTATTACCAATTAAATAAATAGTTGTTTACTTTGCTATTTGTTTTGAATAACAGAAGAAAAGTTAAACATTAAAATAATATATATATATATATATATATATATATATATATATTTGACATATGTGTATATAATATTATAAATATTATATATATATATATATATATATATATATATATATATATATATATATATATATATGCATGTGGGGTTGACACTTAAGACATGGAGCCCAAATGGAATTAAAGAGAGAAGAGCCCAATTGTTGGGCATGTTGTTGCCGTGAAGAATTGAAGAAAGAGGAAAGGAAGCACGTGACATAGACTAAAAAGGGAGCTCATGATTCTTTTATTGGGCAGCACACAACCCTAGGTGAAGCTGGTCTTATAAATAGTAATTCACACACCACAATTGGGGGGAAGAGTAGCCGCATACATATAAGTCGCACACAGTAGAAGCTTGCGGACAGTGGAAGAGGAAGATTTTGGGTACCTGTTTTTGACGTCGTGAGAGAGCTCTGGAGCAGAAAAAGGAGATTTAATACCGAAGATCAGAAATTTCTCTATTCCGGGTTATTTTTATCTTTGTAATTTATGACTCCTAATTTTATTTCATTGTTCTTAAACACTATGAATACTTAAATCCTCTTCTAGGGTCTTAGGTGGATCTTATATTATTAGAGACCTTTTTTATGTTCTAATTTAATATTTGAATTCCTATTTTTATTTCAATTAATATTGTCCTATTGTTTTTTATCACATAATTAGGATTAGCTACCCTTTTTATGTTCATAATCAATTAGTTGATCAGCGACCGTACTGCAATTAGTTGGTGGACCTATAGGATAGTTGAGGCTATAATTAATGCATGACCAAACTTTAATTTAGTCTTCCAATCATTCAACCTTTTTGTACTTTATGCTTTTCTTAAATTTAAATTCTAGCATGACCAAACTAGGGTTAATTTAGGAAAAAGAATATTCATCGCGAATGACCAAACGGATTGATAGCTTTAGTAAAGGGATTGGTAATTAAATAAAATAAGAGAATTTAGGTAGAATTAGACATAGGGGAATCGAAGCTTGCAAGTGAAACTGCGACCCTAGACCTCTCTCTCCATTTATTAAACTTGCATTTTATTATTGTTATTTATTTCCTTTTTTATTTGTTCCATTACAATTCAAATATTCAATCGTCTAAATAATAAATAATCTCTATTGGTTTGGTACTTGCTAATTAATCCCTGTGGACACGATATCTTTTATACTACTTCTGCGAGAGAGTACACTTGCTCTAAGTGTGTTTTTAACGCAACACTTTATTTATTTAGTCATTTTATTATTTTAGTGTTGGATTTATGAGTACTTCCCCACCATCATAGAGCGCAAATACTTTGGTGCTTCTGAGCGTCCACGTTGCTGCAGGTGGGGGAATAAAAAGTTTGACACTGTCAAGCTTATAGATTTTCGGGGCCAGCTGGATGAGTTATGACGGGAGGAAATCATATGGAGGTCTTGGGAGGACCACAGGCAGTACTTGCCATTTTCCCAAATTTCGCTTTTAAGAGGTTACTTGCTCTGGGGGGATATCACAGTGCCCAATATGCCAGATAGGGTCCGTTGACAGTTTGGATATGTCCAGCATATCTCTGGTCAGCCCATTTTGGTTGGTGCCTCACGTCCACCTACAGAGGACAATTTACAGCTCTGGTTGTTCTACGCTGCCCCAGTGCGGACTTATAGGAGATCTTTTAGACAGACCCTCGTGTCAGATGAGTGCGACGAAGATTACCTTCCATGGTACTTAGAGGTGTCTGTTCCCCATCCCACTGCGCCTCCGCCTACGCCTCTAGAGGATGTACCAGATCGGGTTCCAATAATTGAGTATATTGGTCCACTGATAGGCTCGAGACTATAGCTGGGCATATCCGGTATGCCATGGGAGTCGAGGGCCTTCCACCTAATGCATATGAGAGACTCTTGCGTGCTTTAGCTGCTTGTGACATTGACCCGTAGTTGTATTTTTTTCGTATTTTTTTTGGGTATTTGTACTCATATTTGATCGAATTTCATATATTATGATTACCGTATTTTTTAGTCCTATTTGTTCTCTCGTTTGTTATCGTTATCGTAGTTTAGCGAATATTGTTATTTATCGTAAAGAATTAATTAAAAAAAATGTTTTTTTTAAAATTCCGGAAATAGAGACAAATTCGGAAACACCTCAAAAAGGGGTTTTTCCCGGAACTCAATTTGACCTCCAGAAATACCTCTTTTTGAGGTGTTTCCGGAAAGTTTGAAAAATTTGTTTCCGGATTTTTTTAAAAAAAAAAAAATTAGGAGTATTTTGGGGATTATGAGGGTTATGGGGGTATAGGGGAGAGGGGGTAAAAAAAAAGCCTTATAATTCTGGGGTTTGAATCTCGCTAGTTAATAAATGAACAAATAAATAATACTATTTTATTAAATGAGTCTCTCTCTCTTGTTAGAAATCTTTATCTTTATTATACTAAACCATGAATTGTACATGTAGGCGTCCATGTAGATAATTCATGTACAATACCTCAGTAATCTGAAAAGTCCATGTCAGCTTTTTCGTCACACATGGCATCCACATCCTCTCTTACAACTGATCCGATGGACGATATTTAAAACAGGTGGTGTAAAAGAAACATCAACGGCTGTCGTTGCACAAAATTGCGGCTACATTATACACGACCAAGATTAAACAAAATTGCGACTCACCAAATCAACGGCTCCCAGTAAACCTCCTCTTGGAAAATCCTGCCTATCATTTAATGTTTTAAATCACCACAATTTCAATCCCTAAAAATCAGGAACGACATTAAGCATTCAATTGTAGTAATGTTAAACAAATTACAACTTCATCCAAACATACTTAACACTAATATCTCGATTGTTTCATTCTAATTGCATGAAGAGGTAATACCAGCATTATCTTTGTAATGGCAAAAACAATTACCCATGTCCTACTGACCATAATGTTGGATTCAGAAAAAGAATTTACGCACCGTATAAACTTTAGATGATCAGATTGAATTGTAACTTTTTCGAATTAATCCTATTATGCTTTGGTATGAAACAGGCTCTTTACGTGGCTCAATTATAAAAAATTTGGTAGTTGTTACAACTATTCATTTCAAGTAATTTGTTATTTAGTCAATTATTGGTAGTTTGTTACAGCTATCAATTATAGTCGACTCACATTTTAAAAATTAAAATTGATAATTAAAACCTTAAAATATTTATAAGTGTTCTGAGCTGGGCCATGAGGCCCATTCAGCCAACCAACATTGATTGACCCAATCAACTTGGTCCATATCCATAATTCACAAGGCCCAATCTGACCTAAATATTTGAACGGCTCAGATCAACTCACTCGATCCAACGACTCACGATGGGAACGCTTTCCTATAAATACTGGCTCACATTGCCATAATTAGGTAGACTCTCATTCCTTACTAAATCACTCACCTACTCTCAATACTAACTTGGGCGTCGGAGTGGCTTCGCAGGTCCCCCTCCCGGGCACTCGTTGATATCCAGCCATACCGCAAGAGACCACCGACGCAGTCCTCACAACACTGTTAGGTACAGATCATTGGCGACCACAGTGGGAGGTTTCTACCTTTCACACCATTCCTACACTTAGAAACTTTTCTCTTGCACTCCCATGGCTCAAAGAGGCAGACCACGCGTGAAGAGTGTTGCTGTGCCTGCACCCCAGCTTGAAGGCACTCCTGAGGGCGATGTTGCCACCCACAAAGACACCCCTGTTCAAGCTGCACAAGAAGTTCCCCCGTCAGGAGGGGTTCATCCACTGGATGTTAATCAACTGTTGGACCTTCTGGCCAACCGCACTCAGACTATGCTGCTACAAGAGGCACGCCTTAGGCAAATTGAGAGACGTGTGGCCTCTATGCCCGAGCAACCTCCTCCTTTGTGGGGAACTCCCCCTCAAACGACTGTGGTATCGAGACCCCGTCGTTCCCCCCCTCGGAGGCGTCATGTTCATCGTTCACCACCTAGGAGGAAGCATGTGCATCGCTCCCCACCTCGGCGTAGGAGGCATCAGGAATCCGAATCACCAAGGGCGACTCCTTCCTCTTTGGATGGGACTTATCAGCCCGATGACACCCACTCCAAAGTGTCTTAACGTGACTCCTCTGATTCGATTGACAGATCAAGAAGCAAGGCTAAGATTCACAAGAGTCGTCGCAGAGGATCGCCATCGAGGAGATCTCCCGACAAGCACAGATACCAAGACATTGACTTCCAAGATGTCTCACCTCGCAATTCAAGGAGGTTTGCAGATGAAGGACCCTTCACTCGGAGGGTGGAGGAATGCCCGATTCCAAGGACTTTGGAAAAACTCCCAACACTCAAGATGTACGATGGGACCGGAGATCCAGACTGGCACTTGGCTCACTTTTCACTCATGATGCACTATAGAGGCGCTCGAGAGCCTGTTCATTGTAAGATCTTCCCTCTCACCCTCGAGGATACCGCATTAGAGTGGTTCCAAGAGCTGAAGCCAAACTCCATCTCTTCATGGGGCAACTGGCAAGACTATTCACGGCTCGTTTCACAGCCTCCCGATTGAAGCCAAAGTTTGAGGAAGTGCTGAGGGCTGTCAGACAGCGGGAAGGTGAAACACTTAGAGAGTACATTGAGCGTTTCAATAAGGAAGCTTCATGTGTTCGAAACTTGGAAGATAAGCAAAGACTGTTTTGGATGAAAGACGGCCTCAGGCAAGGAAGTCTTTTCGAAATTGATGTGGGAAACAACAAGCCAAGGGACTTGGCAGAATTTCTCCAGAAGTCTCAAAAGTACATGGATTATGAAGAGAACAAGATGGCTTACCGCGAGGCAGCCAAAGATGGTGATCATAAAGGTAATACTAGAGAAACTCGGCAGCGAAAGGACTCAGGAGAAGGACGTCGTGAGGCAAGACCATGATGGTTTGCCGAGCACACTCTGCTCAACCAATCTCGGGCCAAAATCCTGGCGGAATGTGCCACTGCTGAGTTTAAGAATGTTAAGAGGCCAGAGCCTTTAGTGCTGAAGGAAGGCCAAAATCCTTCAAGGAAGTGGTGTCGATACCATCGAAGTGGAGGTCACGATACCAATGGTTGTCGAGCCCTGAAAGACGACATTGAGGAGATGATTCGGAAGGGTAAACTCTTGCAATATGTGAAAAAAGATGGAGAGCCCACTGGCTCGCGCAAGAGGCCCCGCTCACTTGAGAGAAGATCCAAGTCCCCTCGAAAGGGAAAGGCTGTGGCTAGCGAGGTGGACAAATATGTCAGGGATAACGACACTGAATCCTCGGAGCGGGAGGACACTCGGAAAGCAAAAGGAAGGCCTGTGGCTATGGTCATTCACGGGACCAACCCCATTGACAATTGGGGATCAAACAAGTCAATGAAGAGAACTTGGAAGGAAATCATGAATGTGGCATCAACATCTACCATCAGCGAAGGACCAGCTAGACCACCCATATCCTTTGATGATAAGGACTTGCTGGATGGGAGACCAAACAAACACATTCCATTGCTGATTTCGGCTATCATGGCAAATATTGAAGTGAAGAGAATCCTGGTTGACCAGGGGAGCTCGGTGGACATTATTTTCGAAGATTTGCTGCAAGTCCTGAATATCTCCCCCAATGATATGACTCCTTACAGTGGAAAGGACCTCACAGGATTCAATGGAGCAAAAACCAAGCCACTTGGGCATTTAGAGCTGATGGTCACCTATGGAGACCCCGATGGCGAGCAACCGCTATTCCGAACTGTGAAGACAGCCTTCCTAGTCCTCCCGTGCAAATCTGTTTACCAACGCATTATCGGGAGGCCGACACTAGGCAGACTGGAGGCGGTAACATCAACGGTCCACCTAAAGATGAAGTTCTACAGTTTGGAAAACAAGGTCGTAACCCTTCAAGCTGACTTGGGCGCAGCGCTGCGATGTTTCTTCATGAGCTATAAGGATGAAAATGAAATTGCTGAAGTGAAAAACCCAATCACGAAGTCAGGGAAAAAGGCTGAGGTGAACTTGGCAGATATGGATGCTAGATACGATCCTGATAGCGAGGAAGAGGAGGAGGATTCCGCCCTCGCAAAGGAGCTCAAAAAGCGCATGAAGAGACCTGAGCCAGATGGCGAACTCATCTCCATCCAATTGGGGGAAGACCCTGCTAAGACTGTCAAGATAGGCTCTGACCTCCCTGAGGATGTCAAAGAGCAACTCATCAAATATTTGAAGGAAAATGCTGATCTGTTTGCCTGGTCCGCAGCGGACATGCCAGGAATACCACCCGAGGTAGCATGCCACCACCTTGCTGTCAATTCCAACACAAAGTGGGTGGCTCAGAAAAGAAGAGTCCAGAGGGGAGAGAAGGCTGAAGCTGCTGCTAAGGCTGTCAAAGACCTTATAGAGGCAAACTTTGTAAAAGAAATTAAGTACACCACTTGGTTGTCCAATGTAGTTCTTGTTAATAAATCTAATGGAAAATGGAGCATGTGTGTTGATTATACTGATCTAAATAAGGCATGTCCATAGGACGCCTTCCCCGTTCCCCGTGTAGACAAATTAGTTGATAGCGCCTCAGGTTTTCGTTTATTATCTTTTATGGATGCATACTCAGGATATAACCAGATCCCGATGTACCCACCTGATCAAGAGAAAACGGCGTTCATGACGGAGCAAGGAAATTATTGCTACTGCGTAATGCCTTTTGGGCTTAAGAATGCCGGGGCAACTTATCAAAGAATGATGAACAAAGTGTTTAAAAATCAAATCGGCCGAGTAATCGAAGTATATCTCGATGATATGATAGTGAAAAGTAAGAATGATCCAGATCACCTTAAAGACATAAATGAAGTGTTCTCAGAAATTCGAAAGATCAATATGCGATTGAACCCAGAAAAATGTACATTTGGGGTTCGAGCGGGGAAATTCCTCGGTTTCTATCTCACTGAGAGAGGTATTGAGGCCAACCCTAACAAGTGCAGGGCTGTGACCGAAATGACTTCACCAACCACAAAGATAGAAATTCAAAAACTCACAGGCATGATTGCAGCGCTATCCCGTTCCATTTCACAGGCAGCTCTCAAATCCCTACCGCTGTTTAAGCTTTTAAAGAAAGACACGGTCTTCGAATGGACCGCCGAGCAGGAGCAGGCACTAAGTATTTTAAAACAAATCCTCTCCGAACCGCCTATCTTAACCCGACCGGAGGTTGGAGAGACCCTGTATTTGTACCTCGCTGTAGCCGACAAAGCACTGAGTGCGGTACTCGTCAGAGAAACCGACGCTGGCCAGAAGCCGGTGTATTTTGTAAGTAAGGCATTACAAGGACCCGAGTTGAGATACCAGAAGGTGGAAAAGGTCGCTTTGGCCTTGGTAATTGCAGCTCGGCGCCTCAGGCCATATTTCGTAGCACATCAGGTTGTGGTTCAAACCAACCAGCCTATCAGACAAATACTTCATCGTCCCGATCTGGCTGGAAGGATGATTAAATGGGCGGTGGAACTCTCGAAATTTGGAATCAACTATGAGACAAGACCAGCCATGAAGGCTCAGGTGTTAGCAAACTTTGTCACCGAAATGACATCATCCCATGAAGATAATGTGGAAACGTCATGGATCCTCCACGTGGATGGATCCTCGAACAGCAAAGGAAGTGGAGCGGGCTTGATACTTGAAAACTCTGGGGGACTAATGGTAGAAGTATCTCTCTTATTCTCGTTCTCCACGTCAACTAATCAAGCAGAATATGAAGCTTGTATAGCTGGCCTACAATTGGCCAAAGACTTCGGAGCTACCCAAGTTGAACTTCACACAGATTCACTTTTAGTGGTCTCCCAGATAAATGCAGCATATGGCGCCTACGACCTGGTGCTACAGAAGTATCTAGCTAGAGTGCACGAACTCTTAGGTCTATTCAAGAAGGCAGAAGTGAAACATGTACCCAGGGGAGAGAATATCAGAGCAGACATACTATCCAAATTGGCAAGTACTAGGGCACCGGGGAATCATAGGAGTGTTCTTCAAGAAACCTTGTCCAGTCCAAGCATCCTCCTTGATAATGGTTCATCAACCTCGGTCCTCACAGTGGAAGCCAGTCAAAATTGGATAACTCCGATCCTCCGATACATACTCGATGGGCATGAGCCCGTTGATGAAAAAGAAGCAGCATCCGTTAGAGGCAGGCAGCATCATATTCAGTTATTGAAGGAACACTTTCTCGTAGAGGTTTTTCCATGCCTCTATTAAAATGTGTCGAAGGAACTGAGGCAGACTATGTCCTGGCGGAAATCCACGAGGGAATCTGTGGGCAGCACCTAGGAGGAAGAGCCTTGGCGGCAAAAGCACTTAGAGCAGGTTATTACTGGCCTACCATGAATGAAGATTCGCAAAGTTACGTCAGGAGATGTGATAAATGTCAGAGACACGCTGATGTGCATATTGCACCTTCTTCCGATTTGAAGTACCTGAGTGCTCCTTGGCCGTTTTCCTAGTGGGGGATCGACCTCTTAGGTCCTTTCCTCCCCGGCCCAGGTCAAGTGAAATACTTGATAGTCGCAGTGGACTACTTCACGAAATGGATTGAAGTCAAACCACTGGCCAGCATTACAGCAAAAAATTGTATTAAGTTCTTCAAGAAGAACATCATGACTAGGTTCGGCATACCAGAAGTAGTCATCACTGACAATGGCACGCAATTCACAGACAAAGGGTTCAGACAGCTCATGACGGAGCTTAATATCAAGCACCGCTTCACCTCAGTGGAGCACCCGCAAACCAACGGGCAAGCAGAGGCTGCTAACTGGGTAATCTTGTGAGGATTGCGAAGAAGACTTGACGAAGCAAAAGGGTGCTGGCCAGAAGAGCTACCTTATGTTTTGTGGGCTTACAGAACCACCCCACACTCATCTATTTCAGAATCACCATTCCGATTGGCTTACGGAACAGAGGCAGTCATACCTGTCGAGATTGAGGAGCTGAGTTGGAAAACCAAAAACCCAAGTCCCCCGCAAGCCAATGAGCAAATGCTCCGAGAGGAGTTAGACTTCGTCGATGAAATGATAAATCAAGCAGCATTAAAGGAAGCGGTGATCAAACAAAGAATGGCCACGAGGTATAACTCCAAAGTAGTTCGAAGGACGTTGGAGGTAGGCGATCTAGTCCTACGAAGAGCGGACGTGGGTCTAAAGAATGCATCCCAAGGGAAGTTAGCCCCCAACTGGGAGGGGCCCTACAGAATTGTCGTCGAAACTGAAAAAGGAGCTTTCAAGCTAGAGACTTTGAATAAAGATCCAATCCCTAGGACTTGGAATACTGACAAGTTGAAAAAATTTATTGTGTAAATTCATGTAACGGCTTGAGCCATCAAATGTTAAAGTATTCAGTTGAATGAAATCTTATGTTTGCTTGAAGAATGTTATTTTCCAATGTTTACCATTATTCGCAAGGTTAAAAAGCCTAAGTCCTAACGATAAAGACAAGGGACTAGCTGAACGACGAAAAGCCTGATGGTAAAAAGGGGCCGGCATGAGATCGACGCTGCGATCGTTTGCGCTTCCTTATAAACCCAGGCGCGCGCGAAGTGACTTCAAACGTGTCGCAACCTCTGATGGTCGAGTTAGAATCAGACCGGGTTCTGATAAACTGTCCTTAGAGGATACATAAATACAAGGCAACGAGACAATAGACGTTAAAATGATCGAGGCAGGGCTCACGCCCAACGCCATTAATTAAAACGCACTAGTCAGGCAAAAGATGCAAGCAATCAGAAAAATGTCATGATAAGAAGACATAGATTAAAATTGCTTAACGAGAAATAAAGATAGACGCACCGGAGATGGCCGGGCCCATAGTTAGGGTACATAACCAAATCTTAAAAGGCGAAAAGAAACTACATAATTGAAAGACTAGAGAGCACAAGTTCATGGGTAGATGACGTCAAATCCACTCCCACCAGTATGGTACTTGACAATCTTCCCATCCAAGGTGTCATAATCAAAGTTGAGATATTAGGTATCCAACTGAGCCTTCGGATAAAGGCACTGAACGTGACCCAATGCCTTAGCGTAGGTTTGGTGAGAGAAGTCCACCACTTGTCCGGCAATCTGATCCACTTTCTTCACGGCTTCATCTCTTGACTGCTTAACACCTTCCAATTCAGCATGAACTCCTTCAAGTTGAGTGTGAAGATCTTCCATCTTCCGCAGGCATGCATCCCTATCACAAAAAGCCTCATCCCTCTCCCGCTGATAGCGCCCCACGAGTTCTTGTGCTCGATGACCGGACTCTATAACCTCTTGTAGCTCTCGGGTAAGTCTCTGATTCTCAACAAGCAAATGATCCCGATCCCCTGCAAGAAGCGGCGATCAAGAAACGATATGGCAAACAAATAAAATATCATAAACAAATAAGCATGTAAAGACTACCCGAACTGGAGCTACCTCCCCTTTCATCCTTCCATTTGGCGTGCATTCCTTGTCCGAGCTGAACCATGCGGATGGCAAATTCCCAAGGATTGTCGCAAAAACGCTCACACTCCGCATGAGAGAAGTTAATCACCTCAGAGTCAAGACCAAGAGGACGACCAGGGGATGGGCAAGCCCATCAGGAGAAGGGCGCTCGACAGGGGAGCGACGTCTGGCAACACTTTTCTTACGCTTAGATGAATGGCCACGACTCCCGGGAGTTTTAGAAGCTCCTTCAATACAAACCTCCTTGTCTAGAACATCGACAGGAACCCTGGGAACCCCAGAGTGATCTCTCCCAGCCCGACCGGGGCACCAAGACTCAAATGAGACCCCGTTGAGGGGCGACCAGCAGCGGAGGAAGGGGGAATAGGGCGACCTCCCCCATTTGAACTCTAAGGGTTCCTCCTCCCAGCCAAGGCAGCAACTTCATCAAATGTGAGGGGAGCAGCCATCTTATCTGCAAAAGAACAAGGAAATGAGTCAACAAAGCAAGAAACGAATTAAAAAAGTAGAAATTAAAGAGCACGAGTAAACAAGCAACCTAAGTGCCAAACGGCATCACGAAGGTCCTGAGCTTTAGTGAGCTCACTACAAACTATCTTCTTTGACGCCACAGAAAGACGCTCGGTAATATCTCGAATTAAATTTAAGGTATCTATCCACCCTGTTCAACTCAGATGGATCAACTCGATAATTTCGAGAGGTGAACTCAATATCAGAATCGCTCCACCAAAGGTGAAACTTATCCCCAGCAATTGACCCTTGCTCATCCAGAAGATTCATGCTGTCAACTGCTTCTTGGCTCACTGGGACAACATAAAAATATCTATGTTTCCAACCATGCTGACTTTCCGCATAGATTTCAAAATAGGGCAAAGTGCGACGACCCCTCAAGCAAACGAAATATGATCGCGTGACACCATTTGAAAGCTCTAGATGCCGCTGCACCTCAAAGAGGGTGAAGAAGAGTTTTAAACTATGCCTGCGTCCCAAGACCCGTAACACCAACTCAAAACACTTGATAAAGCACCATGAGTTTGGATGCAATTGTGAAGGAGCTATCCCGAGGCACTTCAAAACGGAGAGTTGGAACGAAGTGAAGAATGGGGAAATCTTCATCTTGTGAATAACAGGGTGAAACATCATGAATTTTCGACCTGAGGGAATACAACAAACTCTGTCATCCGGACCGACCGCCTCTAGCCGCCAGTGGTCCCCAAGCAAATCCTCACAAAGACTTGAAGGTAAACTCCTACCGGGAGTATAGAAACTCCTGGTGGACCAAACACTACGAGCGACCCAGTCATAATTGATCCCATCAACCTCCACCACTTCCAGCTCGAACCGACGCTCGTCATCAATGTTCTCATCGTCGGAAGAAGTAACGGGATAGCCAGGGACTACCCCTTCTACACAAGGTGTTGTTTCCGATCGAGGAACTACGATTGTGGGACCAGGGTAGGCCGCGTTCACTCGAGCGGTCGACTTGGTTCTCCCCATCTCTCAACCTGCAGGAAAGGGGCGAAACAAGTGGTCACATGTCGGAAAAATAACTTGTTGTCAAAACCCTCTCCTGAGGTCAAAGGGACAAGCTATGAAAGATAAAAATGGCTAAGTTAAATGAATTACCTTAGTTGAGTGTGGGAGGTAAAGGACGTCGGAATGAGTGACAGGACGATCCACAAGAACACGGCACGAGCCCTAAAAAATTGAGATCAAAATCAAATTCATGAGAATCAAATCGCAAAGGATTCGTGAGAAATCATTCCAAGTGTCAAAACAAACAATTCGCGAGAATTTTCTAAGTTTCAAACACACAAAACTCATGAGAATTTTCCTAAGTGTTGAGGAGCTCATAAAATTTTTAAATACCAAAGATAAAGAACTTATAAAATTTTTATAAGTATAGAAGACCAAAAATTCATGAGAATAATGCTAAATGGTTGAAGTAAAATATGAGGGGCCCAGCACATCATGAGAGTTTTTTATGTCAAGCACCAGGAGGTGCATAAAGACAATACAACAACCCGGCATATTGCTGGTTTACAAGGCAAGCACCAGGAGGTGCACAAACTTGATGCAATACCCCGACACACTGCCGGTTTGCAAGCTTAGCATCGGGAGGTGCGCAGATGCGACGCGGAACCCCGGCGCATTGTCGGTTTGCGCGACAAGCACTAGGAAGTGCACACGCGACAAGACATGGGAACTCGGCTTACTGCCGGTTTACCAACAGCACCGCCACGAAGCAAACGGGCCTCACGCGTACCGCACGACGAACACCGGCAAGCTGCCGGTTTGCGGGAAGCAAATTCAAAGACGCGCGCAATGGGAAGCTCGGCAAGCTGCCGGTTTACAGTAATCGAAGACGTGACGCACGCGGATGGACACCGGCGAGCTGCCGGTTTGCAAAGTGGATCCCGGCAAGCTGCCGATTTGCGAAGTGGACACCGGCAAGCTGCCAGTTTGCGGTGCTGGGATGCGAAGCGCAGAGGAGGCCGACTGGGAGATACGCGCGAACTTGGAACACTTCTCATGGGAGGAAAATGATGGCGTGAAGAATGGAATTACTGGATGGATATTCATCCATGGGAAGTGAATAAAAAAAAAAAAGGCAAGTCAAAACACTCACCAAGTAGTGGTTGGAGGAAAGCTCCAAAGAAAAGATTATGTGGTCCCAAGGTGATCCAAGTTGTGTGGTTCCAAGAGCCTTATCCACAAGTTCAAAATTCAACCTTCACCCACTCTCAAAATTTCACTCAAGTGTTTTTCACTCACTAAGAATGTGGTCCAAGCATGAGCTCACCTATTTATAGTGAGTGAAAAAGTGAAGGGCAAGTTAAAATATTCATTTATCATTTTTGTCCATCAAGGTTAAATTTTTAAATTTATCGCGACGGTAAAACAGAAGGCTCTCAACCTCATTCGACCGGACGAACAAAAAATCGCTCAGAGCGAACCGATTAGAGTTTCAAGCCAAGACCATCCTATAGAATAATCTCAGCTTGGGGGGCAACTGTTCTGGACTGGGCCATGAGGCCCATTCAGCCAACCAACATGGATTGACCCAATCAACTTGGTCCATATCCATAATTCACAAGGCCCAATCTAACCTAAATATTTGAAGGGCTCAGATCAACTCACTCGATCCAACGACTCACGACGGGCATGCTTTCCTATAAATACTGGCTCACATTGCCATAATTAGGTACACTCTCATTCCTTGCTAAATCACTCACCTACTCTCAATACTAACTTGGGCGTCGGAATGGCTTCGCAGGTCTCCCTCCCAGGCGCTCGTTGATATCCAGCCATACCGCAAGAGACCACCAACGCAGTCCTCACAACACTGTTAGGTACATATCAATAAGTAATATTAATGATATGATTTAAGCCTGTCAATTCGAAAAACAAAATATTTGGAAGTATAAATTAATAATTAAAGAATTTTGAATAGACACTCCACTAACACTATTTAATAGCATTTTCAAAATGCTTTATTTAAAAACACAATGTAATCAATTATACTATTATTATGGTCAGTAGATATTAAAAATAATTTTTGCTTGCAATGATATGTAATCAATTATACTATTATTCGATGATACGTAACCATGTCTACTATATAAATGTTTACTATCTATGTTGCAACTATTATCGACCCAAAGTAAATATTAAAATAATAAATCATATTTTTAAATAATTTAAAAAAATATCTCTAATTGAAATTCAACCTCAATATCATAAAAATCAATTATAGTCAACTCACTATAAATTTAACTATTTTCCTAAACTATGAGACCAATATCGATTGGAACCTCACATTTTGTGAGATTGACATAAGGATTGTCAATTAATCATCACAAAATAATTGAATCTGCGTTTTGTGGGATTATGTAGGTTAACCCACCATTAAAATGAATAATTCTAGAAGGAAATTTTTACTGGAATAGAATTTTGTCTATTAATCATCAATACAAGAAGACCAGCGCAATTTTAAGACTCCTATAAAAACCAAAAATCTTCAATGCGCAAAGGTTTGTCATTACTGAAAATAAAATAATAACCTCAGAGTACACTAACTTTTATAATTCGACCACCAGTTATCCAGGAACGGTGAAACAAAATTAGTTTAATTTTTCACACAAATCTTAATCTTAACTAACTCAATTGAGAAAAAGTACACCTCCGCTGTTCACTTAAACACCTCACACGCCACCTCATTGTTTTAAAAAAAATACATGTGTCATGCCATGTACATGTGGGGATTAACGTGGCTGCAACATGCAAGCACATGTTATAGTTTAATAGAAAATAGATTATAGTGCAACTCCTTTTTAAGTAATTTTGTAATTTTGTAATTATTTGTTAAATTCGAATAACTCAATCGGCATATGTAACATCTTTTATTTTCCAGAAATTACTAATACTTCGTACATAACGAAAACGATCTATAACACATACAAAGACATATATATATATATATATATATATATATATATATATATATATATATATATAGATATAGATAGATAGGTACGTAAATATATAACAAATAGATAGAGAAAGATGCATACAATTTTATTAATAGAGTACTTCCAAATTGAATTTTAAAAAGAAGATGTATACCCGTGCAGCGCACGAATCAAACATACTAATTGTCTAATAACCGGAGATGATCTCACCCCTAATTTTGAGGGATAAGGTTGGTAGCCGGAAGTTTTGAGCAATTAGGGTATACCGTTTTACTTGTGAAAGTAAAATCCCCCATAAAATAAAGTTAATGAATCAGTGGTTGACTTTAGACTTTATTATATTATTATTACTAGTATGTATCACCCGTGTCAGCACGGGTATACATTTTCTTTTAACTTAAATTTTCAAATTATTTGGGGATTAAAAAAGAGTCAGTTGAATGTTTAGGTATATTATGTCAAAAAAATTGACTACTTTGGACACCTTAGAAAATAAACTCACCATGACAAATTTTAGTAGGACACGTTTATCAGATTAGATTGTATACTAAAAAATATTATAGTTAAACTAAAAAGTCATGGTTTAATATTTTAATATAAAATTTAGTCATCCTTTTATTTATTGATATTCAAAAAATAAAATTTAAAATAAAAGATAACAGTTAGCACATTTTTATTTTTTATTAATATTTTTAATTAAAAAACACATATAATGTACTCGGACAGTGGAATGGTTCCCGTCCCCATCCTCATCCCAGAGTTGACAGTGGGGGAATTATCTCTCTCATCCCCGTCTCCACATGGAAAAATTCCCCATTCAGGCTCCACTGTGGGCAGTCCCCGTCGAGATTCCCACGTACAGGTAGAAATCACTCGTTTAGTCGAGTGTGAGACTGTGAGGGAAGGATGAAACAATACTTCCATCCATAAGTATACATAACAAAGATCTTTTGGTCACTCTAAGATCTTCCTCATGATCTTCATCAAACTTCCACCTTGAGTAACACCAAGCTTTGCTATCTCCGAACCTTCATCGCAGAGAAAGAGAGTCGGCAAGTTGGAAAAAAGTAGATTAAAAAATACTTTATTATTGAATGTTGGGATGTTTATTATTACTTATTTAAAAAACAAATTGTTATATTAAAATATTATGTTTTAATTAAAAACAGCTTCCAACACTCAAACATGGGATGCCACGTCATTTAACTTACTACCACTTCAACCATTAGTTTGACCAATTTCGGCTGGGGGACCAAAATCGTGAATGAACTATTATAGGGGGACCAAAAATGTAATTAAACCTAAAATATTTGATGTTATAAGTTTGAAAGTAAGATACAAAAAGAAATTAGAATATCAATATTAGTATTGCTTATTCCACATATCTTCTTTTTTAAAAGGGACTTATTCCCCATATCTTATTTGCCTATAAAGCTCCATAATTAATGATGTATAATTTTTTTTTAGAATTGACAATAATTTATGATATTTTATTTTAATATGAACATAATATATTTTTTTATTAAACCTTATATATTCATTCTATTGTAACATCTATAACTGAATAATTAATAGTTTTTTTTGACAAAAATAATTAATAGTTGGAGAATGGTAATTATTTTACTTAATAATTAATAAAAACATAATGATGCATCATATTAGAATTTTGTATCATACGTGCGATATACAATATTAGTTGGAGAATGATAAACATTTTACTTAATAATCAATAAAAAGGATAATGATACATTAGATTAGGTTTTTTTATCATATTGTTAGTATCCAACGACTTTGCCAGCGACTAATCTAATTTTGTAAAAAAAAAACTAAATATGGAACGATCTATTGCAATCTAATTAGTATTACTCACTATTAGGATAAGATTGAGAGCAAACAAAAGGTATACAGAGCAGCACCGCTTTTCACATCACGCGATAGGGTTTGAGAGAAGTCCCAAATTTAGTGGGATATAGTGATTGTGCGAAGAAAGAACCATTAGTTCAAATTTTATTTTATCTTAGGGTTTCTCTCTTGGTGAAAGCTGTGAAATTGTATCCACGAAACCCTCTTGCATTGACGATCGAGACATTGTCTCTAACAGTGTAAGTAGTGTTATGGATTATGGTTTTTTGGAAACTCTTAGCTTAAAACTATGAACGCTATTGAAAATTAAGATTTATGCTTCACCTTAACAACATTTGACTTATCTTTGAACTTTTTAAGCAAGTCCTAATCAATCACAATCCCTCAAACATGAAATGTTTTCTCAAATATATTCTCGATGAGTCCCTCACATGAACTTTGAAGAGAACCTACCAATGAGGTCAAATATGTTTCTAGGAAAAGCCATAGGATTTATATTCAACATTATTCAATAAATAAGTATTAGATATTGTTGGATATTCAGTAGTATCCCTATTTAAAACACTAAAAGCTCCTCCGAGAATTCAAGAAGCTCTGAGCAAGACTTTTCAATCAGGCTCACTGAATCGTGATTAAATAGAACAAAAGTTGCAAATTCAATATCATATATATGACACACAGCTTCACAATAACCTGAGATAAATTTATATATGACACACAGCTTCGCAATATCCTAATTGCACTACTATTTATGATAATATTAATATTTGGATTTGAATAATTGTATTCACTCTATCCATATATATCCATCATTGCTTAGTAGTTACTTACACGAACCCAAAATTACTACTTAAAGTAAGTTGAATGCCATGTGATCAAATGAAACATAAAATTGAATTCTAGTTTTATATTTTGCAACCCCAACATGTGCATTCATCGCTGCATCAACACATTTTTGTTACTATTATAGCAATATCTCACTATTTTCTACATCTGCTATTCTGGGTCTGATTGTATATATTGGGGAGTATACCTGTATACAATACAAACGTAAATTTCTCATTATGGAGGTTGACAATATTGTAGGCACAGTCTTCAATCTATTTATTGAAATGAGATGATTGCAAAATTGATAAACTTAGGAAGTATTCCAAAACAATGTTATGATTTCAAAAGCTGAATCTTTTTAACCATAAAGATACTGCACTGCCAGAATTCCTCTAAAGCTTTATGATCACAGAAGTCGAAGGGGAAAAAAACCATTTGAACATGATTGAAGAAAATTTCAAAAACTTCAAAGAATAAAAATATTACCAAGCAAAAGCAAAGAAAACTCATTTAGTTTGACATGATAAAAAGACAAACTTTACAACAGAAGAAATAGAATAAAAAACAAATCACGGTAAGGTGCTGAAGAAGTTGTGGTGGTTTAGAACGTCGGCGTCTTTTGCGGTGGAAGTGGCGAATATCGTTCTCCATCCTTCACACAGTATCGTGGCCAACTTTTTTATGATGCTAACAAAGGAAATTCTTCATAAATTTAGGGAAAAACGAAACCCTAACGAAGGAAGATAGAAGGAGTGATGGTCCATGGAGAGAGAGAAATGCAGTGCTCTGTTTCTTCTGATTTTCTTCTTTCGTTGCTTTGCGTTTTGAGTTGATCAAGATGAAAGAAGTGATGAAGGACAAACTTTTGTAGTTCATCAAAAAAAGATCGAAATTTTGTGATAGAAAATAAGAGAAAAAGAAGGAAGGGGAATGTGCGAATGAGAGATGAAGAGAGATTGTCGAGAGAGAGATTGAATCTACAAAATTAGCATTGTATTCATTACTTTTTTTTGTTTTTTTGAAACAGTCAGCTGCAATCAATGTTATTAAAACCAACCCAGTGATCGACCCGAGCAGGTCACTGGGTCACTGGGTCAATGGTCGAACTGAGGGGTCAGTAATTGACCGACATGACCCGATATCAATAACTTTGGTATTAAATTAATATGAGAATTAAAAAATGTAAGATATTATAAGTCAATATTTTTAAATTTAATATAATTTTGAACTAAAAACAAATTTGAAAATCAATAAAATTACTCATATTTAATAACAAATTTGAATTACAAAATATTAGATGTCAAATAAATATGATATATAAATATGTAATATATCATAAGTAATTTGAATTACAAATTACTCCTATTTAATAACAAATTTCAATAAGTATTAAAATACATATAAATAAATATAATTAGTAGGTAATAGGAAAAAAAAAGGTATATATTCTATAATACGCTTTAGTTACAAAAAAATGTGGTTGCTCAAATGGTTAGTGTTAGAAGGTGTGGGTGTGAGGAAGGGGGTTCAATCCCTTGATATTCTTCGTTTTTGAGATATATTTTGAAATTAATTTTGAATAAAAGCTGAAGTGAATGCCACATATTTATTTGGAGATGTGTGTGACTTTTTCTGATTGGTCCTACTTATCAGCCTATGTGGACAAAGCATGCTTTATAATACTTATGATATTATTAGAGCTTCGTACAAAACACATAGACATGATAACCTAACACGTATTCTCATTCCCTTGGTTGAGCCATTGCCCATCAGTGATATTTGACCTTTGTAGTTGTGAAACTTTTATTGAAAGACTCTGGCCACAACAACAATATTAGTGATAAAGAAATGTGTCCCATGCTTAATAATAACACAACTAACTACCTGCGATGAAGAAAGCTGCCAATTAACGTTGGCACCTGGATTCACATTATACATACGCCATACCAAACAACTTCTCTTCATATATACTCCAGATAAAATACTAGTATGTGCTAATATTATTAAAATAAGAAATACAAATATCTTACCATAAGTAGAGTATATATAGCTTAAACAAACTTAAACTTAAACTTAGTACAAAAAATCATTTTATAATTTTTTTTGAAAACGATTGACTGTGGTCAATTATCCTATTAATTAATGGCTTATATATTTGATCCCCCTTGCAAATATCTCAATTTTCCATTTACCCCCTGTAAAAAAAAAGTTTACGGTTACCCCCTACAAATATAAATAGTTTGTAGTGTATAATGGATATAAACCATGTACGGCTACCCCCTGCAAAATATAAAAAGTTTACAGTTACCCCCTGTAGGGGGTAACTAGACACGTTTATTATTTGCAAGGTTGATTTTAAAACTTTTTTTTACAGTGGGTAAATGAAAAATTGGGATATTTGCGGGGATCAAATATTTAAGCCTTAATTAATATATATAGGTTTACTCCATTTGTTTGAATAAAAAAATTGTTCAGTTTTTTTTATATTAAAATTTTGTGCCACAACAACAATCAAATGAAAGCTACTTGTGGAGACAATAACAAAACAATCGTAGTTGTTGAGAAATACAAGTCAATAAATATTAATAATCGTCTAAAAGCATCAATTAAAATAAACATTGATTGTTCTATCTGCATACAAAAAAAAATTAAAATAAAGAATAGTAGCACTATTGCGTGTTTTTTGGCCTGTTATGAGGCTAATTTTCAACTTTAATTATCAACTTCCTAATAGAATTAAGGTAATACGGTTGTTTTTTTTCTTAATAAAGGGGATAAATAATTATTCCCTCCGCCTCTATATGATTCAAATCAATTGGTTTTTTTGTTTAAAAAAATAATCAGTTGGTTGTTTTTGAGTAAAATTATGCTTTTGGTCCTTTTAGTCTACTTAAAATTTTGGATTTGTCCTTTAAATTTTTTTATTCTCATTCAAGTCCTTTTTGTTTTCATTTATGTTTCAAACTGGGAATCCATGTTGAATTGGTCCTCATGTTTCGTTTTTGTTTCAAATTAGTCCTCTATGTGTTCTGTTCATAAGGACCAATTCAAGACAAAAAGGACCAATTGAAATATAAAGGATGGCCAAATTTGAGACCAATTTTAAACAAAAACGAAAACACAAATGATTTTGTTAGACTATAAAATAATATCTCAAAATATCTATATATTATGCTAGAATATTTTGATTTCTCTATTAGTATTAGTTTCGATCATAGCGCATCTCCTAAGATTAATTTTCATATGTTTTATTTATTAGTATTACATGTTTCTTGATTTTCTTATTTAAAGTTGAGTCTTGTATTCCTTTAAATAGAGATTAGTGTTTAATATTTTTGTAATCAAGCTAAACATTATCAATAATATTAAAGTCATTATTATTTAAAATTTAATAAATTCCCACAATTTGAAGTTTAAACATTATTCTAAAAACTTAAATAATTACGTAAACATTATTTAAAATTTTAGTAAACATTATCAATAATATTTAAAGTCATTATTACTATCAATAAATTCCCACAATTTCAATATATTTGAATGAGAAAAAAAACTTAAACAACTTCAGTTTTACTTCATTTTTTAATTCGATAATATTAAAAAATTGTAGCTTTTCCCAAGGTTGTCAAAACCGGACCGATCGGTTCAACCGGGACCGGACCCCTATCCGGTCCAAATGAACCCCAGAACCGCTTGGGGTGAAAACCGGGAATTGAACCAGATAACCGGCTGAAAGCTGGGAACCGGACAGGAAGCCGGCTGAAAATCGGGAACCGTGCAGAAAACCGGATTTGGTTTATTTTCCTTAAAAAATGGTATACCAAGTTGATTTTTGGAAAAAAAATGATAAATGATGTTGATTTTTGGTATATGAGATATTTTTTATCATTTTTTATAATTAAATTGATATAATAAATAAATAAATAATTAAAAAATAAATGTGTACACTAATATTACTATGAGAGTATTTACATTATAGTATCTAATTATCTATGATTGTTGAATATTATAGTTTTATTATGTCATATTATGATTCTTTTTTGTTTTTTATTCTTTATATATTGTAAAAAATATATTAAATAATCTATTTAATTAATTCCGGTTCAACCCCCGATTCAACCGGTTGAACCCAAGAACCCCTGAACCGCTACTTCTTCCGGTTCAATATCCGGTCCGATTTTGATTACCTGGCTTTTCCTTTTTGGCAAACACTTTAAAATTTCTTGTCCGTAAAGCCTTGTGTAATAAGTAAAATTAATGTTGTTAAAATATACAATTTTTTGTGGTTACTCAAATTCAAATATGAGATCTCTACCTTGCAAGTGTGTGGTAATTAAAAATCAGGCTAAGGAAAAAAAATATTTCGAAATCTCCATATCTTTTGTTGACTTTTCCATTACATTTTTTAAGATATTTCTTGATTGTTACTAATATATTTGTTTATTTATTTATTTTTTAACAGCTTTTTCCCACATTTTTTCATTCCATAATTGTTGACCACTCAGTTCCTTCTACATAAGAAGAAGATAGAAAGCAACAAAGTCCAAAACACCTTCACCTCCAAGCTGTGAAGCTTGACAAAGACCACAGAAGAGGTGAACCAAACAAAGCTAGAATCTTTACACCCCCACCTTCCTTCTCTCTCTCTCTCTCTCTCTCTCTCTCTCTCTCTCTCTCTCTAACAAAAGAGTCCTGTGGTTAGTTTAAAATATCTGTATTTCAAAACCTACTCACAAAATATACCCTTTAAATTTCTTGGCTAAAGTTTTATTTTTCAGTTGTGGGAAGGCTAAAAACGAAGATGGGTGTGGGAAATTTGGATGCAATCAAGCAATTGCAGTCCTTGGTGGAAAATGGTGTGCTTAAAATGTTCAAAACTTAGCTTACATTTTTTTTGTTCTTCTATGATCTCTGTTGATAACTGAAAAAAGGTTCTCTCTGTTTTTTTTTTTGTTTCTTGTTGCAGTGGATGAGCAGCAGAAGATCTCATTCCAGGTTTGGCTTTTAATATTCTTTAGTTTTTGCTTGATCTTGGTTGTTCAGAAAAATATGAGAAAAGAATCATTACAAGTTTTATGATTCATGATCTGCAATCTGATTTGATTAAAAATCGATTTTTTAGTACCAGATTATTATAAAATAAGTCCAAAAGTTACAATTTTGATGCCAAATTGATCTGGTTTTCTGGTACCTCCTTTGATGCAAATCTGCAATCTGAATTCTTAATGTAAATCATGCTTAGTTTAGTAATTATGCACTTGTATAAGGATCTTAATCTTACAATATGTGTTATTTTTTTTTTGTGATTTTAAGTTTAGTAAAGTAACTAGTGAGGTTAGATAATTTGTTGTTTTTGGCCTGAAAGTTTTCTTTTTTTGTTTCAGAATATGCACCAAGGGTATCCTACTGAAACATTAGGGCGGTTTCTCAAAGCTAGAGATTGGAATGTTGCCAAAGCTCATAAAATGGTTTGTTAGATCTGTTATCTTTTACCTGAAATTTCAGCAAAGTTGATTGCTCTAACCATTATTTTTGATCTTTGGATGTATGTACTTTGCTGACATTTTGAACTTTTACAGTTAATTGATTGTTTACATTGGAGAGTGGAAAATGAGATTGACAAAGTTTTAACAGTGAGTTCATTCATTCTCCAAGTTTTTGTCTTCTGAATTTATTTATCTGGTTACCTTTTCATGAAACTTTTTAGTTGAATTCTTTCACTTTGCTATCTGATGATAAAATGGAAGATCTAACCTATTACGGGTAAAATCCTCTTAAACAAAACTAGGTAGTAAATCCTACAAATTGAAACCATGACTAATTAAGCCACAATTTAGCTAGCTTTTCTGCACAAGAGTTTTCTTCTCGATAGTGAGAAATAAAGAAATTCATCCTATTGGTTATAGTGTTACAATTGCGCCATATACTTTTAACTCTCCAAAGAACCATGCCAAATGACTTATAAGTTGCCACTACAAGAGCAGAATCACACTCTTTCTTAAGCTTGTACCACCCTCTCTCACAAGCAGCTTCAATCGATTTCATAACAAGTTAACAACCACTATCTCGACTTCAAATGAGGTAGCAATGCCCGCATAATCTGAGAAGCAACCCATGATTTCTCCACTCGAGCCACGAAACAAACCACCAAAGTAGTAGGATCGTGATTACCACGCGAAGCCTCGTCAGAGTTGCAAATGGTAGTGTTACAATATTTAGATGACCACTATAGAATAGATGAAGAGCTCAATGCAAAGATTTATGCATATAAAGATAAATGGCTTAAAATATCCGACGATTATGGAACATTCTTAAGTGTGCAGTGCAACTTTTATTTATTTATGGGGACCTTATAACCAAGTGCTGGAATGGAATGGAGCTTATTTAGGAATTTTAACAAGAAAAATATTTAATGAAAATTACAATACTAAATACATTGGAAACTTAACTACAGTATATTTTAAAATTTCCCATTTTCGAATCTGTAACAAGTGCTCTAAGCACAATCATTTGCAGTTGCTTTATTTAATAATTTTGAAGATACATGTAAACTACATGCAGGAATTCGTATGTGAGTTTTGGTTAAAGCGCTCTGCAAATGAGACTCATGTTCATCATAACTATTGGACATCCTTTTTATTCTCTTATTCATGTCTCTTCATCACGCTTTCATCATAAAATAGTAGATTATTGGAATTCTAAATCAGATCATTTTGGTGTTGAATTGATTTTTCTTTCCTTTTTGTATTACAGAAGCCAATTCAAGCAGATTTGTACGAAGCTGTGCGAGATTCTCAACTCATAGGAATGTCTGGTTACTCAAAAGAGGTGCTCATGTTTTAGATAGATCTTATAAGAGCTATCTTTGATATAACTTTTAACTAGAGTAATACTTGAGTGTCATGCTCGGGATGATAAATGAATTTGTAAATAAATGAATTGATGTGTCGGCGCTACACATTGTACTTCAAATTTCATAGTGTTATAGAATAGATTGATTGATTTTATGTTTGTCCTCTTTTATGGTTCTTCCCTTCTCTGTTTCCAATGATAAACAGTGTCTTTATATAGATCATTTGAAAAGCTTCTGTCTGTATATTATTTCTAATTTCTAATTTTAATTCTAATTACTTCAAATTTTTGGATGAATTATGGCAGGGTATACCAGTCATTGCTGTTGGATGTGGTCTCAGTACATATGACAAAGCATCTGTAAGGATCTCATACCATTTATTTTCATCCTGTCTTTACAATATCATACATAAACCTATGAATCACTGACACTGACGCTGACGCTGAGACACAGACACCAAACACGACATAGACACGCCGACACGATATGTGTTGGACACCAAACACGTCTTCAATAGGAAGTGTCGGTGCTACAAAAACATAAACCGCACCATTTCATTTATTGATTGCTAGACTGGAACTCTTTTTGTGTCTGCGGACTTCTGAATTTCATAGAAACTTAAGAACATAGCAAGATTTATGCATTGGACATTAATATTTGCAACTTGCAAGCCCTTACATTCAATACCTCCTTGTTTTCTGTCTATATGTCTCAATATTGCACCAAACTCTTTAGGATTATGTATTTGATATTAAATCGCTAGCTGTTTTTTCAGGACAAATACTATATACAATCACATATCCAAATTAATGAATATAGGGACCGGGTGATCTTGGTGAGTACCTAACTGTTTAAGTATTTCTTATATGATTTCACATGCACTACTTGCTTATTTGAAAATTTTATTTTAGCCAACAGCTACAAAAAAGCATGGACATTACATCGGCACGTGTGTGAAAGTCTTGGATATGACTGGTTTAAAATTTTCAGCACTTAACCAATTGAGGGTATGCCAGTAATTGAGAAAAAAAATGTTTCTTGTTTCCTTGTCTCTTTCTCTTCATTTTTATCATATGAAATTCCGTAGTCTTTGATGCTCTTATAGTTGAGACTTTATGTTTGACCACGTTTGCAGCTTTTGACTGCTATATCTACAATAGATGACTTGAACTACCCAGAAAAGACAGATACTTATTATATTGTTAATGCACCATATGTGTTCTCAGCATGTTGGAAGGTTTGTGCCTGTCTTAGTGTTTAAGAGTTTGAACTTGTTCATTTCCCCCTTTTAATTTCATAAACGTTATTCGAAATCCGAAGCTAATCCACTGAAATCTTTTTACTTTGATAACAATTTGAAGGTTGTAAAGCCTCTTCTGCAAGAAAGAACAAGAAAGAAAATCCAGGTTCTCAAAGGTTGTGGGAAGGATGAATTACTTAAGGTAGACATTAACATCATCTTTACACTCTGATAATCAAATCAAATTTATATTTTCTTCCTAAACTTGTTGCAACCACAATACTTTTGACTTATGAAGCACACACACAAACACGTAGACATCGGTTTTAATTTGAAAAATACAAGTAATTGAAATGTAGGTGTCAGTTTCGGTGTCTGATACGACATGTGTTGGACACCAGACACGTCTTCAACCTGATGTGTCGATGCTACAGAGCTTTTGACGTACTCTGAAATAGTTATTTTAAAATATATGCTCAGGTAATGGGCTATGCTTCACTCCCACACTTCTGCAGAAAAGAAAGTTCGAGGTCATCATCGCGACATAACGGAGCAGTTACTACTGAAAATTGTTTCTCCTTCAACCATGTTTTCCATCAACAACTCTATAACCACATCAAACACCAAGCTATGATTATGGAGTCAAGATCGCCAATCAGACAAGGATCTTTCTTTATAGAAATACCAGAGCCAGATCCTGATGATGCCAAAATAGCCAATACCATTGAAGTGGAGTTTCACAAATTGGAAAATCATCAGAATAATAACGGCTTTACCAACTCACTAAATAATGGTCTTGCAGTCAATGGACATTGAAGGCATTTGACTTCTAAACCACTTTTTATTTCTTGATCATTGCTCTATATGATATCTATTTTGGATAAAGAAGGTTATTATACTTGTTCTTTTACAAGGGGCTATATACCAAGTTATTAGATGTAATATTGCAATCCTTGCATCATCTCGATGCAAATATCTTCTGACAGAAGCTTTAATCTAATTTCTATAACCACTTTGGATGCTTTGAGAGAGCATATTATATTTGTTTGACTTAGAAAATATGGCATCATGATTCATGATGTATAATTTTCATAAGTTAAATGTAAGTACATCAAAATCGGCAAACTATGCAGTTCAAAATTGTGGTTAAAGATGTGTCGAACTTGGTTAATAGGTACATGTGTACGGTGTAGTATAAATGAATAATTCATTAACCATTCGACTCATGTTTCAGCTAGTGACCTATTGACTTAGTGTCTTGATCGAGTTAATGAATGATACGAGAGTTGCAACATCGAGTCCAATAGTTACGATAGAGAGGGGAGCAAAGAAAACTAAAGATCAAGCTACTGACAGATTTAGAGTTAAACATGACAACATTTTAGTGTCAAGTAACTAACTAGTAGATGCCACCTAATGCAAAAAGGTATTGCTACTTTGTTGTTAAAAAATAAATAGATTTTAACCAACCCTAGTGATATGAATTTTGCTGGGACATGGGTTCGACCAGGTGTTTTCGAGTTCGATTTTCAGTGACAAACTCGATGTTGGTCAATGTAAATTTTGCTCCTAAGCACGAGGGAGATTAGTCTTTTATTTCTATGGGTAGTCAGCAATAGTCTGAACTAAAAAAAGAGTAGATTTTGTTTAATAGCGAGCATGTGAAAACTTTGGATGTTCTGCTACCAATTTGGAGATTAGTCTTATAGTGGGCCGTAGGCCGAAAAGATTCACGCTAGTCGATACCATGAGGCGTTAATTGGAGTCAAAGACCTAATTGCGATTAGGGGTGTCAAAGTGGTCCATTTGTCCATTGGATATCCGGTCTGTCCATAACAAAATCTGAGTCTGACTTGGAGTACTAAGAAATTCCTTTGTAATTGTTACTAAATAGGAATAATAGTTATTTCCTCATCAATGAAAAAATTTGGTAACCACACAAACACTAAGTTGTGGTTAGTACGTACTAACCATTGGATTGTTGTATAATGGTTAGTAGCATATACTAACAACACACACTAAATTGTGGTTAGTATGTACTAACCATTAGAGTGTTGTATAGTGGTTACCGAAAAATTTAGTAATTGTTACTAAGGAATTCCTTAGTATCATAAGTCTTTGCCACAAAATCCATCCAATCCGTCCGTTACAAAAAAAAAAGTTAATGGATTGGATTGAACCCATCATTCCATCAACTTGATTTTGTGGATGGTTGTGATTCATCCATTATATTTGTTAAATCCATTGGATTACAACAACTACAAAATAAAACCCATTGGATTAAAAAAAGTATTTTTGGAAATATGATAAAAGGACTGGCCATACACGGTTAGGCCCATTCAAGCAAGACCCACGATCCACTTGAATTAATGTTGCAGATCCATTCTCCCCATCAAATGGCTCAGGCACCTTCATTCAAACACCTCTCATGACGCACCACTTAAGTATACACACTATTCCCTATAAAAGCGTTGTCACATCAAGCTGTCGGGTTTGTTTTTATTACCCCACATCACATATTCTCAGTGCTGACTTAAACATCAGAGTGTGTGTATGTATCATCCCCTCGCCAGATCAATGCGAACATAAGCATCTTGGCAACGACTTGGAGCATGCTAGCTTCTCAGCTTGGTGAGCATCTCAACCCTCCGTCCGACCAAGACTTGCGCAGCCAGTTCAGTTCAGGTTCATTTTCTAATAAATAACATGTCATCTAGTTTTTTTTGAAGAGAACATGTCATATAGCTAATAAAATCATCATTATAAAAGTTAATACATATAACAACTTTTTCGTATTTATTTTGACTCAAATTTTTTCATTTTTAAACATCAGGTAAATATAAAGTTACTGCTTTGTTAAAAAATCCTTCATAAGCATAACTTTGATATATATATATATATATAGGATAATTAGTGTGACTTAGAAGAGCAATAATATAGGATTAGGAAAGGAAGATGGGGAGTGATGGGAGGGTGAAGTCCTGTGAAAGGATCCAATGAAGCTATTACTTAGATAAGGAAGAAATGTTTGAAGGGTTGTGTCATTATATATAGATAAGCAGAGTTAAGGAACCAAAATTTATGAATTCATTGTATGAACTGTAAGGTTGTGGCTTTAACATCTTTCGTCCCTGAAATGGAAGCAGCATTGTGCCACACAAGTGACACAACAAGTGCATGGGACATTTTCTCATAGACATAGTATATTAAATAAATACAGATTTTTATATTCAGAAACTAAAGTTTTTTCATTGACATTACTTTTTGAGCACCGATATTTTCTTCCTAATAATACATGCATTGCAAACTTTTTCCTTTTTATTTTCTTTCCATTGGTTTTCCTATACATCACTTTTTTTCCTCATAAAACATTGCACCGCGATTCCCAGGATAAATAATAAGCTTAAACACAATAAGATCTTAATGTTAATAAGGAAAGGCTAGTCACCAAGCAAGTTGACCAAAAATGAGGAAATGCCAGTATGAAACAGAAGAATACAATGAGGAAATGTGAAAGATACATTTCAGCTGATCTTAGCGTGGATATAAATAAATTGTGAGCAAGTTACATTTCAATTCAATTCCTTGGTGTAAAGACCAACTCATTTGCTAGTTCCTACACTACTATGCTCACAATTTATGATATGTGCCTTGTTTACTATGTCAAGATTCCAATCCTTAAAATAAATTAATAGTTGGTCTCATGAGCATATATAATAAGCAAAATCATGAAGGTGTTATTGATTAAAACAGTAACACCTGCATTTCTTTCTGGATCTTCAATGGCTAACCGCGTAGTAGGTGTTTGGTCACGACATTTTTCATATTTTTTCAAGTCTCTGGTTCTGCATTCAATCTTGCAGAAATAGACAATTCTGCTGGTCCCGGGTTTGCGCTTCTTAGCTTGGTCTTTTTTGTGTTCTTTTTTGTCTCCCTTGAGCCAATTCTCTCAAACTCTCTCAAAACCACACCACCACCGCCCACGCCCCAAGGTTTGTTTCTTCTCACTCTTCTCTCTCTCTCTCTCTCTCTCTGAACCTTCTCTCTATGTATCTCTAATCGTTTCTCTCTCTCTTTCCTCGCCATAGCCACAAATTTGTTTCTCACCGGCGCACCGGAGTGCACTCGTTCACCGGACCATCACGAAACTGTTGGATTCTTGATTCAAAACAGTTAGTTTTTATTTATTTTTGTTTTTAGGAATGATTTTTGTTTAGTTGTTTTTAGTTGTGAAATGTGAATTTTAAACGTGTATGTATTTATTATAGAATAAAGTTTTGTTGTTTGAAAGATTAATATTAGTGTTTAGGATTGTGAAATTTGAAAGGTTATTGTATGTGTTTAAGATAGTGTTTAGGATTAGTGTTTACTAACGAGCTCGCTCCAAGTGCCGAGATGCTCCAAATCGCGTTGGTCCAGCGAGGGAGGGGTGCTACCTACACACTCTGATGCTTAAGTCAACATTTGAAATTAGTGATGTGAGATACTAAATGCGTACCTGGCAGCCTAATGGCACAATACTTTTATAAGGAATAGTGCCCATACGTGTCATGTCCTGATAGGTCTTCATATAGAGGACCCTGACCGTTAGATGAAGGAGTGTCAAATCCCAGCGTTGGCTTGCTTGGATCGTGAGCTTTGCTGGAATGGGCCTATGCTTGCAACCAATCCAGAACAATTTGTATTATCATTTTTATTAATAAAACTTTTTAAAGGAAATTTGTATTTTTCAATTATATAATGTACGAAAAACAGGTTATTTATTAAGAGTTTAATTTGAATACTTTACGCCACTGGGGGTTATATTATAATAAACTTTAATATTAAATTATTTAATGCATTGGCGTACATTTTAAATAATTTTTGTTTGTTAAATTTCTTATTTCTTGATAGATCAAAGCAAAAAAAAGAAGATAAATGACCAAAATAAAACTTAAAGCAAAGATAAATGACCAAAAGTGTAGCAAAATTTGCTACCACAAGTTTATGTTTGGATGAAGGAAATTCTCTTTTGTATCTCATTTGCTTTGTACTGTGACTTATAAGTGTTCTAATGAAATCTTTTCCACGTGAAAAAAAGCATTTTAACCCATACCACTTATAGGCGTAAGATAGATAAATTCCAATCCTAATGTCCCGTGAAATAGTTCAATCCAATCCCATTTCAACTAAGATAGATAAAACCCATTTCAACTAAAACACAAATCTTTTTTCTTTTACGTCATAAAACACAATCATAATGTCCCGTGAAATAGTTCAATCCAATCCCATACAATTTACCAATAGATTTCAGTTTTTACTGCTAGTTCCATTTACATAATAATCTGTCACCAAACTATTAACACCACACAATGATTTTTTCCTTCAAACATTCTGCATTAACAAAATCAGATAAAATTACCCAACTACACACAAACCAATATCTTTCTCTCACATTCAAGAGCTGCACAAACTACTACAAATTTCATACAGGATTTTCACCAGGTAGATAAGAAGCAGATCCACCATCAACTTGGCTTTTCTTCCTGTGGAAAATACCACTAATATTAGGTAAGACAGCTTTCTTTGAAAATGAAACCTTCTCCTTTTCTAACTTTCTCACTTCCACTGTTGTTGTGTGAGGAGGATTCTCCTTCTGAAACCTATAATGCTGAGGAGATGATTCTGAAGAAATCTGTGTTTCAGCCAATATTCGAGCTGCAGCTTCAGCTGCCTTCTTCTGCTCTCGCTCGCGCCACCTTCGAAGCTCAGTCTCCACTGCCTTCTTTGCAGCTTCGGCCATCTCAGCTTTTTTCAATGCTTCTTCTGTTGCAGTCTTAATATCATCAATCTCCTTCTGTGTTGCCTCTAACTTTTTGATAGCCTCATTTTCACTAGCTTTCACAGCCTCTACTTGTGCCTTGGCAGCAGCCACTTTCATTTCAGCTAATTTATCGGACTCCTCAACTTTCCGATTTAGCGAATCAAATTCCTCCAATGAGATTGTAATCACAGCGCCAGATTCAGACGACGTTGATGCACGTGCAGCAGTAGTCCTTTCAGTTAATACTGTTATTTGGTCGAGAGCACTAGCTTCGGCTGCTTTTGCTGCTTCCGCTTCTGCTAGTGCTTCTTTGAGCTTTTTCTCGGCATCTTCTAATGCGAGCTTGATAACTTCAGCTTCTTTCTTCAACTCAGCTGTTTTGTTCTTCATATCTTCTGCATCTCGACGTGCATCTTCAGTTTCAGATGTTAGCTGATTCAGCGACAAGATCATATCCTCAGATGCACCTCTTACCTTAGATTCTTCTCCCATGCAGGCTTCAAGCTCAGACTTACTTTTGCGGAGTTTGACATGCAGATTCCCAACAATGGATTCTGTTTCAGATTCTTTTTCCTTCAATTCAGAATGTTCTCTCTTAACATTCTCTAGTTCAACCTTCAGAGCCTCCACCAAGCTTCTAAGAGAGCTTTCCTCGTCTACTATTTTCTGCAGTGACTCCTTAGCATCATCGAGTTCCGAAGTAACAATTTTCACAGAGTCTAAGTCAGATGTCCTTTTGTTTTCAACTTCCTTTTGCAGATCCCCAACTTCACTCATTATTGCAGCTAACTGCACTTCCAGATTATTTGTGAGCTCAGGATTGAATTCCTTTTTTAAAGCAAGTAATTTCTTTTCAGATTGTTCAAGAGTAGCTTTATATGATTGTCGCAGAACATCTTTCTCAGCTAATATGACTTCTTGCTGTTGGTGTGCTTCCACGGATGCAAGCTTCGCTTGCTCGATTGACTCCTTTACAGCCGAAATTTCTTTAGACAGCTCAGCTGCTCTTTCTGCGTTTTCCTTCATTGCATTTTCAGCTTTCTCTGCTTGCTTGATAGCAGAGGCTCGTGCATCCAGGGATGAACCATACTCCTGACGAGTCTTCCTCAGCTCTTGCTTAGCAGAATCGAGTTCCGTCATAACAGATGCATATCTTTTAACTGCAGTCTCTAACTCTTCTTTCCAAGCACCATTTATTTCATCAGAGCCGCCGTACTTTTCTTTTGCCTGACTTTGTGCAGTTTCTGTTGCCTTGTTTGCTAACTCTCTAGATTCACTGATAACTTTTAGCTTTTGGGTCAAATCCTCGACTGTCCGTCTAGCCCTTTCAAGCTCCACAAAAGCTTGAGCCTTGGTAGTTTCAGCATTCTTTAGTTGTTCCTTTAACTTGTTCAGCTCTTTTTGTGCTACATGAAGTTGTGTCTCCTTGGCCAAAACTCTCTGGTGAAAGAACAAATTCGTAAGTTGCAAATTGAAAAGGACACAATACATTGAAACTTGAAAGCTAATCTTGAAAGAAGGAAATAGAAAATTATAACAAAATAAGCTAGTTCAATGTTAAGTTAGAATTGTACAAATCTTTCACAATGGGGAAAAAAGTTAAAACCTGGCACCATTTTGGTAATTATTTGTGAAAGAGGGAGACATTTTTAAAAACCAAACACAGATATGCATCACTAAATACAAAGGATATACTTTTACTTAATGTTACATGGAAGATGTAACATTATTCTCAAATCCACTGGAACTGGCTCTTTGACCCCTTGGAGACTATGGTGCAATTTCTCTCATTATTTACCAGAGCAGTACATTTTAAAAAATATTCAACGCAAGTGGTATATCCAGTATGCAATTTAATTGAGTTTTATTTTAAAATAAAAATCATGCATTATTATTAAAATAAAACTCATCCAAGTTGTATAAACTATTTTTTTTAGAGAAAAAAAATGCATACACGACTTGCATGAAATACATATTGTTTTAAAAAACACAATGCATTATTATTTATCAGGTATACAACTCGAGTAATGGCACGCAATATAAAAACAGACATAGAAGTGCATATGCCTCTACCCTAGTGGCCACACATTATATGGAGAAGATTTTAGTTCCTACTTCTACTTTTATCATGCGTGTCAGTACTCAAGTGACATATAAATGATCATGTATGTATATATTTATACACACACCCACATTCACACACTTCATTATACCTAGCATACAACTTGAATGTAATTTTTTTAAAATATTACATGCATCAAGAAATATACGAGTATAAAACTTGCATAAGTGTATTTGAATATATCCTGTGCAAGTCGTATACAAAGGATAGAACTTGCATGCAATGTTTCAAAAACAATATTGCATGCAAGTCGTGTATTAAATATACAGCTTGAATAACTCATACAGGTCATGTACCAAAAAACAAAACACAGTTAGCCTCCAAGTATGTTGACATGAAGAATATGTCTTTTATTCATGTTTATTTAAGTTGACATGAAGAATATGTCTTTTTAATATTCTAAATTGAGTTTGCTCGTAATATTTATTTTACTGTACCGAATTCTGGATAAGGTAGGGTACAGAGTACCTCCACCGAAGAGTACAGAGTCACAAACATGGTAAGTTGGTAACAGTGATTAGAAGATTTTTGGAATGCCTCAATAATGTTCTTGGTTGGAAGATATTAAAACTACATTGGAATACATTGTTTTTGATGAATTCTTTATGATGATCTGGGTAAAAGATGGTATGGTATGGTGTAGAGTTCACTGTTTAAGAAGGACTACCTTAAGGCATATGAAGGGACTTGTACATTTTAATGGCTTTTTACTCATTTGTGCAACTATGTGTATGAAGGGACTTGTGCATTTCAATGGCTTTTTACTCAATTGTGCAACTTCGTGTGTTATCTACATACCAATTTTGAAAAAGAAAGTGGACGAGAGAGGGTGCTACGTAGAAAAAAACGCACAAAAACAACGTAGAAGAGTAAATTATGCTTCTTAGTAGACTAAATAATTGGAACAAAAAAGTGTTCTCTTCGTTTGGTTCAAAGGAGGGGAGCCCTTTGCTTGTTCGGTTTGGGAGGAGAGGTATTAATTGACTTTTGTGTGTGTGTGTGTGTGTGTGTGTATAATATTTTAATAATATTGAAGTCAATTTTTTAAATGATATTTGCTCCTCCCCCCTCCGAAAAATTGAATTAAACACAAATTTAAAATCATCTCTCCCTTCCTCTCTATTCCTCTTGAACCAAACACCAGTCTTTGGTAATAATCATCTAAATAATAAATTTTGAATTTTGTGATGATGAAATTGCTTCAACAGTTGAACTGAACTACATTTTTTAGGGAAAAAACAGTTAAACCAGTATTTTAATTAATATGCTTTAATAAAAAATAAATTATATACTTTTATAAATAAAGTCATGAACAGAATAAATTGAATTGTTGTGATATGGATACAACTCAGTACAGAGCACAGATCACTTTAAGAACCTGATTACCCTTCATATCATTTACAACTTCAAAATAATCAAACTCAAAAGTCAGAATGAAATCACTAATCACTAATTATATTAGAAGTAAACAGTTAGATACAGACATTGATGGTGAATATTGAATATGCTCATGCTACTGGATTGAAATTACATAGCGTTGATTTGGCGGTTAGTGAATAAGGAAAGGTATGATTGGAGGAGTATAAATAAAAACTATAAACAAGGGGAAGAAAGAGAGAGTTAGGCATGAACCAAGTAAGGTTTTGGAGCATTTTTAAAAAAAGGTTTCCAGACCTCAAAAGTCTCTTTCTGCTCCAAATTCTATATATAGAAAGTGATAAAAGGTAGGGATACATCTGCGTACAGAACCTTCTTCGTGTGGAACTGAAACCATATCAGTACACACTACAGAGAAAAAAAGTCGATCAAATACTATGCATCTTCTAGCCCAATTACTATAAGCACGGAAAATCAGATATTCCCTAGCGGTAACTGATTTCAGATCGCACCCCAAGGTCTCAAGTTCGAGCCTTGGGTGTGGCAAAAACTTTATTGGGAGGGGTGAACCACACGAACCGGCAAAGCCGAGTACACGTGGCCAACCAGGTTCCCCAGCATAGATTAGTCACCGGCAAAGCCGAAGGATATTGCGCACCAATAACACGGTTACTAAAAAAAGAGTCAAAAGTGCCTCTTTGCAAAATGTGAAGAAAGGCAAGAATCTAGACAACGTATTAGTACAAAACTATTATAAAGCAAACTAGGTAACTATCTGCTCCATCACATACTATTAACCTGTGTAAGGTTAAAATATTTTCTTATTTAAGCGTCAGATGCAATACCTTAAAAATCAAACACAGTTTATGATCCAGTTATCACTCTGTTAAAATTTATAACATACATTATGCAACTTTCAGAATGATTTTACAAGACCACAAGGTATATGTAGCTGATACAAAACAGAAATTTACCTCTGCAGAATAAGGTTTTGCCTTCTTAAAGTTAAGGATAGGTTTGTCCCCAGAGAAAGCACCTTCACCAAATAGAGAAACAGCATCTTTAACAGACTGGAAAGGTGGGCTGGTGTCAATCTCTCCAACCTCTGGTTTTGGATTGGGAATGGGAGAGTCAGTAGCAGTTTGTCGGATTTTCGCAACCATTGAATTTTATATCTAAATAAATATTAAGTACTTTGAAGCCAACCTGAACATGTTAGAAGAGAAAAATTAAAATACAAGTAAATAAGAACATTGAAGCCAAGCAACCAGTTATAAACATGTTAGAAGTAAGAAACCAAAATAAAAGTATCATCATAACATAACTAGTCAATTATGCATATCAAAATTAAAAAACAATCACATATCTCAAAAATCTCTTTTCAAACATACTGTAAGATCACCACCAAGAAAATTAAAGAAGCAAAACTCCAGATAAGCAATAAGGTAATACTGCTGGCCCTAAGGTCCATTTTGAAACTTTATAAGACTCTCCCTCAGTACTTCATTCCCACACACGAATATTCCAGAATATCTTCCACATAAAAAACAAACATAATATAACTTTAATAAAGAATTAATTATAATGAAATGTTAATCATTAACAGACCATTTACAGAACCCATTGCACAAAATGAATAAAGAACTTCAAGAGCTTTCAGCTGTGTAAGTTGGTTCCAAAAACCCAAAATGCAAAAATTGCAGCCAATTCAAAATTAGCAAATAAAAATTATATGAAAACACTTCAAACTCCACTCTATTTTGATTCCAAAGTCTTTTTTTTTTCAGTTCCAAGTATCACCTTCAAATATTTAAAAATATTCAATTTTGAATCTCTAAATCTGAATAGAAATTTTTCGACAATCACAATCACATGGTAGAGTGAAGAACACAGCATGCAAATTGGAAGTCCATTTCCAAAAAAAAACAACAAGTTGGTCAAAACCAAAGAAAACAATGGAGCATGAATTAAAACGACAACTAAAAAAGCAAAAACGACGAAGAGCAACAAATTAAAGTGAACTAGTTAGTTTATAAAACCCCAACATGAAACCCCAAAATACTCCAAAACCCAGAATCCTAAAATCAATAAAGTTTCCAGCTTTCACTTAATCCACAAGAAATTCCATCAAAAACATTATGAACTCACCTTACAAGGCTTCTTTACAAAGCTGATTATCAAAAACTTTTAAGGATGCTAAGAAAATCACTGATATTGAAGTCTAGAGAGAGAAAGGTGCTAGAAAGTAGAGAGAGAAAGTGATGGATAGGTTTGAAAATGAAAACCCGAAAGCTGTTGAAGACAAAAAAATATTGTACTATCAGCTATACAAGTCGCAGAGAAATAAGAGTGAAATATAAGTTTGTATTTTAAAAATTATGTTCTTGCTTTGGAGTATTGGGACTCGGTAAAATTTTGGAGCCTATATTATGAAAAGTCGTTTTTGTCCTTATGATGCAAGAAGGCTTGTAATAGTGAAAGAAAGAGAGTAGCGGAAGAAAAAGGGGATTGAACAGGGGAGAGTTCGCCACGTCATCAGTAGCACCGTCCAAATATGAACAAGAAATATTGAAAGAGATGGTGAGAGAAAGACATGTTAGACAGCAAAAAGGCATGCCCTTATTATTTTCCTTGTTTCTTTATACGTGTCGTCAATTATTGGATTGAAATTTGAATGTAGGTAGACCAAAAAAAATCCTACGAGAAAGTTCAGTAAATAAAGCCAAAAAACTCTTTCCTATTAAAATGAGACCAAACTCGTCAGTTTACAGGACCCTGTTTTCTCAAAAAGTTTTCAGAATTACGTAAAAACACATAATTCTACAACACATTATTATAGATTCTTTCGGAATTATGTCTTAATTAAGAGATAAATCCATAACACATTTTTACTTCTGGAATTATGTTTAATTCCAAAAATCAAAAAAATGTGTTCCTGAATTATCACATAAGACATAATTTCGGAAATATTTTTTTAATTGAACCTTTATTTTAATTAATTAAAAATGCGAATTACACTGATTGAAAAACGAATTACAACAACAGAAACAAACATAAAAACTAAAACATAATAGAAATGAATACAGTTAATTAAAACATTCGACTACTATGATGATCGTCCCGGAGTTAAACGGCGAATGATCTCGGCGATATTCTGTTTGGTTTCCACGTACAACTGCAAAAGACTGAGATATCGAAAGGCTTCATGGATGTCCATCATGGCTTGCACGTCATAGCCGTTCTTCACATCCATTGTGGACACATCCATTATCGCACTGCTGGGATTTACGATAAATGATACGTTTGACCTCTTGCTCGTCACCCTCCACTTGCACCTTACTAGTTTATCTTTGAGAGAAGCGAATGTGATGTTGCATTTAAGCCTGCATGCAATAGGTTTTGGACACTGGTACACCATCATCTCTGTTGGTGATTCTTCCCTGATGGTGAAGGGCAGTCACTGCGAAATCACGAAAGTATTGGGTTGAAAGGGTGTCATTTGTTGCATTAAAAACACACTTAGAGCAAGTGTACTCTTTCACTGAAGTAGTATATAAGATTATCGTCTCCACAGGGATTAATTAACAAATACCAAACTAATCGAGATTATTTATTGTTTAGACGAACAAATAATTTGATGATTATAGAACCAAAATAAAAATAAATAAATAAATAAATAAATAGATAAATAAGAATTAAAATGCAAAGTTTAATCAATAGAGAGAGGCCTAGGGTCGCGGTTTCACTTGCAAGCTTCGAATCCAATATGTCTAATTCTATATGAATTCCTTTTATTTCATTTAATTACCAATCTCTTTTTGCAAAAACTATTAATCCGCTTGGTCATTCGCGATTAATGTTCTTTTTCCTAAATTAACCCTTGTTTGGTCATGCAAGAATTTAAAATCAAAAAAGCATAAAGTACAAAAAGGTTGAATGATTGGAAGACTAAATTAAAGTTTAGTCATACATTAATTATAGCCTCAATTATCCTATAGGTCAACCAACTAATTGCAGCAGTGGCGGAGCCAGGGGGTGACCCACGTCCCACCCAATAAAAAAAACAAATTTTTTTCATATAGGGAAAATTACTTAAATACCCTTATTTTTTTAAAAAGCCACACAAATACTCTTCCTCTCACAACTTGACAGCGCATCTTTCAACTCTCGCATGCAGAGAAGAGAAGAAGAAGAAGAAATAGAAAACCAAACCAGCTTTCATCCTCTTCTCAAAACCAGCAATTACTGAATCGATCTCTCTCTTTTTCGCATAATCCTCTCACATTTTCTCTTCTTCAGTCGTCGTTCCTCACTATTCATCGCCGTTGCTCGTCGTCGTTCATCGCCGTTGCTCGCCGTCGTTCATCATTGTTGGGCGTCGTCGTTCCTCGCCGTCAATCTTGTCATTCCTCAACGTAAGTTTATTTAGTGGCCCACCCGACTTTTTCAGTCTAGCTCCGCCACTGAATTGCATTACGGCCGCTGGTCAACTAATTGATTATGAACATGGAAAGGGTGATCAATCCTAGATATGTGATTAAAACAATAGGATAATATTAATTGAAATAAAAATAGGAATTCAAACCAGAAATTAGAACATTAAAAGGTCTCTAAGCAAGCAAAATTCACCTGAGACCCTAGAAAAGGATTTAGGTATCCATAATGGTCAAGAACAATGAAATAAGAATAAGGTTTATGAATTACAGAAATAAGAATAACCCGAAAGTAGAGAAAGTGTTAATCCTTCTCTTCAAACTGCATTTTATGCTCCAACGCTCTTTCACGGTGTCAAGACCGGTACCAAATCTTCAATCTCTCCCCGTCTTCGTTTGTTAAGGTGAGGTGCGACTTTTTTGTTTCTTGAATTAACGTGTGCGGCCCTCCATACGATCGGTTGCCTTCAATTTATATTTGGGTTTTTTTATACCCACACCCCATACCTATCCACTGCAGGTAAATTCGTTAATCATTAATTCTGCATTTAATTCGATGCCAAACGGAAGTAAACGCTAAAAGATACTTCTGTAGTTGACTTTTTAAAAAAAACGAAAGCATCTCAAAAGAGCTACTTCTGTTTGTCTTTTAATGCCATCAACGACAGATTTACCTTTAAAAACTTATTTCCATTTTCAAAAAAAATTGAAATACGGATTTGTTTTTTTAAAAAAGTAATTCCATTATTAATTTTTTAAAAAAACGGATTTATCTTTTATATACATAAATCCTCTTTGTAAAAAAAAACAACCGGATTTATGTATATATCAGATAAATCTGTTTCGTATTTTATTTATTATTCCTTATTTTTTTGTTTGAAAACTGAAAGAGATATGAATACGGAGTCACAGTTGGTTCTAGTCTCAATAGAGACATCAGGGTCATTCATGAGGGAATATTTAATTAATTATTTTTTTAAAACATGTATGTAGATATTTAATTAATTAAGTAACAATTGTCTATTTTGTAGTTATTTCCTACACGTGATAATGTTGTACGTTGTGTCAGAGACGTTGGGAGAGGCATTGGAGTTGTGGTTATCATTCTTAGATCTGACCAATGTAGAGGTAAAAGGGGGACGAGAGATAAAATTATTTTTGGCCCACCACGATACAAGGTTAGATCCTAGGAATATACAAGCACCTGATGTAGATCTTCTATCATCAGTATCAGAACCCCAATCTGCATCACTGTATGCAAACAGTGAGACAGGAGCAGTAGTGATAGGATTAAGCTTGATTCCCCAGTTGATTGTGCCTTTGAGATACCTTAAAATGCGTTTGACAGCAGTCCAATGACTGTCCAGTGGATCAGACATAAACTAACACACTTTGTTGACTGCAAAGCATATGTCAGGCCTAGTAATAGTGGCATATTGTAAAGCACCAACAGTTGATCTATAAAGAAAAGGATCACTGAACTTGTCATTACCACTTTTATTCAGTTTGTTGCCTGCAACCATAAGAGTAGAGAAGCTGTGTGCTTCATGAAGATTATGTTTGAGGAGCAAATCATGAATATACTTGCCTTGAGTGAGTTGTAGAGAGCCATTAGGTTGCTGCTTGACCTCAATGCCCAGAAAATAGTCCAAATTTCCCAAATCTTTGAGGGAGAAAGTAGCATTGAGCTTGGAGATAAGTGACTTGATGAAAGGAAGATCACTGCCAGTGACAATGATGTCATCTACATACACAAGCATGTAGACTTTGAGAGACCCAGAATGGAGAATGAACAATGAAGGATCACACTTGCTTGCTGTGAATCCCAATTGACGAAGAGATGCCTGGAGTTTCTCAAACCAAGCCCTGGGGGCCTGTTTGAGACCGTACAGTGCTTTATTGAGTTTACAGACCAGAGTTATGTCAGGTGATTCAAATCCAGGTGGTTGAACCATGAAAACTTCTTCTTCTAGAATGTCATTAAGGAAGGCATTATTAACATCAAGCTGAAGTAATGGCCAGGATTTAGAAACAGCTAGTGTGAGAACTGTTCTCACTGTAACAGGCTTGATTACAGGAGAGAAAGTCTCCTTGTAATCTGCTCCATACTGTTGGTGAAATCCCTTGGCAACAAGCCTAGCTTTGTATTTATTCACTGAGCCATCAGGATTTTCTTTTACCCGAAAAACCCACTTGCATCCAATGGATTTTCTAGAGGGTGGAAGGGGAACTAGGCTCCAAGTTTCCTTTGAAGAGAATCAAACTCCTCCTTCATGGCAGCCAACCAAGTAGGACTAGAGAGAGCTTGTTTGACAGTTTTTGGTTCAATGTGAGCTAGGAGAAGGGTTGGATGAATTTTGGGGCATACAATACCACTCTTTGCTCTTGTTTGCATAGGATGAGCATTTTGGGGCATGGGAGGAGGGTGAGTGGAGTTTGAGGCATTGGTTGGAGATGTATCAGTGCTGGAAGCACTGAGAGGCTTTGTGATGGGTGTAGCAGTGGTATTAGAGACACTGGGAGGGTCTAGGGCAGGTGTATGGTGATTTACAGAAGGCACTGTAGGATTGGGAAGAAAGCCAGGAGGGTGTGTGGGTGTTGTACGAGGTGTAGAGGCCAGGGGAATGTCAGGGGAAATATATGGAGTGGTGGACGATGAGGATTTGGTAAGCATGAGATGCTCGTAAGGGAATCCGTGTTCATTGAAAATTACATCCTTGGAGATGAAGATTCTACCACTGGAAGATTGGCACTTATAGCCTTTGTGTGAGGTGGAGTAACCAAGGCAGAGACACTCCTCAGACCTGAATTGGAGTTTATGTTGGTTATAAGGCCTAAGCAAGGGAAAGCATGAACAGGCAAAGACTTTGAGGAAGCCATAATCAGGTGATGAATTGTACAATTTGTGATATGGAGTATCAAACTGTAGAGCTGATGTAGGCAACCTGTTAATGAGGTATACACTTGTTTGAAATGAGTGGTCCCAGTAATCAAAAGGTAAAGAAGCATGAGCCATAAGTGTAAGACCAGTTTCAACTATCTGTCTGTGTTTCCTCTCCACCATCCCATTCTGGTGATGTGTGTGAGGGCATATGTTTCTGTGCAGAATGCCTAGCTGCTGAAGAAGTGTGGTGAATGCACGAAACTCACCACCCCAATCACTTTGCAGGGCTTTAATTTTACTACCAAATTGTGTCTCCACCATTTTATGAAAAATTTGGAATGAAGCAAGAGCATCAGATTTCATCTTCAGTAAATATAACCATGTGTATCTGGTGTGTGCATCAACATAGGCTATGTAATATAGATAACCAGTGTTGGAGGTGTATGGAGCAGGACCCCAGAGATCAACATAAACAAGCTCAAAGGGAGCTGATGTGGTGTGTGTGGAACTGTGGGAAGGTAACCTATGTGCTTTACCAAGACAGCAAGAGTTGCAGAAATCATCAATTGTTTTATTTTGAAATGGAACATTACACAGTTTGAGAACAATTCTCTGAGAGTCAACACTAAGGTGACCAAGTCTAGAATGCCATATAGTAAAGGTATTTGTGTGTGCAGATGCAGAATTGTGTGTAACAGAGGGACTACAAGTATTATCAGATGCAGTAGAAACTAAAGCAGTAGCAGTTTTAGCAGGAAAGAATGAACCAGGGTTGGTGACAGGTCTTGACAGTAGATTTGAGAACTTGTACAGGCCATTGGCATCAAGAGGAGCTTTGAGGAGTGGTTCATTGGTAGCCTGGGATTTAACAACACAGATATTGTCATTAAACTGAAAATATACAGAATTATCTTTAGAAAATTGACGCACACTAAGTAAGTTTTTGGTGAGTGATGGAACATGTAAAACATTTTTGAGTGTAAGAACACGCTTAGGGTTCAATGGTGATCTAAATTGAGTGAAACCAATAGATTTAATTGGCAAACCTTGTCCGTTTCCTATTGTGACTTGGTCAGGACCAATGAATGGAGCTTGTTGATGGACAGAGTGTGAAGCATTGGACATGGTGTGAGTTGCGGCAGAGTCTGCAAAGAAGTCAGGTGAAGGAGGTGCAGATGGAGTAGTAGTAGTAGCAACGAAGGCCTGAGGTGCTCGTGGTACGAAGGAGGGAGGAAACCAGGTTGGTATGCTAAACTGAGTGCCATAGTATGGCGCCATGAATGACTGTGGAGAATGTGTAGGGCGTGGAGGTGATTGCAGCATTTGGCCCCAAATCTGAGGAAACGGCCACGCAGGTGAGTGTGGAGGCCACACCGGAGCATTTGGAGTTCTCTGTGCAGAGGAATCACTGGAATTGTAGTCACGCTTGAACCTGTGGTAGCAGACAGAGGCGTCATGACCAAATTTATGACAAACTTGCCATTGCGTACTATTGCGGCCACGACCTCCGCGACCACCACGGCCACCGTTGTCATTGCGAGAACCACGCCATCCACTGGAGTTGTCATCAGGTTGAGATTCAGTTGTTTGTGCAACAAATGCTTGCGCCGGAGTGCTCATCGAGGACGACGAAGACTTAGAAGCAGTTGACGACGCAGTTGCGACGTTCGCAGAGGCAATAGCGAGCTTGTTGAAGCGATTTAGGCATGATTCATGACCTAGAAGTAGCGTTTCAACTTCAGAGATTGAAATTGGACCAGATCGGCCACAGATGATTGCAATTGTTGACTCATACTCTTGAGGTAGACCTTCGAGAATGATATCAAGATGTTCGCGTGATGATATAGCATCACCAACAGCGCTGAGACTGTTCACGAGAGTCTGGATCTTGAGAAGATACTTCGTAATGGTGGATCCTTCAAGAGTCGTGGCGCGAAGTTCACATCGGAATTGTTGCGCGCGAGCCTGAGTGTGAATCCGGAAGTGTTCATGAACTTTATCCCATAGTTGTGCGGAAGTTTTGCTGCCGATGACACGAGTTAGCATGTCCTTTGAAATGGTGGATTGGAGCCACGACAGAAGTAATGCATCTTGCTGCTCCCATTTTTCGAACTCAGGAGTGACGATGTTCGCTGTAGCGTCAGTTACAGAGGTAAATTTTGCAGGAATCACTGGATTTACCAGATATTTGTGTAGGCGATGAGCCTTGATGATAGGTTCCACTTGTTGGCACCACAAGAGGTAGTTGTCAGCATCGAGTTTCTCAGAGATTGCAGTGAAGGACGACGCCTTGAGTCGCGTCGGAGAAGATGAATTGGCCGTGTGATTCACGGTGGCGGAAGCGTTTGGCGATGACGGATTGGTCAACGATGATACCATGTTAGAAAGAGTAGGTTCTCTCTCTCTTTCTTTCTCTATCTAACTAACTTGAGACAGAATTGAGAGTGATAAAACTATATTTCATTTTCTTTCTTGATCAACTCAATTACAATTGATTTAGTATTTATATCAATTTGGGGAAAGGGCTAACTGATTGATTAATACTCAGTCAGTCAGTTACAAGGGGAGACATATAGTATATACTATCTGAGTGAGGTGTATGGTGAGGTATATACCACATTTTCAGAAGACTGAAACCTTTCTTCTAATAATCCATCTCTCCCTTTCATCTTCCTCGCGCAACCTCTAACCCACAGCCTCTTCTCTCAAACTCTTTCGATTTTGACCCCTTTTCTGTTTTCCCTCTCTTCATCTTTCTCTCTGTTTTGCGTTTCTTCCTTTCTTAATTTTTGTTCCTATGACAAGTGGTTTGAGTGCATGTCAGAGATTAGGAAAGAAATGGATTGGATTCAATTTCAATGTACTTACAAGATGATCTTGATGTTTCTGACAAAATCATGTGGGTTGTGTTGTATTGAGCAGAACAAAAGTCACAATTGAAAAAAGCAATGTGACATGACAAAAAAACCTAGAAAAGGGAAGCAAACAATGAAACACACGTGGCTTAACATACTTGAAATCATATCTTTGACACGATCTTCACTTCTTCAAGGAAGATAAGCAATCCTGCTGCTCCACTGTTTGAGTAACCAAAGCGCAAAATCATCATTGCCCATAGTTGACTGGAGCTTACTTGGTACCGGCAGCCACTTGGAGCATACGTGGTCCACATGGCGACGATTAAGAGGCTGGAAAATTGGAGGGAAACGGTGGGAACTTGGCGCCATGAGCTGGTGGGAATGTGGAGACACCCTCCGGATGCATATTTTTAGATTTTCTTTTTACTTTTGTTTTAGTAAATAATAATAATAACTACTAGATTTCTTTTCTTTAATTTTTTAAATGTGCTTGTTTTTCCTATTTGAACCTCCTTTGTTTTATTCACTCATCCCCTCTCCCAAAAATTAATATCGGCTTCTCACTTCTGTTTTGGGTCTTGGCCCACTTTTGTTTTTCTCACTAGTAGTAAGTCCAACCCACCTTCATTCAACTTTAACTAGTTTTTTTGATATCACGTTCTCATCTAATATTCTAAAAAACTCAATTTGATGTTCAAAAATATGTTCTTAGCAATAGTCCCTCCAAGTTTAACTTGTTTGATCGTGCGAGAACCTTTAACTTTTTAAATAGATAATTAGTAGTGACTACTCTAGGTTTCTCCGTTTCGTCACTACCAAAGCCCTTTGATTTCAAAAAATCATTCAAATCATAAAAATCACCAACCCACCAACATTTTCTACCAAGAACTACGTAGCATTTGATTCTCTACCAGGAGATACGTAGGAGCGAGGGCAAAATTCCGTCAAGCGCAAAAATAAATAATTTTCATTATGTTTTTCTTAATTCATTTTTTACAAAACCACAAAATAATAATAGGGGATTATGTCGACTGTATTGTCGGATTAATCTGCATTTTAAAACGAATGAGTTGTACGGTTCAAGAGTCTTAAAATCCCTATTATCATTCCAAAAAAACATTAATTAAAAAAATACAAACAGTCATTTTCTAACAAGAACTACATAGCATTTGATTCTCTACCAGGAGATACGTAGGAGCGGGGGAAAACTCCCGTCAAGTGCAATAATAAAAATAACTTTTAAGTCTTTCTAAAGCTTTTTTTTCTCAGTTCTCATAAAAACACAAAAATAAATAAATTTTTTAAGTCTTTTCCAATTCATTTTGTAATAAAAGGGAAGTAATTATTTTCAAAGTTAACATAGTTTTGCAAAGTTAATTATAGGTAACCTTTTTCGAAAGGATGTTGTGGGGTGTTAATACCTTCCCCACACATAATCGACTCCTGAACCCAAAATCTGGTTTTCAAGACCATTTTCGTTTTAAAGGAATTTTTCAATGTTTTCCCTAAAAATTAAATATTGGTGGCGACTTCATTGAACGCGAGGAATCCTCCGGATTTTTCGGGTGCAACAAGTGGCATTCATGATGTATTTTCGTCCTTTTATAAATTGGCTTTGTGTTTGGCACGTAACTAAGAATGTGAAAGCAAAGATTAAAGAGTATGTGCACGTGGATAGGCAAGAGTCAGTGATCTCTCTTTGGCACGATCTTATTAATTCACTTGACGAGGTTGAGTACTCATAGTGGTTGAAGATATTGGAGGACTCATGTGTCGATTTTCCCCTTCTTCTTAAGTACATGAATGCCATATGGTTGACTTATCATAAATTGCTGAATTATTTGTTAAAATAAAAATGGATTTATCTAATTAATAGACAAATCCGTACGCACAAAATTATAAAATGGAATTATCTTATTGCAGATAAATCTGTTATCTAAAATTAATAATAACAAATTTATCTATCATTTTTGTATTTCCGTTTTGTAATTTTTTAAAAAAAAACGGACTTAAATTTTTTCACTTACTTTTGTTTTTCAAATTTTGTAACGTACGGAAGTAAATGACTAAAAGATAAATCCGTTTTTTTTTTTTTTTTTCTACAAACAAATTTACCTATTAAACAGGTAGTTCTGTTAATTCAAATTATCAAGGGGTATTTTCCGTTTATCATAATTTGTCCGGTAAGGTGAAATTGTGGGGCAAAAAAAACCATTTAGTCATATGTTGCCGGATCCTTCTCTAATAGTTTATGGACTATTTTTGATTTGTCATGCGCTTGACCTTTTAATTTCCAACTCTGCAGACAGCCACACACGAAGCCTTTTGGTTGCTCCAAATATTTTCTTTTATGCACGCACATTTTTGACTTCATCATTTACTTAGCCTATATATATATATATATATATATATATATATGTAAAATATTAGAATTTTATCTTTTTATCTTTTCTGCAAAATATAGAGAAAATTAAGTTAGTAATTTATATAATTGTATATAATTGCTTTAAAAATAATCCAAAATTTACCCTAAAAATGCACTAAACTTTATCAATTTTATTGCGTGAAAGAAATTGAAAGTGTGAAAGAACTGAAACCTATATTTGTTGGTTTTGAAGGTGTTGTCCATAATCAAAATCCTAGGAAACATCACCAATAACTTGATAAACCCAAGGTATGTCCACTCTTTAACAACATCAGTGTTATCAAGTCGTCTGGTCCAACACAAATAATGTTCAGAATCTACCAGTCTCACAAGCTCATGCATCTCAGGGCTGATCAGAACGTGCTGCGAGTTCTATACAGCCGCGAGATAGTACTCAAGTTGTTCGAAAATTATTTCTTAATTGCATCCAGACTATTCTGCGCTTTAACATTCAACAACAAATGCTCTTCAACCATAGGCTGCTCCTCCTTATTAAACCACTCAAATATTGCAAGCCCGAGACACGTTTTATGAGGCGCGTGATTGTGTATTGTACACATAACTCTAACTTTCAAATCCCAATCAGAAGGCTTCGATGGTGTAGCTTTCAGCCTAAAAGGACAGCCATATGTCTTTGAAGACCTTGCTCTAGAACACCCAATGTCTACTCTGACATATCTACCATGTCTCTCGCAACCCAAAACTATTTTATTCTTCTTCCCTTTACCATTCACGGAAGACTCGGATCGAAGAATGATAACAACACTCCGTTGGCTTTCCCGATGTCTCTAGCCCAACGTACAAGATTATCACGATAGCAAAAATCTACAAAATAATCATCAACATAATTAATAACTTATAAATAATCATAAACAAGAAGAGGGAGATATGTACCTCTGTAGTGGTAAATTCGTCTGATAAATTCATAGTAAAGGGAAGGTTGCCATCAGTTGTAGCCATATCTATAAAATAAATAAATTAAATGTTAATTATAAAATTTTTTAAAAAAATCTAGAATTACCTCCCTAAGGCATAATTCCGGAAGGTTAAAATTTGAAAATTTCAGAATTACGTCTAAAGGGATAGTTCCGGAAGGCAAAAAAATTTAAAATTTCCGGAATTACGTATATTTACATAATTCCAAAAGGCAAAAAAATAAATTTTCTGGAATCATCATAATTAGATAAATCCGGAACACATTTTTAAGGTTCCGTAATTATTCTCTATACGTGTTTTCGGAAAATAACGACGGAAAAATTTCTGAAAATTCCTTTTCGAGAGGTAATTCCGGAAAACGTAAAAATTTGGAGCTCTGGTGAGATTTTGGTAAAAATGGGATGGGTATTTTGGAGATAAAACGAGTTATGGGGGTACAGGGTCAATGAGGAGGGGTACCAAAACAAGCCTTAAAATGATATTAAAAAAATTTGAAATTGCCTCAATTGAAAGAAACAATACCTAGGAATTAGTTGAGTTCCCAATTGTAGGTAAGAAAATAGGTGTGAAATAGGTATATAAAACTAAGTATAATGAAGATGGGAAGGTTGAGAAATATAAAGCAGGGCTTGTGGCAAAGGGGAACTCCCAAGAATATGGTGTTGATTTCTTTGAAGTGTATGCTCCTGTGGCAAGATGGGATACAATTAGAACCATATTAGTTGTGGCAGCTAGCAAGGTGTGTAGTGTATATCAATTGGATGTTAAGAGTGCCTTTCTCCAAGGTGAGTTAGAGGAGGTAGTTCATGTTGAGCAGCCAAAGGGTTATGAGAAAAGGGGACAAGAGCATAAAGTATACAGGTTGAAATATGTCCTCTATGGACTTAAACAGGCACCCAGAGCCTGGTACAACAAGATTGAGGGTTATTTCAATAAGGAGGGTTTCACAAAGTGCTCCCATGAGCATACTTTGTTCACTAAGAAGGGTGATAAGAATCATATACTCATTGTTAGCCTCTATGTAGATGATCTAATCTACATAGGAAGCAATGATTACATGATTAGTGAATTCAAGAGGTCTATGAAAGAAGAATTTGATATGAGTGACCTTGGGAAAATGAGATATTTTCTGGGAGTGGAAGTTCTGAAGAATCACAGGTTTATTTTTATAAATCAGAACAAGTATGTCATTGAGGTGTTGAAGTGGTTTGGAATGGCTGCAAGCAAGCCTGTTACTAATCCAGTAACACTAGGGACTAAACTGTCTAGAAATGGTGATAGTAAGCTTGTAGATTCAACCATGTATAAGCAAGTTATTGGAAGTCTCATGTATCTAAATGCCACCACACCAGACATTAGCTACTCTGTCAGTTTGGTAAGAAAATTCATGGAAAAGCCAGCTGAGAATCACTTTATAGCAGCAAAAAGGATTCTCAAATATCTGAGAGGCACTGCTGATGTTGGAATACTGTATAACGGAGAAGGGAAAAGCAGTTTAGAAGCTTTTTGTGATAGTGATTATGCTGGAGATCACGATGATCGAAAGAGTACTTCTAGATATGCATATTTTTTCGGTTCTGGAGCAGTTTCTTGGTCCTCAAAGAAGCAACCCAGAGTCACATTATCCACCACAGAGACTAAATTTGTAGCTGTTGCATATTGTGTGTGTCAAGGTATATGGATAAAACGAATTTTAGAAGAACTGGGCATGAAACAAGAAGACTGCTTGACTGTGTTGTGTGATAACAGCACAACTAACAAACTGTCCAGAAACCCAGTATTGCATGGGAGAAGTAAACATATCGATGTAAGGTTTCACTTCTTGAGAAACTTATGTACTGATGGTGTTATCAAGCTGGAATGCTGTACCTCACATAATCAAGTGGCACATGTGTTGATTAAAGCTTTGAAGAATGATAGTTTGGTCAAGCAAAGAAGCAATCTGGGAATGATTTCTCTAAGTGATACTCCCTCCGGACCTAATTATAAGCAAAAAAGTATTTAGATTTGTTGGACTCAAATATAAGCAAATTTCAACTAACTCACCCATATTTAATGCTATTTTTCCACAACTACCCTCAAAGTAGCTCATTAATGTTGTGAGAAGATGACTATTAATTAGGAATAGTTTAGTAAATCTATTTGTTTTTTCCATCAATTCAAGGAAATTAAATGCACAAAACCACTATCCTTAATATGTGTGAAAGTAGTTTTTTTTGCTTATAATTAGGTCCGGAGGGAGTATTGCAACTAGCTCTAAGTAAACTGTCTGCATAATGTTGTATGCTGCAGTTTAAGAGAGGAAATGTAAGTGTTAGTAGCAAATTGTATAGGTGTAAGTAGTAGTTGTAAGCCCAATGGGCCTTTGTTGTAATTGTTTTGTTTTTGGCCCATTGTATTCTCTGGCCTTCTGTTGATTGTATTTTCATCATTTGTACATATACTCAATTTTCAATCAATAATAACAGAATACAGTTTGCCATTTAACTGATTTTCAATCCCTACAGGCTACAGCTCCAACCAATAAAATTTCTGGATCGGCCACTGACTGAGACCAAGTGTAACACCCGAAAATTCATAAATTAAAATTCGGTGTATTAAATTATTTTTTTGACAAAGTGTATCAAAATTAATTAAATCTATCTTGTATAAGGTAACAATTATTATGTAAAAGATATAATTGATTATATATGTTGTTTGTTTTATCATTTAATTATAAATTATAATTCCTTCATCGTGAAGTAGCATATTTTTAAAGTTACACCTCCTACTTGCTTAAAGAAGGCAAATAAGATGAGTGTTCTTTTGTTGTTTTTATCACAGATATCCATATAGAAAGTAAGTAATGATTCATATCTTGATATCTTCATTCATATAGAATTTCTTCAAGGTAAAATAATTTAACAAGAGGATTACGGCGCCTTATTTGGGCTTACCTACTGCTATAAGCATTTATGAAATTATTTGGGAGAGTTTATAGAAACAACTTATAAATTGTTCATAAACTATTTTCAGCTAATTTTCATAAGCTTCCCGAGATAGCTTATGAAAACTAGCTTATGGCTTATTAAAAAATAATTTTAATATTATTTTATTATTTATTATAGAAATAGCTTATGCATAAATATTAATACGATAAGTACTTATGTCATAAGCTGTTAATTAACTTATTTATCGAAACGGACCCTACATATTATTTCCTCATATCACGTTCTAATATTCTCCTTACATCTCTATAACGTGATAGGAGGGAATAATAATTTGGGAATGTCAAAATTTGTTGAACGGTCAATATTGGGATACTAATATCATCGCCCATAATGGAAGACTGCCTCGTCGTCTCGTCATTGTCGTCAGTATCTCTCTTTTTCTATGGACTGACGTACTGCTGCTATCATCCCAAAATAGTGAAATACTGGCTAGGAGGAAAATAAGAAATTAATATTCACTTTTAACTTTTTTTAAAATGGATTTAATTCTCTCGTACACAAAAAAAATTGATTTAATTCTATATACATGGAAATGTATAATTATTTTACACTAACAGTTCTGGCCTGGCCGATGGCCTAATCCGCCAAATGGGTCATGGCTGGCCAAATCTATTCACTGAATAGATCGGTGCCTACAAGAGCTAAGATCAACGGCTGAGGTTGAGCTGTCATATTCAACAATTAGGAAGCATCGTTTGATTCTATTAATAGAGGTCAATCCATTGACAAATACACTTTTATCACTGTCCATTCCTGCTTTGACTTCGATCTCACACACACAGACAGCACGGCCCAACACCTAACTGGTCCATCACTAGAGTCTCAAAGGTACGGTTCAGTAGGCGACCACAGGAAAGTATAACTATTTAATTTTATATACATGGAAATGTATAATTATTTTACACTATCAATCAATTATAAATTGATTTATTATTATAAAGAAATTTGTCAATAAACACCCACTTTATTTATCATCTATATTATGAATTATTATTGGTTGATGATATAAATTCTTTACAACGACAATTTTTTAAGTTAACATAAATTTTGTGAGATATAAAAGTTTAGTTGTACGCACTACAACATTGTTTTCTGTGTAACCACAAAAATAAAACTGTGATTACAAACAATATTTATTTTTTCTCCATAAATAAATTAGATGCTTTAGTTTGTAAAAATAAAATAATTCCACTCTATATTTTATGTTTTTCTTTTTGACGAAGTCTCGTCGTCAATTATATAAAAATTTAGGGGATATGTTATTAGATTTTTTTACTATATATTACTAGAATCAGAGATAGAAATTTAGGAGAAATTTCTATCATTGGGTACGAAACAACTTTAAATTCTTGGCTTAGCTGTTCCACTCTTCGAGGAATCTCTAATCCAGCGGGGGGATTAATCACTGTGCTCGGCAGTGGATACCCTGGTCTCGACCAATAAAGAATCAGAGATAGAAACACGCAACGTATACCGACATTTGACAATTAAATTTAAATGCTAAATTGTAGTTTTGGTCCCCATTTTTTCAAAAATTCAGACATTCAGTCCCCTTATTTTAAAACTCAGACATTTAATCCCCCAATTTTAAAAAATCAAAGACAATTTTTTTTGAGATAGTCAACTTGCACAAATCATTTAATGATGTCACATAGACTAGTCATATCAGATATAACATTTGTTTTAACTAATTAACTAATAACAAATTAAATAATTAACATTAAGTAATAAACATTTAAAATAAAACAGATAATTGAAAAATGAAATTCAAGAAGAAGAGAAGAGGAGAGGAGGAAAAATAAAATACGAGGAAAAAAACTATAATTTAGCCAAATTTAAAATAAACTTATAGCAGTGTGTTGCGTGATAAAATAATTTCATTCAATGTATGTGGTCATTTGTAACCAAAAAATATATGTGCTTTCACAAAAGTCTTTATTTTATGAATTACTACTGCTAGATTAGAATATAAGATCATGGCTGCTGGCTACACCAAATTATTTTGTGGGTCCTCCTCGTCACTCCTGATCATCAGCGCATTCTTCATGTTCCTTTTCCATTATTTAAAACAATAATGTTATTTAATCAAACTTTTCAAACCAAAAATAATATTATAATATCAATTAATCAAGTTTTTTAAATAAATAACCAATCTGTTATGAATATTTATTTTAGTAGATGTCTACTACTCTTCTCTCTCCTTTTCATTACTCTCTAGTGTAGTTGCATTTTAATATAAATCACTAACTTTTCAATCTCTCACCCTATAAATAGGCTTCACCCTTAAGTGAAAGGATGTACTTGAGAAGAGAAATGCAAAGACTACCATATTATCTCATTCTCTTATCATTCTTGTGTTCTTCTTTTGCTATAGTTTTATAACACGTTATCAGCACGAAGTTCTACCGATCTAAGAAAAATCCAACATGGAAAATTTGAATATTTTTGAAATACGAATTTAATTGTTTACGGGATGATTATTGGGTTACTACAGGTGAGTCTCTATTACTCTGATCTTGCTATGTTTATTATTTATGTGATAATTCTCTAAATGGCTTTCTTGACGTTGATAACTTTGATCAGAAAACTTGAATACTCTAGTTTAATACTCCTTTTCATTTCTTATTTCATGATATGATATTACTTGTTTTATATAATTATCATTTTGTTTCTTTTTAAGTTTGATTCGGTAATGAATTGCAATCATTTCTGTTTGAGTTAATAATCTGGAGCTTATATTGGATTGCGTTTTTGCTATTCAACCTTCTATGATTTGTATATTTTCTTCTTAGTATATAAAGAGCAGAATCAGTATATCCACTAGTGGACTAACCTTTAACCTTCTAGTTTATATGGTTATAACTTTTTAGTACAATATCTGTCTATTCTATAAGGAAGGGAAATTTTATTTTAAAAACAACTAAGAGTATGATAAATATATATTATTATTTGAATATGGTGTTGTTGCGCCTTCCACTAAAAGTAGTTTGAATATCACAAGACTCATCCCACTTGTACTTCTCCATTCCCAGAAGTGAATGTAACGAGACTCGATAACAAAATAATGAGTTTTTGATGAAAAGTCACATGAGACTAGTCCCACTATAATGCTTCATTCCCAGAAGTGAATGTAGCCACACACGATCACTATCAGCAAATCTCTGATCATAGTCGCAGTGGAAATTACAATAACATATATTTTCCACCAGAAGTGGAAACGTGTTGTAAAGATTGCAAAAAAAGATGGGCAGATTAACAAAAATAATGAAAATATTTGCTATCATTGTGGAGGCAAAGGTTGTTGAGGTCGTACATGTCGTACGCCAAAACATCTTATTCATCTCTATCAACAATCACTTAAAATTGAAGATAAAAAGATTAAGACAAATTTATCTTATGAAGATGACAGTAATATGGATGGTACTCAATTAGATGTTGCTGACTTATTTACCAATCCTGATGGAGATATGAGTCTCGTTGATAGCAGAACTACCGACACAATTTTAAAGGAAACGAAACATTTCTCTTATTTAATGAAGTGGGAAACCAATGTTAGTACTATATTTGGCCTATCAAAGATAATTGAAGGCCCTGAAAGAGCTAATCTACTATTATTAAGAAATTTATAATAAGCTTGGAGGTTATTTGACAAATGTATGTTTTCTTCTACTATCTTACAGTTAATCTACCTTATTATCATGTTTATATTTCTTGCATAGAAATTTTATTAAAAATTTTATTTAGCTACCATGTTATCATGTTTTCTAATCTTGATGAATTCCCGAATAATTCCACATTCAAGCATCCTATAGGATTGCTCAAAGTGTGAAAGTTTGTTATATAGTTCTTGAAGAACTCGAAAAAATGTTCAAGCATCCATTAGAGATTGCTCAAAACAAGATTTTTTCGTCATCGATTAGATTTGAGATATAGTTCCTGAAGAACAAATGGAATATGGTTGTTGATGAAAATTTATGATACAGTTCCGGAAGAACAATAAATCCATTATTCATGCATCCCTGAAGGATTGCACAAATAACTGTATCTATGTATCATCACTGCACAAGTGAATCTAGTTTATTATTTTGCTTATCTAAGTTTAGACATCGAGAATCCATTGTTTTCCCCTAAGTTTCGTAGAAGTTTATTAAGTTTCAAAGATATCTATCTAAATAGATATCACATTGAAACATGAAATGAATATGTTGAATATCTTTATATAACGAGACATATTTCGGATAAAATAAGAGTAGTGGAAAAATTGTCTGCTTTTTCTCTGATTTGTACTACACTTATATATGTGCAATTGAAGCATATGTTGTTGTAAACCGGAAGTTTACGTATCATAATAATTTTGTTGTTGGCAAGATCGGTTGGACCATCCCAAGTATAAAATGATGCAAAAAAATGGTTAAATTTTTTAATGTTAACTTCTATTAAAGAGCCGGTAGTTTCTTCAATTTACTAATTTTTGTGTTCACTAGTTCACAAAAGAAATTAGCAATTTGAGAGAATAAATCTCTTCTAATTCTAAAACTTATAAAAAGAGATATTTGTAAACGAGTGATCCAGAATATTGTTGCAAACTTGAAACTGTAGTCCTAGCCAACCTCCCACCTTTACCCACACTTCTTTTGCTAGATCACAATTACAAAATAAACGCAACATATCTTCAGCCTGTTAATTGCAAAATGGATAGACAACATTATCCTTAAAAATAATATTGTTTACCTTTGGCGTCTTTTTAGCAGCTTGTTGCCACACGAAATTAGGCAGCAGTTTATGACTTAAGTATATATGGTATACAACTCAAAAAGATTAGTTCGTTTGATCAGATTGCCTCATAAGTATCATATGTTATCAAAAAAATAACTTAAGTATCATACTAAATGTTTTTATCTATTTAATGTGACTTATAATATTGTCACCCTTTTTAGGTTTGGCTTATCCCACGTCTCCTTCTACTCACCCCACACCCCAAACTATGCGAAATGACCAAAATGCGTTTAATGAAACGCGTTATTTTCACCGATTTGGTTAGGGTCAACCGAATATTTTCAGTTACGCACAACCGAACGACTATTTTTTTGAGACACCCCCCTTTTTTCAATTTTTAGAGGGTTCGGTTGACCTCAACTGAAATATTTTGGGAGGCCTCAACCGAATTCATTTGTTGTCCTTCGTGGGGGTGTTTGAGAGTGTGTTCTAATTTTGGAATATTTTAGGTTTAGGGGTGTGAGGTGAGTAGGAGGGGATGTGGGAAAAGCATGAGCCCCTTTTTAACTCTCAATCTTTGTCCCAACCACCTTTCTCGGCCCAGCTAGTTGTCCTTGCCCAAAAGGCCCACTAATATATCCTTCTTCTATCACAATGCATGGTGTTGAGTGTCCCAATCATTGTTCCTCGAAAACAACAAGAGTTCTTCTTCAAAGAAAACCGCAAAATCAAAAGCAAATAAAAAAGGGTGAATGCCTTTGCCTTAGATCACAACTCACAAGAAGATTTAGATTCTGTTATGGAATGACTTTTTGCCACATACACCCCCTTTTTTGACATCTATTCACACCCATTGTAGGCCCAATATCAAAAGGGCCCAATCCAAACATCAAGGGCTCAGATCAAACCACCAGATCAGACGGTCTTGTTTTATTGGAATCAACCCCACCCACTCTATAAATACAACATTCATTGCCTCATTAATGGTAAATATTCTCACATTTATTACTTTGCTAAGACTACTCCTCTGACTTTAGCATCGGAGTGACTTTGCAGGTACAACACCAGCTAGGATCGGATACGGTCATTGACTAATGACATCCACCACTAACTACCTCAAACCACCCTTCAAGGTCGAAAGTACAGTGCAGAACAGATTCAGATACCCAATAAGCAATACAAATGTGGAAGCTTGGTTAGCAGTTAGGTTTATAAACAGGGATAAAAAAGAGAGTAATCGAAAATCTAACTAAGCTCTGTAAAAGCGGTAGAAAGAAATCCACTATGACGATCCAAACCCAAACTAAGTAGGCATTGGCCACTACAAGCTATTAAGGATCTTATAGGTGTTTGTCCTTGGACTTCACGCATTTTGGGCCACATTTGTTTAGAGAGGACAATCCAACAGGGCATAAAGAAATCAGATGGTGCGTGTCGGCTGCGAGGAATCAGATGGTGCGTGTTTGCCCTTAAAAGACTAAGTGCGTGACAAGTCAAACAACTAAAAAAGTTTGTTTCTTTTACATTTCAAAGAAACTGGTTTTAAAGTAATCATACTTTAAGGAGAGGAGATTTCATAATACTTGATTTGATTTGTTGATACAAATAGATTCACTTTTGAATTTCAAATTAAAATTGGTCCATTTGATAAGAATATATGACTCACATGTCACAATAATGTCAAATCGAATCTCACGGTGCATTTGATTTGCTAAAAAATAAGGTACTTGACAAGAAAACTCCAGTTGTACCTAATTTGATTTAGAAATTATTCATGGTTTTGGACAAAATTGGGGACAAAGGACTAGGCAAAACCCCAAAATCATGTCCCTCACAAACTAAAATACAACTTTCTGTACAAAAAAAATAATATCAAAATACTATTTGTATTTCTTACTTAATAATTTATCTATCTCTCTCTAGTATTCATTCTTCTCTCCCATTTCCTCTCCCTCTCTCCTCTCACCTCTTTTCTTCTTCTCATCTCATGACTCTCTCTCTCTCTCCACTTTTTTCTTTTTATAATTTTTAATTATACTATACTATCTATTATATAAATCATTATAAACATTATAAAGAAAATTATAGTAAATTTTACATTTTTTTTTATTTCTGTTGTATTCGTTGTTCTCTCTTTCTCTCCTAATCTAAATATACCCTTAGTCTTCTTACCTCTTTCAACACATTTTATACTTCAAACAAATTTGAAGTAAGATATTTTTAGTGACAAATAATGACAAAAAAAAATCATTGACCATACAACCCAACACAACAATCTTCCATGTTTTAAGAATTAAGAAATAGGGAGAAAGAGAAAAAAGTATAAAGGGTAGAGAAGAATGGAAAGAAGGAGGAGACGTGGGGATATCACATGTTTAGATAATATTTTTAGAATATTGTTTGGGTTTAACTAAACCCCAGAAAATTGTGACTTTGTTTTTCCCAATACACCTCTTCACGTCCGGCACTTGGGTTTGGTCCGTGGATGATAATGATGGGTGGCCCGAAAGATCTAGGATAGACTCTGATACCATCTTATAATGTGATTTGGGCCTAACTCAACCCCGCAAAACTGACTTGTAAGGTGAGAGTTGTCTCTCACTTATAAACTCTTTTGAGACCATATCTGCAGAGACTTTGATTTTTTTCCCGATAAATATATTAAATAAAATGACAATACAATTCTCTATTGTCATTGTCTGTCTCTATAAATTGAAAAATGCACCGCATGCAACAAAAAGCACAGAAAACAAGAGTTGCATATTTTGAAGAGATGAATGGCGGTGAGTACTCTCCATTATTTGAGACAAGAAGAGGGAGAGGAAGGCTAATCCATAGACTCTTTGCAATCTCATTATTTGTGGCTATATGCTTCATTTGGGTATACAGATTTAGCTGCATCATAATAACCTCAAAGGGTAGTGAAGATAGAATATGGGTATGGCTTGGTTTGCTTGGTGCAGAGCTATGGTTTGGCTTTTATTGGATTCTCACCAAAGCTTTCAGATGGAACCTTATCTTCAGACAACCATTCAAGAACAGACTCTCTCAAAGGTCCTTTTTAGATATTAGATATCTATTTTTACCCTTTAGAATACTGAATATTTTGAGTGTGATTCTAATTTGGTTGTTTTTTGGCATGAAAATTTGTTGACTTAATTTAAATAATTTTTTTAATTAGATGTAAATTTCAACAAGGTGGTGAATTATATTCAAAGTTGGATTAATTTTTTCAATATTCAATTTTAATCTTGTTTAATATGTAACACTTGAAATATGTCACCTTGTTTTTTTCTATTTGTTTCAGTCTCTGTAAGATGATTTGTTTTGGGTTACTTTACTCCTTAATTGTAATAATATCTCTTTTTTTTTCTCACTTTAGTCTGTACCAAACATGGATTAAAAGAATTGAAACAAGAGTAAAAAGGATATTATAGTGATTAGTGACTAAAACAGAACAATAAAAACTAATTGTAAGACATTCAAGAAATCTGGATATTTTTTGGTATATTTTGGTTAGTGTGATAACAATGAGTAGTTTCCACCGACGATTAATCTATATCAGAGAACTTGGTTAGCTACCTGTACCCGGTTTTATCGGTTCTCGTGGTTCTTCTCTCTCAGTAGAGTTTTGCCACACCTAAGATTTGAAGTAGAATCAGAGCCCATTTATGTTTTACCCTCCTCAAACCATTCCTTGTTGGTCATATTTTTTATTTTAATCCAAAATACCAAAAATAACATTGATTGAAAATAAACATATTTTTGGATTTTGTTAACTGATATGTATGTGTGTTTTAGAACAGATATGAAAACAAATTGCCAGGAGTGGACATATTTGTATGCACAGCAGATCCAGAAATAGAGCCACCAATGATGGTAATCAACACAGTATTATCAGTTATGGCTTATGATTATCCAGCTGAGAAAATGAGTGTGTATCTATCTGATGATGCTGGTTCAAAAATCACTTTCTATGCTTTATTAGAGGCTGCTAATTTTGCAAAGCATTGGGTTCCTTATTGCAAGAGATTCAAAGTGGAGCCCAGATCACCTGCTGCATATTTTAATAGTATTGTTTCACCTGGTTTGCCAAGTGACACTAGTCATGCTAATCAGTTGGTAGCTGTCAAGGTATGAAAAGCATTCAAATTAAGTCAATTTTAATTGCTAGAAACAAGTGGTTTAGCCACTTGCTATTTGCTAATGGTCTTTTTCATTTGGAGGGGACTTGTTAATTTAAAGATGAGAATTAGTGTGGAATATGTAACGTGTGGATAAAAACAATTAAGATAATTGGTCTCTTTTGCTTTAATGTGGATTTTTTATTTGAACAATCATAAAAAAAATTATATACCAATATACGTATCTAACTCACTTTAACAAACCTAAAGAATGTGGTTGAGCCGTTGGGGCTCATCCTCCCTTAACTAAGTGTCGAGGGTTCGATCCTCGCATTGGGTATGGAGCAGCTTTAAATCTCTGGGTCAGCTGTCCCACCCTTCGAGGTGCCTCCAATCCAACGAGGGGATTAGTCACTGTGTTCAGCTGTAGATACCTTGGCTCGACAAAAAAAACTCACTTTAACAACAAACCTGAACTTCCTTTGGAGTTTTTTAACTCGCCAACTGAACTACCTATTTAAGATTATTTATTTTATTTATATGCACTAAGAAGAGTTGTTCTTGGCTTTAGCTTCAAGTCTTCTTATCTAAAAGGTGATTTTCTATAGTAGAAAAGTAATAGTTTTTTTTTTGACAGAAGAAAAAAATTGACTTCTTATTACAATTTTTTTTTATAAATAAAGTTCTATTAATAGGAGTACAAGGAGTCCTCCAATTCGTGCAAGTTTTTTATTCGGGAATAGATTCTCTCAAAATGACTTTATTGTGAAGTGAAATCACAACCATTGATTAGAAAGTAAGAGAGAGAAACCCTAACAGTTGAAAAAAGAGAAAAAAGTATTGAATGATTTAGATTTCACACTTGACACTCTCAAGTAAAACTTTCAATTGAAAGAATTCATCAAAATTTTGAGTCGGTTTAAAAATCCTGAGTTCAAATTTTGCTTTCGCAGTCAAGCTTATGTGGTTGCAGATTTTTTGCGCTGGCCCACATTTTTTTTTAATTTTTTAGTTTTCCTTAGTAAAATTAAAGTATTTAATTTAAAAATTTCATGAGCACAATTCGATAATAAATGTGGGATAATGGATATAATATTGACATATTTTGTATGAATATTTAAATAGAAAACCTTAAATACTTTTATATAAATCTTCAAAAATAAATATAAAATGATCTCTAGCACATGATTGGATACCTTCTTAAACTCTTCATAGAAGGTAGATATAGTGTGTGTCAATAATACTGAGCTATTCAGCCATAAATATTATTAATTCTACTAGTCAGAACAAAAAAAGAAAGCGAAAGGAGATTTTTAGTCACAAACTAAAACAATAAATGAAAACTAAGCAAGTCCATTTTCTTTCTTCTATAGGTTTATATATAATTAAGATTATCTTCTTATTTTATGGAGAACTATTGTTCTCTTTTTTTTTCTTATGTAGAAATTGTACGAAGAAATGGAAAGAAGAATTGAGGATGCAACAAAATTGAAGGAAGTACCCAAAGAAGCACTTTTAAAGCATAATGGATTTTCTCAATGGGATTCATATTCTTCTCGCCGTGACCATGACACAATTCTTCAAGTGAATTTCTTTCTTAAAGATATATATTCAGTTCAATTCAATTCAATTCAGAGCATATAGTTTTGTCATTGTTACACACTTACACATACCCTAATTCTTGTTTACACTATATTTTGCTTCTTTTGCCAGATATTACTTCACAAAAAGGACACTAACAACTCTAAAGATGTAGATGGATTCCTTTTGCCAGCTCTGGTATATTTGGCTCGTGAGAAGAGACCTCAATATCATCACAACTTCAAAGCTGGAGCTATGAATTCATTGGTATATAATATATTATTCTCTATAAAGTTCTTTCACATTGTTAATTTGTTTGTTTAACTTAATGATTCTTTTTGTACAAAAAATTGGTTCACATTAAAGTGTACTCTCAATAAAAAATTTTATAGACAAAGTGGTTAGTAATTGGTGTGTTAGTTGTTAGCGGGGACGTGGGAGTGGGTTCGAACTTCGCCTACGTTTCCACCAACAATATCCCATTCACTCAACTATGTGAGCTACTCTTTTGGGACTCTCTAAGGTGCACTCTGTATAGATGCTTTCATTCACTTTTACTGATCACCATATTTTCTCGCATAAATGCTTTTAGTCCCTTATATGCTTTTAGTCCCTCATGGCTTTTAGTAGCAATTAAAAGGCTATAAAACGCTTAAAAGAACGCTATTAAAATTCATGAAGGGCCAAAACATTGAAAGGAAAATGTGGGACTAAAAGTGAGATTTTTTTTTTATAGGGACTAAAATTAAATCTGCAAATGTAATCGCATGATTGCGTTGTTTTTAGTTTTTTTTTGCAACAGTAGTGAATAGGTGCATATACATTTGGTGCCTAATTAATTACACTTGTTAAGTATTAAATTAAATATGCACATCATGTTAAAATGCAGTTAAGGGTGTCTTCAAAAATCAGCAATGGGAAAATAATTCTGAATGTAGATTGTGACATGTACTCAAACAATTCAGAATCTATTAGAGATGCATTGTGTTTTCTCATGGATGAAGAGAAAGGCCATGAAATTGCCTTTGTGCAGTCTCCACAGAATTTTGAGAATGTCACTAAGAATGATTTATATAGCAGTGCTCTACTAACAATTAGCGAGGTAAATTATTTATGGAATCAAAAGTCTTATAATTTAAATATATCTTTTACAATGTACAAATGTATAAGATGATTTATGATATTTATAATTTTTTTATGTATGTGAAGGTAGAGTTCCATGGTGCGGATGGTTATGGTGGCCCTTTGTACATAGGAACTGGTTGCTTTCATAAGAGAGATACTCTTTGTGGAATGAAGTTTAGTGATCAATACAGGAATAATTGGAATAGTGAAGATTACCTTTTCAATGAAGCAAACTTGCAGGAACTAGAAGAAAACTCAAAGGGTCTTGCAAGTTGTTCATGTGAGGAAAACACACTGTGGGGGAAAGAGGTTCTCTCTCTCTCTCTCTCTCTCTCTCTCACACACACACTTATTACCACCTCTCTCTCTCTCTCTCTCACACACACACACATATTACCACCTATAGACTAAGGTTTTAAATTGTGGTCATTGTTAAGGTCGCATCGTGATTCTTGATCTTGTAGAGAATCACGGTCAAATGCAACCTCAATTGTGAATATGTCGTGGTTGCACTGACATCAGAAGCCTTGATGTTATGACTCAAATTGCAGTTGTGGATGTCATGACATCAAAAGTCTTGATGTCGGGGTTTAGATTGCGGTCACAGACTTTTTTAAAACCCCTTTTATTGTGTTATTATGGTTTGACAATCTTAGTATTTGGGTCTTAACACAACCCTACAAAATCGGCCATACTACATTCGATGTGAGACTCTTAACACACACCTCTCACTCCCAGTACTGGACAACTGGAGCATGACCTAAGTGGCCCGATAGCAGTTGGCCTAACAGATCTTGAATTCACTTTGATACCATCTTAGAATTTGGATCGAGTCTAACTCAACCCTAAAAAACCGACTTGTAGAGTGAGGGATGCTTCACATTTATACACTCCTTTTCAGATCATATTACATCTAATGTGAGACCCTTAGCAAACAAAAATGTAATTGCATTATGTTTTTTTCTAAATTGCAGATGGGTTTGAAATATGGGTGTCCAGTGGAGGATGTGATAACAGGACTATCTATACAAATCCAAGGATGGAAATCAGTGTATTACAATCCACCAAGAAAGGCTTTTTTGGGTGTAGCTCCAACTTCATTACATCAAGTACTTGTTCAGCATAAAAGATGGTCTGAAGGAGACTTTCAAATTATGCTTTCTAAGTATAGTCCTGCATGGTATGCTATTGGAAAAATCAGTTTGGGACTCCAAATGGGATATTGTTCTTATTGCTTATGGGCACCTAATTGTTTAGCAACACTTTATTACTCCATCATCCCTTCACTCTATCTCCTTAAAGGCATCCCCTTGTTTCCAAAGGTAACACAACAATTCCATTTTATGAGTATTAACTAACTTTATTTCAATTAAATAAAGAGAAGAGTTATTTTTCTCAGCAAATGCATATATAATTTGTATTGAGCATACATCTATAATTAATATGTTATTGATTATCAGATATCAAGTCCATGGTTCATACCTTTCGCATATGTAATAATTGGGGAAACTACTTATAGTTTATTAGAGTTTCTATTATGTGGAGGCACATTACAAGGTTGGTGGAATGACCTAAGAATATGGCTATACAAGAGAACAAGCTCTTACCTATTTGCCTTCACAGACACAATCTTGAAGCTCTTTGGTTTCTCAGATTCATCCTTTACGATCACAGCTAAGGTTTCAGAAGATGAAGTTTCGGAACGACACGAGAAGGAGATCATGGAGTTTGGAACTTCCTCACCAATGTTCACTATATTAGCAACACTTGCATTGCTCAATTTGTTTTGTTTTCTTAATGTGTTGAAGAATGCAGTTCTTAAGGAATTTGGCTTTGAAGCATATGAGAAAATGGGATTGCAAGTTCTTTTGTGTGGCTTTTTGGTTCTCATTAATTTGCCTCTATATCAAGGACTTTTCTTAAGGAAGGATAGTGGTAGATTGCCTAGCTCACTTGCTATCAAATCAACAGCGTTGGCTTTAACTTTATTTCTTTCCTTTAGCTTTGCATGATAGAAATAAGGACCTATACTTTAGTTTTCTCCATTAAAATGTTGTTTTTCAACATGCCATCTTGTTGTCGTTTATATTCTAGTGAACATAAGATCTTATTTTTCTTAGCGCTAGAGCATCTTCTTATCGAAGTACCTATACTTTCCTTTTTTGTTAATTTGAGTATTCAATCCACAAGCACATACCTAGTGAAACAAGAGTAAGATGATAATATATAGGCTAAAATGCACTTTGGTCCTTTAAGTTATTTATTTGTTTCGCTTTGATCCTTTAATATTTTTTTCCTCAGTTTGGACCCTCAAGTCCCAAAAATCGTTTCACTTAAGTCCTTTCCGTCCATCTGAGTTAAAATGGCTGATATATTTGTTTCTAAACAAATTAAATAAATATTGTGTATAATTTGAATTGTGGTATTTTCTCTAATTGTTTTTTATAGGAAAAATATTATTTATTATTAAACTAACAATTAAAAACCTAACAATTATTTTTATTATATATATGCGAGACCACAACTTATTTTACTAATATTGATATTCAATTATAATTTTCAGCCTCATCCTTTAATATCCACTTGAACCATCACTTGAGTTTCTAAATAAATAAAATATTGAGTATTATTTGCATTAAGATGTTTTCTGTGATTATTTTTTGTACGTGCAAAATATATTATGCTATTGAATGTTTATTTAGATTAATATATGATATGTTATTTTGGTTATCAAGTCATTGTTGAGCAGTTTTTATAGGCTTTGTCGATGACTAATCTACATCGGGAAACTTGTCTGACTACGAGTACCTAGCAATACAGGACAGTGTGGTTCTCCCCTACCAATAGAGTTTTTGGCTGGCCCAGATTAATATTTGCTATGTAATAACGAATGAATGAATTTTTGGTTATTTTCTTCTAAATTTCATTTTAAATTTATTTTTTATTTAAATTTATTTTTAATTTCATTTTTAGCTTTAATTTCAATTTATGAATCATTAATTGGTGATGAAAATTATAAAGAGTAGTGACTTTTGGTTTTCCATGATTTACGAACATGCACGATCATTTGTTTCTGTAACATCCCTAATTTGACTAATTTCGATAATTGAAATTAACAAGTGTTTTCGTTCAATTAATACCTTTTGAATGATGATTGATGATTTAAGTGGTCTTTACTTGATTGGTTTTAATTCATTTAATTGAGTGTCTTGTGCATTATTGATTGATTGCATGATTAGGAATGAGTTTTGAGTAGGGAATTGAGAGTAAGGGTAAAACAATCTTTTTGCATTTGTTTTTTGAAAACCTTCAGCTAAAGCAATTAGTGCCTTTACTCACTCTCATAAAACACTAAAACACAAAACACTCACACACTTCACCCAAAATCAGAAATTTGAAAAACAAGAAAAAGAGAGAGAGGAGAGAACCGTGAGACAGAGAAAGGGAGAAAAAAGAGAGCCAAGAATCTTCACCATCATCAACAACAATCAATACTCATCTTCTTCCCACTCATTTTCTGAAGCTTAAGAGAGTATAGTTCTCATCCTACTTCATCTTCATCTCCATTTTCGAAAATACATAAATTGGGAGTGTTTGGGATTTTGATTTCTAAGCTTGCATGTGGGCAAAAATGGATTCTAGGGGCTGGTTGTAGCTTGCATGTTGAATTGGGAGCTGGATTAGAGCATTTCAGAAGCCACATTGTAGTTTTAAAACATTAGAGTGAAGGTTTAGTAGCTGAGGTAGCCTTGGAGTGATTTTGGACTTTGTTGGTGCTTAGGATTCGAAATTTGAGATCATTTGGAGAGTCTAGTTGGTGTTTGAGCTCCTATGAATGTGGTTGCATGTGGTTTTGTGATTTTTATCACATTAAGGTGAGTTCTACTCCACTTAAGGTGTTTGTTGGTGCTTGCATGTAGTATTGTGATTTTATCACATTAAGGTGAGTTCTACTCCGCTTAGGTTTATTCATATGAATGTGGTTGCATGTTACTGTTTTGGTGATGATTGGCACTTCCGTTTCGAAATTTCGAGTCAAAAACCATTAATTTTAAAATTCTGTTTTGTTGTGTGACGAAACGACGATTAATCGATTATATGTGTTGTTGTGCTTGGTGTTTGGTACTGTAATAATGCATGTTTAAAGTTAGAGAATGATCGGAATAAATATCGGAAACGAACGGAATGGCGAAACCTCGTGAAAAAACATTTTTGGAAAGCTGGTGCACAGGCCTGGTCTGTGCGCCTCTAGGCCCGGACCCTGCACCACATTCTAGTCTCACTTGTCAATTTTTTTTTACACTGAGCCCGGACTGTGCGCTATTGAGACCGGACCGGGCCCCTAGCTACTTCTGAATTTCGTTCTTAAACTTACGTAACGCTATTCTGTTGAATTCCAATCCTATTCTTTTCCTTTCCCCAATCTTATATGATGATAAAGTAATTGTAATCCTTTAAGAGAAATTATGTTTGGATTGAATTGTGAGAATTCTCTAAGTTATGTAAATGAGTAGTAACCGTATACTATCCATAAGTGAGAATACAGAATGATAATGTAATGGACTCGATGTCCATTAAGGTTTTGGTAACCACCTAATGTAATGAACGATGATAAATGGGGTAACGACCTCTATGTTAGCATGCTAGGTGAGGGAAGCCGTGAGCCCAGAACTTAGGCCTCATTCATGTTTGCCCGCTAATTAGATATTAGCGAATTGGGTTCACCGGGGAACTGTGTAGTGGTTTCCGGTGTTGTGCTTATGTCATGTTACACGTAGCTATCCAGACTTTGAGTACGATTAAAATGATGCATAATGAACCCCGAGTGTGTAGTAAGTGGTGGTCTCGCTAGAACTCACTGAGATGTTCTTAGTCTCTATGTATCTTGATATTATAACTTAAACTGTATTGAGAGTTATGTATCGCTTCTGTTATTTCTATTTTGGATGTTGAACCATGGTTTAGAAAACCGGACCGGATGGTTCAACCGGGAACCAGACTTATAGCCGGTCTGAGTAGGCACAAGAACCGTTTTGGTGAAGAACCGGACTCAAAATCGGAAAACCGGCTTCGAACCGGAAAAACCAGACCAAACCGACGATTATCTTTTTTGGTCTAGACCAGGGTATCCACCGTCGAATGCAGTGACTAATCCCCTTGCTGGATTGGAGGCATCTCGAAGGGTGGGACAGCTGGCCCAGGGATTTAAAGCTGCTCCATGCCCAAGGCGAGGATCGAACCCTCCACACTTGGTTAAGGGAAGATGAGCCCCAACCGCTCAACCACACCCCCTGGGTTATCTATCTGTTTATCAAGGTTTAGAGAAAAGCTTTATTTCTTTTTAAAAAATACTATTTAAGCTGACCAAAGAAATAATTTCTTGGCAGCAGTGAAACACCCATCAATTAAGTGTATGTTTGATTTAGCAGTGAGTAGAATTGATTCTAACAGAATTAATTTTGAAAGAATTGATTTTGTAGAAGCTACAAATAGTTGCTTCAAAGAAAATCAATTCTAGGAAGAATAATCAATTTTACAATCAGAACCCAAACATCTTTTTTACTTCTAAAATCACAAAAGTTAATCTCAAAAGCACTTCTAGGTGCTCCCACCACCAAACCAAACATGCTCTAAGGGACGGCGTAGCTTTACGTAAGTAAAGACCTTCTATAGTAAAACACATAAAACAGACTCTATTTATAAGTTGCGCTCTCCACTCTCTTTGTTTTATCTTGGCTAAATTATAGTTTTGGTCCCCTTATTTTCAAAAATTCAGATATTTGGTCCCCCTATTTTAAAACTCAGACATTTAGTCCCCCAATTTTAAAAAACTCATAAAATTTAGTCAAAAGAGAGATTTTTCATTTTTTTTGCTGAGTTGGCCTTATGCGAAAAAAATGCTGACGTGGCTCACATTAAATGACGTGGCAGTTCTTGTTCTGGGTTTGAAGTTCTTGTTCTGTGTTTCCAGAACCCCTTTCTGGGTTTGAAGTTCTTGTTCTGCGAAGAAAGGTTGAAGAAGAAGAGCTAGTGAGAAAATTTGATGTGTTTTGTTTTCAATTTAATTCGTGTTAATTATTAACAATAATAATATAGTTGATTTTACAATTTTAATTATTATAAATAATAAATCTGACGTGGACTAATTATGTGGCATCATTAAATGATGTGTAAAACTTGACTCAGCTGTCATCATTTAATGAGAGCCCCGTCAACTTTTTTTTTGGCAGAAGCCCAACTCAGTAAAATAAAATAAAAAATTCCTCTTTGGAGTAAATGTTATGAGTTTTTTAAAATTGGGGGATTGAATGTCTGAATTTTAAAATAGGAGACCAAATATCTAAAATTTTAAAAGTAAGGAGACCAAAACTATAATTTAGCCTTTTATCTTTCGATGTGGGACTTATTTTTTTTCCATTTCTCAAATTTTTCTCACTTGCTTGCCTTCCATAGTATGTAATTCGTACTTTTATAATCACTTACTCTCTATTTTCGAAAATCTAACTTCCAGTAACTGTTAAGGATCAAATAATTAACAAAACTTTGTTCTAGAAAATAGAATTCTAGACACCACCAACAAAAGAAAATAGAATTCTAGATGGATTTAGTGACAACTTTTGGCTTTGCATGTTAGATTTTTCCATTATTTCACATTACAAAAATTTTGGGTCATATGAAATATATATATAATTATTTTATTTTAATTTATAATTTAGTTATATCTAAAATTTATCACTTAAAATTTATCACTCAAGAGTTGAACAGTAGGATTGGCGAGGATCTAAAACTTGAACAATGCTAATTATGTAGTTCATGTGAGAACTTATGATAATTAAGTGGCTATGTTGGTGAGTTCTTCATCAAACTTTAATTTTGTTCAATGTCTAAAAATAGGAATTTTACTCTGATGTATGCCTTTAGGTGTCTCGGTATTTCTTCTACTGTTGAGATATTAAGGTATTACAGTTTCTATTTATAAAATTCAGCCCCATAACTTCAGTATATTAAATAGTATAATATTCTTATTATTAAATGTAAAGAAAATCTTAAAAGATAACATAAAATATATTTAGAAATTCTTTTACAACATGTTAATGAACTTAGACTATATAAGAATATTGTTTAAGATAATCCCAAAAAAAAGGCCTAAAGTAGATAACTATTTTTATATTAAAGTCTCGACGTCATATTTATGTAATACTCTATTTTTATTATATATATATATATATATATATATATATATATATATAACATTTACATTAACTATTCATAGGTTTCAATATATAAATCATTAAATTTAAATAAAAATATTATCATGACCCGTACAATTCACGGGTATTCCTATGTAGGAAAAAAATATTATATACCTATTCACCATGATAGAAAAAATGATATTTTTGGACCCAACACAATCAATCTTTTGTTATGAATATTTGGTGGATGTCCACCTCCCTAAGTTCTTTCATATACCATATGATGCTCTACAACTCCCATGTCATTATATATTGTTATTGATCTTTATTTGAGATGCTAATGACACGTTATGTTAGATTATTTGCACACATTTTAATTAGGAGATGAAAGTATATGCAGGTTGAGTGTCTGACATAATAAACAGTGAGGAGAATGGGTGAATAGTGACTTTTAGCAGTCACTCTTCAAACTAGCAGGAGATGGACAAGAAGCAAAAAAGGATAACTGTGGTGTGTGTAAGTAGATTTGCTGCCACCGTATCTTTTTGTACAAATTAGCCTACCTGTTATGGCTAAACGATTAGTTTGAAAAATGGCCATGTCCTATTATTATCAAATATTAAATATGTGTTGTGAAATTGTTTTGGAATTTTTAGGAGTGGTGTGTAATTTTAGTAAATTAAATTTTATAATTATGAAATATATAAGTCTTTTTTTACCAAAGAAACATATAAGTCTTAAAAATTTGAGAATTTGACTTCAATTTTTTTTGAGAATTTGTAATTGAGACCGAGTGAATGGTCGTGTGGTTCAACTATTGACCCTTTGGCACAACCTTTGACCCAATGACACGGTATTTTTCACTGACTCAGTGACCGGTCCGATTCTTAGAACATTGGTTTGAAAATGTGGGCTTCGGAGAAATGTACTTGAGAGCCAAGGTGAAAATAAATAAGGGAGATGAGTAGATTAAAATATAATTGAGAAGCTTTTAGAGGCAACCGGAAAAAAAGATAAACTAAACAAATAATAAATTAAAATGAGAAACATTAATTTTTTTGTTTTGTTTGTTGAAACTCTATGATTCAACTTAAGTCCAATTTTACTAGCACACATGAAAAAAATAAATTTTCTTACTTCTTTTTTTATGAGTTGTTTAAAAATCTAATTAATACTAACATGTGCGACGTACTCTTATACTAATTTCACCTCTTAAAATATCAATTTATTTTTATACCTCTTTTTCAGAGCGGCGTCGGGTGGATATCCGTGGATTCGGGTTGCGTTGTGAGGTAATTTTCCCAACTTGAACAAAAAGATAATTTTGTGAAAATTAAAGGCCAGAAATGGGTCGTGTATCTCTGGCTTGAAGAAAAGATAGAATTGAGGGAGAAAATCATCTCCTTCTCAACTAAAGGTATTAAGACAAAAGGATTAAAACAAAAGAGAATAGTCGAATTCTTCGAACAGAAATATGAAGCAGAATATAAACAGTGAAGATTAAAAGTCGTTTTAAACAATATTAGAAAACGAAATCATTTTTAATGTTTTGAAAAACAACTGAAAAAATAAATAAACTTCAATATCCATTCTTTGCAAACAAAAACCATAAATATACTTTTATTTGAGATAAAAAAAGACATTTCTAAACTCTCTCAAAATCAAATTAAGTTGAATAATAAAAGGATCATCATAGACAAAGAGTTATATTAAATTAATTTAAGAAGAAATTAAAAAAAAAATATGTAGGATCAAGTATGAGTTGCTTATATGTAGGCATGGCAATGGGGTGGGGCGGGGAGGATTTTACATTCCCCATCCCCATCCCTGAATCCCATCTATATAGTTCCTCGTTCCCATACCCAAATCCAACATGAATGAATTATTGATCCACATCCCCGTATCCAATAGGTTCGGGGATCCCCACCACAACCCCGTCTCCATAGTGGAATCAATTTTTTTAAATTAAAAAATAGTTTTTACCTGTCCCAAACGAGAATCTGTCCCAAACCCATTATTTATCCCACACCCGAACCAGCCCCAAACCCGAAATTTAACATAACAACATAAAACCAATGGAAGACAACATATAACCAAAATGTCACGAGAGTGAGGTCGAGAGAGAAGAGAGAAACCAGAATGAGAGTGGGACTGAGAGAGAATAGAGTGATACCGAGAGAGAAGACAAATACTTGACAAATACCTGAGATGGGTACGTAATATTGTAATTTCATACATTCAGGGAGGGTTCGGGGTGGGTACCTCTATCCACAATCCCCACCCTTCCCTGTATTTTGATTTCGGGGAAAACCCAAACCCAGCCAAAGCGGGGAAAACTCGTCAAATTAGGACGGCTTTGAGTGGGTCCCCGCGGGTACGGATTTTGTTGCATGCCTACTTATATGTAACTACTTTTTGAGTAAAAGTTACTTGAGTTGTTTATAAATAGTTTTAATCCTACGTGGCAAGTTGGACTAAAAAAATAATTCAATTTTTTTGTCTTACTAAAGATGCTCTAAAGTACACCATTGATTGAAAATATATAATTTTTTCATCTTAAAATGAAAAATAAGATGAAAATTAGTGTTACCAAAATAATAAATATTTAATATTTTATTAGTATTGAATAAAATAGTTGAATTAATATTTAAATTTGAAATAAGTCAAATTGTAAAATTAAAGGAACTCATTATAAGGAAGAAACATTTAAGCAAAATTAGTGTGTGTTTGGTTCTGTGGTATTATTTTTCCTTTTTATACATTATTTTTCCTTTTTATACATTATGATACACTAATAGTTTTACACTGATAGTTTTAATGTTAATGTAACCCAGGGGGTGTGGTTGAGTGGTTGGGGATCATCCTCCCTTAACCAAGTGTCGAGGGTTTGATCCTCGCCTTGGGTACGGAGCAACTTTAAATCCCTGGGCCAGCTGCCCCATCCTTCGAGGTGCCTCCAATCCAGCAAGGGGATTAGTCACTGCGTTCGGCGGTGGATACCCTGGTCTCGACTAAAAAAAAGTTTTAATGTTAATGTTAAATTTTTTTATGTAAATTTGTTTTAGTATTTACATTCTTTATTAGTTGGTTGTGATATTTTTACGATTCCCACTATGATGACTTTCATATTGGTTGACATATGTTTTCAACAAATCAATAAAATAAAGTATACTTAATTATTATTATTATATATATATATATATATATATATACACACACACACATACGATTTTACATATATGATAAACCTATTTAACCCGTGCATGCACGGGTAAAGTAGATTTAGAATCAACTTAAAATCATGTTTACATATTGTCCATTTTTTATTTTGTTGATTTTTTGATAATATATGTCAACCAATATGAAAATAATTATAATGCAAGTATGTTGTATAACTTTCTTTTACACTCAATATATAAAATCATGTAAATAGAACCAAATGAAATTACTAAAACTTTCACCATTGGAATGTAACGAAACAAAAAAAGTGATCATTGTCAACATAATGAGGTTATTTTATATATATATATATATATATATATATATATATATAAACATGATTTTAAGTTGATTTTAAATCTACTTTACCCGTACATGCACGGGTGCAAAATCTAGTTAAACATGAAGTTTAATAGTCTACAATTAAAGTTTTACCATTTACAAGTCATATGGTAGCTTGTGTACTTATTTCCAACTTGTAACCAGAAGTTTGCAAATATAATAGATGACTTTTTTTGGTTACAATATAATAGAGGACTCTAAAAGGACTCTTTTTTTATTACACATTGATATTGTATTATATTTTCTCAAGTCCCATAGAAACAAATTAAGTTTCAAGGATACTCATCTAAGTGGATATACCAAATTGAACAATAAACAGTGGCGGACCCACCTATTGCTGAGGGGGTTTAGTTGAACCCCCTGAAAAAAATTGCACTTACCAATCTATATAAATTATTTTGAACCCCCTGAAAAAGTTTAAATTGCACTAGTAGACCAAGTTTTACACCCATTTGCACCAAAGACCCAACACTCACTTACCCTCTCTCTCTCTCTCTCTCTCTCTCTCACACACACACACACACACACACACACACACACACACTCTATCTCTCTCTACCCAACAGAAACACAATGACTGACTCTCAGACTCTCTCTTCTCACTTCTTCCTCCACGGCTGTGTGAACACAAACCACCCATCCACGCCACGACCAATCGACCACCACCACCACCGCACCACGATGTTGGGGAGTCCAGGGGAGCACCACGGGAGCAACAACGAGCTAGCCAATGAATCGGGCCACCAAGAGACTTGGACGCCACATCTCGACCCAAAACCTCAAGGCATTAGGTATATGCATGGGTCCCCTCTCTTATATGTCTTTCATATAGCTCATTCATAGCCGATGTTGGACTAACCACTCACACTTGAATTTCCAACATCTCCCCCCAAGTGTGAGTCACCCACATCACTATACTTGATCCAAACCAGGATCTACTACTCGCTCCCCCCAACAAGACGAACCATCACTTGTTGGGGAGTCCGGGGGAGCACCGGGAGCAACAACGAGCTAGCCAATGAACCGGACCACCAAGAGACTTGGACGCCACATATTGACCCAAAACCTTAAGGCATTAGGTATATGGTTCATCTCTCTTATATGTCCTTCATATAGCTCATTCATAGTCGATGTGGGACTAACCACTCACACTTGAATTTCCAACACACGACTGACTCTCTTTTCTTCTTAATAATCGGTCCTCTTCTCCCTTCTCTCTTCTCCCTGCGCGCTGTGAAGGTGAGTAAGAAGCCACGACATCCAAAGGCAACCACACCACGTTGTACCAAGTACAACAAATTTGTCCCACAACCAACGTTCCCAAGCGAGAGGCATGCCATACAAACACCCTAATGTTTAAGAGTGGCATGAGCAAGCCCAATACTTATTGAAAATGGAAGACATAATGTGTATCCAGAGATTTATCTTCTTTTGAAGCTGGCACTAGTTTTGCCTGTTGCAACAACGACTATAGAAAGAGCTTTCTCTGCTATAAATATTGTGAAGAATAGGTTGCGTAACCGAATGGGGGATACATGGATGAATGAATGTTTAGTTACTTACATTGAGAGTGATGTATTAAATAACATTGACTCTGAGCTTATTATTCAACTATTTCTGAAATATCTGATTTTTACATACGGCGACATCGAAGCAACATCAAGATCTACATACCAATCTATAATTTTCACTTCCTCATATCATGCTCAAATTTCAACAATTCATGGAAGTAGTCCTGAAGACAATTCTAATTGTGAAGCTCAATTGAAAGGAAGATATATCACAAATTATGTTGCTTCATATGCATCAGGGGAGAAAATCCAAATGTTGAAATTCATATTCTTAACAGATTCTTCAAACAGAGGGAGAAAACTGTACTCTTTTTTCCTTCTTCATGGTTTTGTCCCATTGGGTTTTCCCGAAAAGGTTTTTAACGAGGCAGTTCCCACTTAAAGGATATTGTACTCTTTTAGCTTCACTAGGATTTTTCCAATTGGTTTTTTTTTCTAGTAAGGTTTTAATGAGGTATATCCTCAATGGACATCCAAAGGGGAATGTTATGAATATTTGGTGGATGTCCATCTCCCTAAGTCCTTTCATATACCATATGATGCTCTATAACTCCCATGTCATTACACATTGTTATTGATCTTTATTTGAGATGCTAATGACACATTATGTTAGACCACACAAGACTTGTTCCTACAAATAGGACTTATGTAATATTGTAAAAGGCACCTTCAAGAGTAGAATGCAAATGCTCTATTCTTCTCTCATTCTCTTCTTCTATTTGAATATTTCTTCTTCATCAATAATCTACTATAATGATTATATCCTACTCTTGTTTTGGTCAATTTCATAACATCTTTCATGTTTTAATAAACAGACAGAAAGAGACAAAAGTAAGACTAAGGGGTATGGTGTAAAAACGAACAATAAAAGAAGTGGTAGAGAAGAATTGGAAGAAGTAGACGTGAGGATATAATATTTTTAGATAATACTAAATAGGCTTAAATATCATTTACCCCATGTAAATATCACTATAATTCATTTACCCCTGCAAAAAAATTTTTTAAAATGGCCTTTGCAAATATTAAGTGTTTCTAGTTAGGCCCCTCGGTTAACTTTCCATCCAAAAAAGCTGATGTGGCTAACGGAATGCCACGTCATCACTGCCAAGTGGCACTGTTGATAAACTCTAGTTTAGTGCGTTTTTTTAGAGATATTTTTGAATCAATTTTAGAGCGATTATTAACAGATATATTAATCACTGACTTAAATTTCTCTATTTTTGCAGAAAGGAACAAAAGATAAAAAGAATGGATGTCCAATTTAAAGCAACTAAAAAGTCAGAAATATATATATATATATATATATATATATATATATATATATATATATATATATATATATATATATTATCAAATGTATCATATGTGGGCTGAGAATTGTTAGGTCCAATTGCTAATGAGAGAAGCCCATAGCCACGTGAAGGCACGGAGGGGAATTTTGAGAATAAAGGCCCACTTGAATTCAATTGGAAGCTAGGCAAGTAAATATCATAAAACTTGGTGATCACGTGAGCTTAAAAAGAATGGAAACAATTCAGCGCATGCTTGGAGTGGGGGTCACGCAACCCTAGGCGCTAATGCTTAAATAGTGGAGAGACGCACAAAAGGAGGATAGCCGCATACATAGATAAATAATATAACCTGACACTAGAATTGAGGAAGGAACGCACACAGTACTGACGGCAACAGTAACGCAAGAGGGAGTAAAGTTTTGGTACCTGTTCTTGACACTGTGAGAGAGCTTTGGAGCAGAAAAAGGAGACTAAATTACCAAGATCAGAAATTTCTCTACTCCGGGTTATTTTTATCTCTGTAATTTATGATTCCTAATTTTATTTCATTGTTCTTAAACACTATGGATAGTTAAATCCTCTTCTAGGGTCTTAGGTGGATCTTGCTTGATTAGAGACCTTTTTATGTTTTAATTGAATTCCTAGTTTTTATTTCAATAAATATTATCCTATTGCTTTATTACATAATTAGGATTGATAACCCTTTGCATGTTTATAATCAATTAGTTGATTAGCGACCGTACTACAACTAGTTGGTGGACCTATAGGATAATTGAGACTATAATTAATGAATGACCAAACTTTAATTTAGTCTTCCAATCGTCAACCTTTTTGTACTTCATGCTTTTCTTAAATTTAAATTCTAGCATGACCAAACTAGGATTAATTTAGGGAAAAGAATATTAATCACGAATGACCAAACGGATTAATAGGTTTAGTAAAGGGATTGGTAATTGAATAAAATAAGGGAATTCAAGTAGAATTAGACATAGAGGAATCGAACCTAGCAAGTGAAACCGAGACCCTAGGCTTCCCTCCGTTGATCGAACTTTTCAATTTTAATTCTTGTTATTTACTTCGTTTTATTTTAATTTCTAATACAACCAAACACTCGTTCGTCTAAATAATAATTAATCATAAATAGTTTGGTACTTATTAGTTAATCCCTTTGGAGACGATATTTTTTATACTACTTCTGCAAGAGAGTACACTTGCTCTCAAGTGTGTTTTTTACGCAACAAGTTTTTGGCGCCGTTGCCGGGGATTAACTTAATAATATTAAACGAAAAAGATTTTTTATTGCTTTAGACATTTATTTTATTTCTTGTTTTAAATTATTAAAAACAAAAAAAAATTAATTGCATTTAGTTTAATTTTATTTGTTAGTTTTATTTTTATTATTATTACTCGTGCATGCTCACCCGCTCCCAAGAGCCTATTTTGATTTTTGATCCAGAAATTGAAAGAACTGCTCGAAGGATAAGAAAAGAGACGAGAGTGATGGCTGCCAATCCGAGAAGAACTCTTTGGGACTACTTCACTCCAACAGCAAATATCACTACAAGCATAGTCAATCCACCTATGCAAGCTACTAATTTTGAGCTCAAACCAAGCTTGATTCAAATGGTTCAGAATTCGACCATGTTCAGAGGCACACCAACAGAAGACCCGCACACCCATCTTAGAAACTTCTTGAGGGTGGCAGACTCAGTAATTTGCAATGGTGTCCCTCCCGATGCCATTAGAGTAAGATTGTTTCCATGGTCATTGGCTGACAAGGCATCTGCTTGGCTAGACTCTCAACCTGCTGAGTCCATTACCACTTGGGACCAACTGAAGCAGAAATTCTTGACGAAATACTTTCCTCCAGGTAAAACTACTAAGATCCGAGGTGCAATAATCAGTTTTTCTCAACTTGAGCAAGAATCTTTACATGAAGCTTGGGAAAGATTTCAAGACTTACTCCAAAGTTGTCCTCATCATGGATTTGAGAAGTGGCAATTGCTTGAATATTTTTGCAACGGATTATCTTCTCAAAATAGGGGAATTGTTAATATGGCTTGCGGGGGCTCTCTAATGAATGGAGAACCTGCGACAGTATATGACTTAATTGCAGAGATAGCGGCCGATAATGCCCAATGGGAAACTAGCGACAGACACATTAAAAAATCAGCTGGGATGTACAAGGTTGACGATGACACTAGTGTTAATATAAAGCTAGAAGCTCTCTCTAAACAGGTTCAATCTTTGATGAAGGTACAAGCTCAATCTACTCCCATAGTTACCTCCACTAGTGACATCACAAATAATATCTGGGGAGGCCTAGCTGAAGAAGTCAACTATCTTGGTCAGAAGAAAAGTGAGTCAAGGCCTGGTATGCAAGATTCTTTAGTTAGATACATGGAAAAGGTTGGACATCCGTGCATGGGTGTTTTAGCCAATTACATGGACAGGACTGATGACAGGTTACAATCTATTGAAGATCTGATAAAAGCACAGGGCCGGCCCGCAACTTCAACTGAAGAGGCCAATTATGTTCAGAATTCCAACCGGAGCCAGAATGACCCTTATTCAAACACTTACAATCCGGGTTGGAGAAATCACCCAAATCTCTCTTGGGGAGGACAACAAAAAGAGCAAAACTCAAGCTCCTATAAGCCTCCACATGTGCAAAGGCAAGAGGAGAAGAAGTTGGATACCAATGATGTGTTGGCAAGGTTTATGGAGCAGACAAATGGAAAATTTGAAACATTTGAGAAGAAATTTGGAAGCTTGGAGGGAGCCATAGGTAGCCAACTTTCAAACATCGTTGCTATGTTATCTCAAAGGCCTCAAGGCTCACTGCCTACCCAAACTGAGCCTAATCCAAGAAATGAGCATTGCAAGGCTGTCATTCTTAGGAGTGGCAAGGAGCTGGTTCAAGAAAACAATCAAGATGGGCTGGCGCCCGAGAAAGAAATACAAGCTCCTACTAAGGGGAGCACTTCTGAGGAAAGCAAAAAGGAAAGGGAAAAATATGAGCAAGCAAAGGTAAATGTTCCTTATCTCAAAGACTTAAAAATGAGCAGCATGATAAGCAGTTTGCTAAATTTCTTGAAATATTTAGAAAATTGCATATCAACATTCCTTTTGCTGAAGCTATTGCTCAAATGCCTAAATATGCCAAATTTTTAAAAGAAATTATTTCTAACAAAAGGAAGTTAGAAGGCTTTGAGACAGTTAGGCTTAATGAGGAATGTTCTGCTATAGTTCTAAAAAAGTTACCACCTAAGCTTAAAGATCCAGGTAGTTTTACTATCCCTTGTACAATTGGTAACTCTCATTTTGAAAAAGCTTTATGTGACTTAGGAGCAAGTATAAATTTGATGCCTTTTTCTGTTTTTAGAAAGCTTGGTTTGCAGGAACCCCATCCTACTAATATCACTTTGCACCTAGCTGATAGATCCATTGCCCACCCCCGTGGAGTGGTGGAAGATGTTTTAGTTAAGGTTGATAAGTTTATTTTTCCCGCTGATTTTGTTGTTTTGGATATGGAAGAAGATGAGGAAGTTCCAATTATTTTGGGGCGCCCTTTCTTAGCTACAGGTAAAAGTTTAATTGATGTACAGCAAGGAAAATTGACTTTGAGACTTGGAGATGAGGAAGTTGTATTTCAAGTTTTGAACTCATTAAAAAATCCCTCATCATTTGCTTCTTGTAATTTTATTCAAGCTAAGGATATTAATGATGTGGTTACCTCTGAAAGTTTTGATGATTTTAGAATTCAAGACCCTCTAGAAAAAGTACTTACTGTGCAGGGACTTGGCATGTTGCAGGGTGGTGAGGAAGAAGAGTTCTTAATGTTTTTGCAGGCTCACCACCCTCAGAAAAATTGGAGTAATCATAGATTTGAGGAATTGGAATGGGGTGATACTCCAAATCCGAAACCTTCAATTGAAGAGGCTCCTGAGCTTGAATTAAAGCCTCTTCCTTCAAATGTAAAATATGCTTTCTTGCAACCCCCTTCCTCTTTGCCTGTGATTATTTCTGCAGATTTAACAGACACCATGGAGGATAAGCTTTTGAGGGTATTAAGGGACAACAAAGAGGCCTTTGGATGGTCAATTCATGATATAAAAGGCATTAGCCCCTCAATTTGCACTCACAAGATTTATATGGAGGATGATTATCAACCTCGGGCACTACCTCAACGCCGCCTCAATCCTAACATGAAAGAGGTAGTTAAAAAGGAAGTGATTAAGCTTCTTGATGCAGGTATCATCTATCCTATCTCTGATAATAAGTGGGTAAGTCCTGTTCAATGTGTTCCTAAAAAGGGAGGTACTACTGTAATGGAAAATGATAAAAATGAATTAATTGCAGTTAGGAAAACTACCGGATGGCGTATGTGCATTGATTATAGAAAATTAAATGATGCCACCCGAAAGGATCACATCCCCCTTCCCTTTATTGATCAAATGCTTGAGAGAGTGGCAGGTCATGATTATTATTGTTGTTTGGATGGATATTCCGGCTATTTGCAAATACCAGTGGCTTCTGAAGATCAAGAAAAAACTACTTTTACTTGCCCATATGGAACATTTGCATATAAAAGGATGCCATTCAGTTTATGCAATGCCCCTGCCACTTTCCAAAGATGCATGATGGCTATTTTCTCTGACTTGGTTGAAAAATGCATTGAGATATTCATGGATGATTTTACTATTTTTGGATCCTCTTATGAGGATTGTTTACATAACTTGAATTCAGTGTTGCAAAGATGCAGGGATACTAATTTAGTGCTCAATTGGGAGAAATGTCAGTTTATGGTGCAAGATTGCATTATTTTGGGACACAAGGTATCCACTAGAGGCATTGAAGCTGATCCTGCAAAGGTTGAGGTAATTGCAAAGTTTCCCCCACCCAATTCTGTTAAGGGGGTTCGTAGTTTTCTAGGCCACGCTGGCTTCTACAGACGGTTTATTATAGAATTCTCAAAAATTGCAAAGCCTATGACTGACCTCTTGGTTAAGGAGGCCACTTTTGATTTTTCTGATGCTTGTTTGAATGCTTTTAATTGTTTAAAGGAAAAATTAATTAGTGCCCCTGTTGTTGTTGCCCCCGATTGGTCGCTTCCCTTTGAAATTATGTGTGATGCCAGCGATACTGCTGTGGGGGCTGTTTTGGGGCAAAGAAAGAATAAGGTATTCTATACCATTTACTATGCTAGTCGCACTCTTGATGATGCTCAAAGAAATTATACTACCACAGAGAAAGAGTTGCTAGCTGTAGTATTTGCATTTGACAAGTTTCGTCATTATCTTGTTCTTTCTAAAGTTATTGTTTATACTGATCATGCTGCTATTAGATATTTGCTTGGAAAACAGGATGCAAAACCCAGGTTAATCAGGTGGATTTTGTTGCTACAAGAGTTTGACTTGGAGATTAGAGACAAGAAAGGCTCAGAGAACTTTGTAGCTGATCACCTCTCAAGGCTCGACCATAGTGTGATGCAGGCCTCAAATGATGGGGAGATCAAGGAGGTTTTCCCTGATGAGAGACTTTTAGCTATTTCTACTATTCCTTGGTTTGCAGACATCGTCAACTACTTGGTGGGCAAGGTTGTTCCCCCTGATTTTTCTTTTCAGCAAAAGAAGAAATTAATTTCTGATGCTAGACACTACTTGTGGGATAACCCTTACCTATTTAAAGTATGTGGAGACAAGGTAATTAGGCGTTGTGTGCCTATGGATGAGGTAACCTCTATCCTTGAGCATTGTCATTCTAAAGAGGTAGGTGGCCACTTTGGCCCAAATAGAACTGCATATAAAGTCTTACAATGTGGTTTTTATTGGCCTACTATATTTAAAGATGCTCATGATTTTGTGAAAGCTTGTGACAGTTGTCAAAGGAGTGGCAACATTTCTAGGCGTCAAGAGATGCCATTAAATAACATTTTGGTTTGTGAGATATTTGATGTATGGGGTATTGACTTTATGGGGCCCTTCCCTAAATCTTTTTCAAATCAATATATTCTTGTTGCTGTAGATTATGTGTCTAAGTGGGTTGAAGCTGTAGCCTTACCCACTAATGATGCTCGGGTGGTGGTGAAATTTTTAAAGAAAAATATTTTTTGCAGATTTGGTACTCCCCGAGCCATTATTAGTGATGGTGGCACTCATTTTTGTAATAAACAATTTGAAAATCTTTTGAGTAAATATGGTGTCACTCATAAGGTAACAACTCCTTACCACCCACAAACTAGTGGGCAAGTTGAAATTTCAAACAGAGAGCTGAAAAGGATTTTAGAAAAGACAGTTAGTGCATCAAGATAAGATTGGTCTTTGAAACTTGATGATGCACTATGGGCCTATAGAACTGCTTTTAAAACCCCCATTGGGATGTCTCCTTACCGCCTTGTTTTTGGAAAGGCATGTCATTTGCCTGTTGAATTAGAGCATAAAGCACTTTGGGCTTTAAAATTTCTAAACTTTGATGCTCAGCTTACAGGTGAAAATAGGTTGTTGCAGCTCGATGAATTGGATGAGCTCTGTTTGGGAGCTTATGAGAATGCCAAGTTATATAAGGAGCGGACTAAAAAGTGGCATGATAAGCGCATCCAGCAGCGTGAATTCCATGTTGGTGAGAAAGTTTTAATTTATAACTCACGCTTGCGTCTTTTTCCAGGAAAGTTGCGCTCAAGGTGGTATGGACCCTACACTATTACTCAGGTTTTTCCGTATGGAGTTCTTGAGGTATCTCATGAAGATGGTACCACTTTTAAAGTCAATGGTCAGCGTGTGAAGCATTTTGAGGAAGGGTTACTCCAAGTGAGCTATGTCACTGCCCTCAAGGATTGACCCTATTACCGTCAGGCTCGGGACGTTAAACAAGCGCTTCGCAGGAGGCAACCTGTGTTTTATTTCCTCTTATTTTTATTTTGTTTTGTCTTTTTTAGGAATTAACTCATTTTGCAAGCTCTTTCAGGGAAGTCACTCTTACTCTCTCTCTCTCTCGCATTTATTTTCTTTTGTTTCTATTTGATCATTTTGCATTGAGGACCATGCTTCATGCTAGTGTGGGGGAGGATAGTTTATTTTGTCACTTAATCTCTATTAATGCACATAGCCACCATACTAAATCCCCTTTTTCTTTTGCATTGTCACTTAATCTCTAGTTGATAGCATTTTTTCTGGCTTGTTTTGAATGACTTATGCTTCAAGCTTTCAAATTGAAAAAAAAAATATATAGAGATTTTGCCTTTAGGGGATCCCATAATTAATTTACTTGACAGACCTGTGCTTAATTGTAACTGTGAGGATATCTTTAGGAAGCTGATAATTAGCATTTGTCCCTTTTGAGTACTTTTTGTGAACTAGCTTCTAAATGTGAGATTTGAGCCTTTATAAGGGGATTGATACTAAATCCCAAGTTGCTATATTCTAGAACTTGTCTTTTGACCGTTTCAAGGTGAAAATTGATTTGCATCATGTAAAAAGATTTGGGGATTTAGGTATTTTTCTGGCCTCAGAGTTGCTTGATGAATTTATCCCTTAGTTGCCCCCTTTGAGCCTATTTGTTATATTTTTTCTTTGGTACCCAGATATAATTTTTTCTTTTTGTTTGTGGTAACCATTTGAAATTGAATGTGGAGCAACTATTGAAAATTACAATCTCGTCCTATATTTTAGCTGTCTATGTTGTCAGGACTGAAATTCTGTCCCATACTATTAATTGTCTATCTTGTTAGGATGAAGGGAAAAGAAGAAGTGAATCATGTCTTACAAAAATTTTCATACAAAGGAAAGAAAATAGGAGTTATCATATACTTACCTTTTCCTCCTATGAAAAAAAAAGTGAAAAAAAGAATTGAATTGTCTACTCAAGAAAGAGCCAAAGGGCACATCAAATGAATGAAAGAGCCTGTTGATATTTCGGCAAGTGTACCGAATCGTGCAAGTAATAAAACCGGCAAGTACCGGGTATCGTCCTCAAGGATCGAATTTAATTACCAGTTACGTTAACAACTACTAAAGGAACCAAAGTGAATTAGGATGAGATTGATTTGATTGAGCTATGAAGCTCTAAAGTAAAGCAATAAAATATTCTTTTTATGTTTTTAATAATAGAACGAAGAACGCGTTTGAAAAGATACGATGGAGAAGATGCTAGGGATGAATTCCTATTGATTTCACACTATTGCACTGATTTAATTTGAAGGATAAGCTCTCTCTAATTTTGCTATCAAACCCCACAACATTCACTAATTCCTAATTCCTTAGGTAACTTGTCCTTTGTCGATAACTACAAACCCTAATTCCTTAAGCGATTCTAATTAACGACAAGCATTTAAAACGAGGGTTTGCAATATACAACAACTCATAGATTATTCCTAAGCTACGAATTGAAGGTATAGAATTTCAAACATTCAAAAACAAAACTTCCATTTCATAATTGAACAAGATATCATTGTATGAGTTTTCCAACCATAAAAAGCATTAAGCGTAGAAATTCGATACGCAAAATACGAGAGAGTATGATATAAATAAAATTCTAAACCATCGACAATAGTGCTACGTCAATATTCATTCATCCCTAACATTAGGGTTTAGTTACACATGATTAAGGAAAAAGAAAGAGAAGAATTACAAGATGAAGATGATGATGAACACATATGAAGCTTCAATTCTTGTCCCCAAGCCTTGAATCTTCAATACCGGTGAGAAGGAATCAGTTCTTGCCGTGTGCTAGGGTTCAGAATACGTCCAAAGATACTGAAAAACGCGTCCAACGCGTGTTTTAACGCGTCTGCCGCTGATTGGCGCGCCACTCGCGCTCCAGCGCCACTCGCGCGCCAGTCAGGCGTCTTCCCTGCTGTCTTCTCGCGCTCCAGCGCCACTCACGCGCCAGTCAGGCGCCTTTCCTGCTGTCTTCTCGCGCGTGGTGAGCCACTCACGCGCCAGTTGCGCGCCATTTGGCTGAATGCTCCTTGCTAATTGCACCATTGAGTCCATTTGCCTGCACTGCTTTGTTCTTCAATTCCACCTAGTCCCTGGGCACAAAATCACGACAAAACCCAGCATAAACACTGCATAGCAAATAAATTTCTAATAGCACAAATTGTTAAATTCTCATCAACTTCATTGTTATTCATCAAAAACTCCAAGTAGAAATCCCTTTTTAACACTGAAAACCATCATGTGATGGGGACTCATCAGAGCCAAAGGGCAAACTCAAGAAAAAAATCAAAAAGAGTCGACTCAATAGCAAAAAAAAAAAATAATGAAAAAATAGAAGTGAAATTAGTTTGGAGTTTGGACAAAAATTGTAAAATAGATAGGAGCCCCATATTTGGTTTCAAGGGTTACTATTTGTTTCTTGTTTTTAGCCCTTTGATTATCCCTTTCTTCTTATTTCCTACCCTGCATGAATTCACCCTGGCCCCATTACAACCCATAACACCCCATCTTTTGCATGCATGTGAACTATTTAGTGGAGATTTGGTCAAATTACAAGCTTATGGTAATGTGCATTTTGTTGAAACTTGAGTGTATATTTCCCCAGTCCCTAAACACTTAGAGAGATTGTGAGCGAGTGCCCTTGTTCACATAAATGTATTCCTTAGGGACATGAGCCTCTAATTGGGCAACCTCTTGACACCTCATATGTGCTATATTGTCTATTGTCTGTCATTGTGCTTCTAATTTTGGGTCCCTTATTTGGCTGTAACTGTTATTTATTTGAAAAATCTATTGAGCCAGGAAATTTGCTTGAGGACAAGCAAAAGTTAAGTGTGGGGGAGTTGATAAACTCTAGTTTAGTGCGTTTTTTAGAGATATTTTTGAATCAATTTTAGAGCGATTATTAACAGATATATTAATCACTGACTTAAATTTCTCTATTTTTGCAGAAAGGAACAAAAGATAAAAAGAATGGATGTCCAATTTAAAGCAACTAAAAAGTCAGAAATATATATATATATATATATATATATATATATATATATATATATATATATTATCATATGTATCATATGTGGGCTGAGAATTGTTAGGTCCAATTGCTAATGAGAGAAGCCCATAGCCACATGAAGGCACGGAGGGGAATTTTGAGAATAAAGGCCCACTTGAATTCAATTGGAAGCTAGGCAAGTAAATATCATAAAACTTGGTGATCACGTGAGCTTAAAAAGAATGGAAACAATTCAGCGCATGCTTGGAGTGGGGGTCACGCAACCCTAGGCGCTAATGCTTAAATAGTGGAGAGACGCACAAAAGGAGGATAGCCGCATACATAGATAAATAATATAACCTGATGCTAGAATTGAGGAAGGAACGCACACCGTACTGACGGCAACAGTAACGCAAGAGGGAGTAAAGTTTTGGTACCTGTTCTTGACACTGTGAGAGAGCTTTGGAGCAGAAAAAGGAGACTAAATTACCAAGATCAGAAATTTCTCTACTCCGGGTTATTTTTATCTCTGTAATTTATGATTCCTAATTTTATTTCATTGTTCTTAAACACTATGGATAGTTAAATCCTCTTCTAGGGTCTTAGGTGGATCTTGCTTGATTAGAGACCTTTTTATGTTTTAATTTATACTTTGAATTCCTAGTTTTTATTTCAATTAATATTATCCTATTGCTTTATTACATAATTAGGATTGATAACCCTTTGCATGTTTATAATCAATTAGTTGATTAGCTACCATACTACAACTAGTTGGTGGACCTATAGGATAATTGAGACTATAATTAATGAATGACCAAACTTTAATTTAGTCTTCCAATCGTTCAACCTTTTTGTACTTCATGCTTTTCTTAAATTTAAATTCTAGCATGACCAAACTAGGATTAATTTAGGGAAAAGAATATTAATCACGAATGACCAAACGGATTAATAGGTTTAGTAAAGGGATTGGTAATTGAATAAAATAAGGGAGTTCAAGTAGAATTAGACCTAGAGGAATCGAACCTAGCAAGTGAAACCGAGACCCTAGGCTTCCCTCCGTTGATCGAACTTTTCAATTTTAATTCTTGTTATTTACTTCGTTTTATTTTAATTTCTAATACAACCAAACACTCGTTCGTCTAAATAATAATTAATCATAAATAGTTTGGTACTTATTAGTTAATCCCTGTGGAGACGATATTTTTTATACTACTTCTGCAAGAGAGTACACTTGCTCTCAAGTGTGTTTTTTACGCAACAACTGTCAGTGCTGTATCAGCCACCAATAGTTGGCTGACACGTGGCATCTCTCATGGTAAAGTGGAGGTAAATGCTTAAATAAAAAAGAGGCAAAGGAAGGTTCATCTATAGACTCTTTGCATTATGCATCGCAACAAAAAGTTATCCAAAAAAAGCTGAAGAGATGAATGGCGGTGAGTACTCTCCATTATTTGAGACAACAAGAGGCAAAGGAAGGTTCATCTATAGACTCTTTGCAGTCTCATTATTTGTGGCCATATGTTTCATATGGATATACAGATTCAGCTACATCATAACCTCAAAGGGTAATGAAGATAGAATATGGGTATGGCTTGGTTTACTTGGTGCAGAGATATGGTTTGGCTTTTATTGGATTCTCACTCAAGCATTGAGATTGAACCTTATCTTCAGACAACCATTCAAGAGTAGACTCTCCAAAAGGTAGGTCCTTTAGATATTAGATATATATTTTACTCTTTATAATACTAAATATTTTAGTGAAATTTCTAATTCGGTGTTGAATTAATCCAACTTTAAATATAATTCACTTTTGTAATTATGTTTTTCAATATTGGATTTTAATCTTGTTTAGTAAGCAGCTTGTTTCTCTTCAAATCTTTTTGAAATGCGTTACCTATAGCTAGGTTCTCTTTTGTTTTGTTTCGCTCTCTATAAGATAATTTTTTGTTACTTTATTCCTGGTTATAATATCTCTTTTTTTTTTTCACTTTAATCTCTATCAAAAATGGATTACAAGAATTAAAACAATAAAAAAATGATATTATTATAGTGACTAAAACAGAACGTTAAAAACTAATTGAAATACACTTAAAAAATTTGGAGTAAACAATATACTGTCAAACTTTAAAAACTAAAATAGAATAATGTTAATTTTGAAGACAAAAAACATAATTGACCCTTAGAAATTTTATTTGAAAAATTAGCAACTAAAAAAACAAGCATAACAAAAACAACTTTGATTGAAAATAATTAACTTGGTATATTAACTTAGAGCTTACCAATGAATTCTTATATATGATGGTTTATTCCTTATCAGTTATGATTATGTGATAACCTAGAATAGTATGTGTAGCTAAAAAAACTGGCACTTATATAATACACAGGTGTCTAGGTGATCGACCCCAAACTCCATAAATTGAGCTAAGGATCCTGAACAATACATGTGACCCTTATTCTCCCCGTCTACCGCCTTCTACCAGTTGCGGTTCACCAGAGCTATGATCTCAGGGGGGAAGTGGACCAAGTGAATCAGGGTTCCAGCTCCCCTAAGCTTCCTGAATCATCATGATCAATATGTTCCCTCCTGTTTCGCATAACCCCAAAACATAGCAAAATTAGCACTCCATTTTAACAAAACAACATTGTATAATACAAATCAAGTTGTATATTTACTTGAGTCTTCCTCGAGCGCTCATCAATCTAACCCTTGGTATCCTTCCTCACATGTGTGGCCCTGTATGTTAAAAGTTCCACGTTGGATGTGATATGGCCTGAAAAAGGGTTTATAAGTGGGAGGCATCCCTCACCTTACAAGCCGATTTTGTGAGGTTGAGTTAGACTCAATCCACACTCTAAGATGGTATCAGAGCCAATCCAAGATCCGTTGGGCTACCCGCTATCGGGCCACTTGGGTCACGCTCCAGTTGTCCAGTCTTGGGCGTGAGGGGTGTGTGTTAAAAGTCCCACATTGGATGTGATATGGCCTAAAAAAGGGTTTATAAGTGGGAGGCATCCCTCACCTTACAAGCCGGTTTTGTGAGGTTGAGTTAGGCTCAATCCACACTCTAAGACTGTAACTCAACAATAGTGAGAGAGTGTCTGGTCTTCTTACTCTGTAAAAACAAACAACAACATGCTGAGCCTGGTTAGTAGAGCCACAATAGTGAAGTGAGTCACCCTCTTCTGAATTTCGATTCTTCTAGGCTTTTTCAGCATTGCTTTTATATTTTGTTGTAGCCTAATGTTCTTTACACCATAATTTTGTAGAGAATGTCTGCCAATTGCTTGCCCATTCTATGGAAAAAAAGTTTTTTGCACTACTGGTGCTTGTGTGTGCAAGTTTACTGAGGTTTCTTAGTCTCA